>JAPFBL010000089.1:2127500-2475000 GCA_026182355.1 Hermatobates lingyangjiaoensis
TGAGAAAAACTTGGTTTCGCTAACTTGAATTCCTGCGTTAGATAAAGTCTCCCTTTGCGACTTAGTTAACGTCATTGCGAAATAGACTCTGAGGGGACCTTGCAATCATTTGAATGGAAACAGACAGTGGCTCGGAATCAATGGTATGCGTGGTATACACACAGACTCCCCAATACCACATCCAGTCATTATGTCCGCCTCTATGGCATATCTGTGTAGAGCACGAACTCAGAGTCGTGTCCCGTTGCACAGTTTTTGAGTCACTCATGTTTCGTAACATGAAATTTGTTACTGCTATAAATTGCAGCATCATTGGTGCTCCTACTTTAAGTTTTTACTCATGAGCAGGCAGTCCAGGAGAAATAAATTCAGAGTCAAGAAATTCAATTAGATAATGAACTGCTTCTTCATCACTAATCCAATCTCTTTACTGACTTGTAAGTTCTTTCCTCGGCTTCATATATTTCTCATTTCTCATGCCTGTTCATATTAAGAGTTGAGAATTGCTCGTTTACAAAACTATTTATTCGTATTAGATAGTACATCCTCAACTCTGGGAAACTCTGGTACCTTTTCAAAAATGTCAAATACGTAATATATTCATATGCTCAATTGAAATTAAAATCAACTAACAATACCTACTTGCCACACCTGTGTATTTTCAAAACAAACTTGTCTGTGAAGTTAGAAAAATACAGCTAAAGGCCCCATAACTTCGCTTCTGTACTGAATTAATAATCTATTTAGAGCCCATATTTTAAGTTAGGCACACACAAATCCAGTGTCAATGTTTCAGCTCGCTATGTCTTATGGTGGCTGAGTTTACTTGTGACAAACATTTTTGCGTTAAACGTCCATAACTTCACTTCTACGTTGAATTTACAATCAATTCATAGCCTATATTTTAAGTTAGACCTACACAAATCTACTGTAAAAGTTTCAGCTTTATATGTCTTATGGTAGCTGAGTTTACCTGTGACAAAGTTTTGCGGACAAACAGACAAACCGACAAACCGACAAACCAACAAACCGACAAACCGACAGAAATTTTTCTAAGGGTGGGTTCGGTTTCTCCAATGTATGAAACGTAAAGAAAACTTGAAATGAGTCAGTTCTAAGCAATGTACAGACAAAATCATTATTTTATTTATAAAGATAACACACTGCACAGTGTAATATTAAAGTAATTCTCTTTTTTTAGTTAAAATATTTATGTGAGTGTTAAAGTGTCGTTTCTCACGGCACCACTTCCCTTGGAACTTGAGTCACCCCGTCAATCTCACAACCCCAGACAGGCCCTGAGGGTTAGTGGTGTATAAAAACATACTGATACTGTTGATAGTGAGATCTACAACTTAAAAAAAGTTTACAAGAAATTATATAGAAAAGAAAAAAAATAGAAATTATTTCTAAAAAGGAATAAATATGAAGTTCTTAAAATATTTAGAATCGTAAATATTTTAAGATTCTTTTTTTAGTATGATCATACAATCTATATTCATTTAATTCTTCCATAATATTGATTACATGTCTTCTTTATTTTGGTTATTAAATTTCTTTCAAATCAACTCAAACAAAAATAATATATATTTTTTTATGGATTCTAAACAGCTAAGTATAGATAAAATTCCACCTGCACATTAGTAAAACCCATTACTAAAAGCAGTTCAAATCATCTTTAAAAAAATTTTACCATCTATATAATTTTAACATCTGCTTAGATACATATAACAAATATGTAACTTTATAAATAAAAAGAAATAAACATTATACGATTTGCAATATTTTTAAACAAACATGAATAAATAAGTAATATTTCATACAAATGATTTTATAAAATTATAATCTCTGCTGTCGATCATAAACAAAATTTCACTTTGCTAATTGAGATTACAGCGTTAGTAATTTGTTTATTTCATAAGCTACAGTTATATTAAACAATACTATATTGCATAAAGAGGAAATCATAAAATCAATCGGCTCTAATTTCCCTCGTGAAAATTATAACTTAATTATGCAATATGCAGAAACTGATGTGCTTTGAGGAAAACCGATTAGTCAACTACACGTCTAGTTACTTTTGTCTTGAGTAAATATATAAAATCATTGAAACTTTTTTCGCCGAGCACAATGTAATTTAAACTGCAACAAGATAATACAACAGTAAAACTTTCACAAATGAGACAAGTCGGATTTTTTTTTGACCCTGCAATTTCATGGGAGGCAAAATGGAGTGATAATTAAAGCTAAGGAGCCTGATTAACAAGTATAAAATCTCTGGGTGTGCTATATGTCAAGCAGTGCTAGTCATATATCAACTATAAAAGACTTCTTGTAATTTTAAATTAAATATTCAGGTATGTTAAGTTAAAGTTTTCGTTGTCTAACATATAGCTGCAAATGCATTTTTATATTGTTCAGTACTGAAAACTGAAGTACTGAAGAGTTGTTTGTCGTTTGGTGTTATGTGGCTGTATGATTAGTTTGAGAAGGCTGACAGGTTTAAAACTGTCATTCTCAACATACTCATTTAACACGCTAGAGTTTTTATTTTTTAAAACTGTATTCTTCTATAAGTCTTCCAACTTTTAGTCTGAAATGCTCAAAAACAATTGTAGTTTATATTATTCAATTTTTTATTCAATATCAATTTTGTATGAACTAGTTTTTTTTTTGTTGTATATTTGGCAAAAACCCAATGAAAACTGTTCAAAATAATACTGGAGTTTCGAAATGGAAACCTTGTTTTGAACTAACTGATTACTTATAAATTGTAATTATCATTTGTTTTATTCTCAAAACCTTCATTGATAGCATTAATTTTTATAAATATTATTCATAAAGAATGTTAATAAAGAATAATTTCTCCACTCAGGAAAAGGAATCCTTTTCCTGGAGATATCGTAAGTCCAAATAAAGAAGTGAGTTGAGTTTTCTCTGTAACTACCTGTGTTTCTTGTGTGGTACTGTGTTATTAAAATAGTACCATTTTATTCTGAAATATATATATATATATATATATATATATATATATATATATATATTATAAAGAGAGAGAGAGAATCTAGGTCCTTACATATGCCTTTTCATGATTAAAAACACTAATGATTCGAAAAGTGAAATATTGAATGTGAGTTGTACTGTATGCTACTGTACGTGTTAATTTCCGCCAAACTCTCTGTAGTTATATAACTAAAACAACAACTCAGAAACATAGTGAAAAAAACAATCACTTAAAATTTCCAATAATTGAAGAAACACATACTTCTTCAGGAAAAATGAAGCTTAAAGATGGGTAGAGGAGGGAAGAGGTTCATTCTTATTCATTATTCATTTCTCATTCTCATTGGACCTTGTAATTAAGACTGTGAGTGTTTTTTTTTTCTTTTCACACATCTGTATTTCAAATTTTATTTCTAAGTTATCTGCATCTATTTAGTAAAAAAAATACACATATATATATATATATATATATATATATAAAATTATATAAAAAGATTTCACATAAACACGTGAAACAACAATCAATGATCAAACCACAATAAGAAATGGGAAAACAAGACTAAGATCTTTCAACCGTAACAAGCGGTCTTCGTCAGAGTCAAAAACCCAACTGAACACTCAAAGTGTTCAGTTGGGTTTTTGACTCTGACGAAGACCGCTTGTTACGGTTGAAAGATCTTAGTCTTGTTTTCCCATTTCTTATTGTGGTTTGATCATAAAATTATATATAAACCCACTTGAATATTTGGACATCCAACGTCATCAGGAAGAGATTTTATGGTTTGAAAAGTAATTGAAGTCAGTATGGGGTGATATATGAGTGTTCAAGGTCACAGTTTTAATACTGTTTCTGTGTTTAAAGTGTTAATCAGATCGCTAAGGTGACATGAGTGTTACCTTTGCTAATATATGTACTCTTCTTTTATTTGTTTGTTATTTAATTCCATATAACTTTTATAATTTAATTTTTTTCCAATAAATTGAATTATTTATTAATTTCTTTAGTGCCTTTTGTATATCCGTAATGTTTTTAATTTCCATTACTCACTTTTTTTTTTATTTGTGTCACTTCCTTCCCACTCTTGCACTAGACCCTCCTTCCACACCTAGTGGCAATACTGATTAATCGAATGCTTAATGGTTTGTTAGTGGCTATCTAGGCAACTTGTCAGCCACTTCTTCTCCAGATGATGATCGATGTACATTTATTTAAGTTGCTTATCTCAATTATTCTCTATGTATTTCTATCTAAATGAAGTTTCTTCTGTTATTTCACATGTTCTTTTCGGGAACCGTTTCACTTTTTTGTTTATATATATTACATATATGAATAATAATCAAAATAACACTTGATGTAATAGATGGATTAATTTACCACAGTGAAAATAACCCATATTATATATATATATGATCATACCACAACAGTGGCGTACCTAGAACTTTTGCCGCCCGGGGCAATATCCAGTTTGCCGCCCTTTCTATTATAAGTTAATCAAATAGTGGTTTTTATAAATTAATACACATAAATAAATTATTAAGTTATTTAATCAATATTAATTAATACACAGAGTAAATTTTTTAGACATATTTGTATGTAATCGTAAACATATTTATGTAATATCTACTCTTCTAGCTTTCATACTAGAAAAATCGTGTATCATGCTCTCAAAATTTATATTATTTGTAATTTCTTGTTCTATTGACAATATTGCAAGATTTTGTAGTCTTAATTGACTCATTGTAGAACGAAGATAATTTTTTATCAACTTCAATTTTGAGAAGCTTCTTTCGCAACTAGCGACACTGATTGAAATTGTTAAAAAAATTCTTAACAAAATTAAAATGTTGGGAACAGAATTTTCCAACCTATACTGCTGAAATCAAATATTAAACTTATAATAATCATTTGTTATTCAAGAAAGAAAATAAATATGAAATGAATAAGTTGCTTTTTACAACTATAAGTAAATATAAAAAATGCCGCCCCTAGGTAAGTGCCGCCCGGTGCGGACCGCACTAATAAGAAAAGGGAAAAGAAGACTAAGATCTTTTAACTATTAACAAGAGGACTTTGTCAGTGTCAAAAATCTAACTGATAGGGTTACTGGGTTATTCACTGACTGTTATTTCACGTGTTTATTGTGAAACCTTGTTTCATATGTATATGTATATATATATATATATATAATTCACTGATAAAACGAAATACGATCCAAACTGGACACAATACGAGTTCGAGACTAACAAAGAGCAACACACAAAGTAGGGAAACACACTTACAGCCTCAAATTTTCAGGTAATCCGTCTTCAGGAGAAAAGAGAAAGGGAGACCAAGCACGTTGTAGGTTACTTGCCGTTGCGTCTACAACGTGCTTGGTCTCCCATTCTCTTTTCTCCTGAAGACGGATTACATGAAAATTTGAGGCTGTAAGTGTGTTTCCCTACTTTGTGTGTTGCTCTTTGTTAGTCTCGAACTATATATATATATATATGTGTGTGTGTGTGTGTGTGTGTGTGTGTGTGTGTGTGTGTTTATTTGGGAGCAGTCATTCATTAAAACATATTTCGTTGAATGACTGACTATATTTTACTGATATCATTTTCTTCACCAGTTTTTCGAGGTTTCTGAATACCTCTTCTTTCCTTCATCCAAAGAAAAGAAGTTATTCAACGAGATATATATATAAACTAGAATTTAAAAAGAACACATGGAAAGGAAACCACTGAACTCACTACTATATTTCGATGTCCTCGTCTTCAGGAAAAGAAGTGAATCGTTCCAAAGGCTGATAACGACTATATATATATATATATAATATACAAATTGCTTGTTTACAATCACTATCTTTTATTGATAATGTAATATATCCAAACATTCCAATTTCTGCAGAGTTTTTTGTCATTTCAAATGTATTTCTGTTTATTAAAGTAATGCATACTTAGTACTAAATTGCATATTTATTTTTTCACACGTAGTTTATTGAATGTTAATAAGAATGTGTAAAAATGAATGATATAATATCTATTCATTGAATGGCTTAGGGAAGTACAAATGAATTTTAAGAGATGACTCATTTACTTCTTATCAAAAAGAATTGATCCATCTAACGGAGTATTAATAAAAGAAACCTCTTTCAAAGTGCAATTAGTTGTTCGTTATTCCTCTCTCCCTCTGTTAAGGTTGATATTAATACGGCTAGTCAATGAGGGGAATAATTGGGAAAAAGGTAAAGGAAGAAATAAAAAATAGAATAAAAAAGAAGGCAAGAGTTGTCGCTGACGTAATTTAAAGGGAATTGGAAGGGACTGGGACAGGATTGGGTTATAATGAAGATGAGAATTATTCAGAGTAGCTGAGATGGTTCCAAGTTAATTATCACAGGCTAATCACTTTAGACAGGGCTGCCGTCCCCGTCCGGTCGACTTAGCGCCAATTAACCCTGTCATTCAAATACCCTCCTGCCTTCTCATACATTATTCAACTTTAGACACGATTTTTCGCGATATAACAACACTTTTCTCGTGCTAAAAATTTTACATTATGCAGATTTCATTTCTTTCAAAGAGTTGGAGAAAATCTTTTTTTTTTTTCAATTTATAAACAAAAGATTAAAAAAGCAGGGAGTATATTTACTTCCAGGTATATTCCTCTTTTTTTTATGACTATATATTTTACATTTACAAATTATTAGTAATTAAAGAAATTATTGTTAAATGTTGATTCTAACAAAGTAACTAAAATGTTTTGTAAACACATAATTGGGTATTATCATATATGTAAGACAAAACAAATTAATTTCCAAAATGGTGAAATCTTCTTACATTCCAGGAGTATATCCTCTTGAGCAGAATCTTTAATTAAATAGGCAGGAAATTGAAAAATTTTTATTTGTTGTCACAGTTGTAGTAGGCTACCCTGTAGGTTGTAGTGACAGTCCTACAAGGGAACACAGGCCCTTTGTGATACCACACAATGAAGATTCATTCTAGATTGCAAGTCCTAAATTTTTGAATATTTAGAGTAGGGGTCTTTAACGATTACCTTACATCGTACAGGCTCGAGACGACGGCTTAATGTCCTCTCCTAGGGGTGACAAGCTCAGATTTATTCACCTCCCATATGAATAAATCGAGGACCGAAGTGGGTATCGAACACAGGACCCACCTGTTCAAGCAAGCACGTTTACCTCTGATCTAACATGGCCCCTTAATTTGTTATAGTATACTGCTTGATTACATATGTATATTAAGACATAATACATATCTCGAATGAATTTCGTTCTTTTCAAAAGTCCTTAATACTGTCAATTGATCCTAGCTGGGCTAACATTACGTACAAATTGTAATTTACAACTTTGTACTGCATTGAGTAAGGACCTTCAACAGCTTCAGAACTTACTTCTGAAGATGTTATATTAACAGTTCAAGTGAGTTGTTATAGTTGTTCCAAAATCTCTTTATATTTCATGCTCTCCATGTATTTTCTGTATTTATTACTTGTAGATCGTTTTGGTGGATTTTACCGCTATCCTAAGCTGTACTGCGTTTATATATACTTAATAACATGTCACACCGAATAAGTAATAGGGTAAACTTATAAATATGATATGTGTTTTTTTTAATACTATACATACTAGATGTTATATATATATATATAAAGATTTCACATAAACACGTGAAATAACAATCAATTATCAAACCACAATAAGAAATGGGAAACCAAGACTAAGATCTTTCAACCGTAACAAGCGGTCTTCGTCAGAGTCAAAAACCCAACTGATCACCTTGTGGTTTGATCATTGACATATATATATATATATATATATATATATATAAAATAAAGTACATTCGAATGTTTGTATATGATTCAAAAGTATCTCAACTTAATGTCAGTTTAAGTTGAATTGAAGTTGAAGCATTTTTTAAAGGAGTCACTTATTAGCAATAAACCTTTAAATTAATGAGTTTTTCATGTTAATATGAATTCTATTAATGTATTTATGCATATTTCATTTTACTTGAACGTAAATAATAATTATTTCTTATAATTAATAACATTATAAAATATTTACTTCAATATAAACAGGAAAATAAAAAAAAATGGATTTTGTCATTCATTTGGAATCTTATGAATTATTAAACAGTTTATATATTATTTATGAAGGCTATATTATTTGATGATTTGTTTTCTATAGAAGTAGTAGGTTACTTTAAGCGTCATGTACGTGTACACTTTTCTTCATTGGTTACTTCCCACTTCTTGTACGACGTTCAAACAACGTTCATGATTTACACCATGCAGAGAAGTTTCCTTCGTTGGATTTCATTTAAATGTCCCAGTCACAGATTAATTGTGTTTCTTTAATCATTGGGATATTTGTATTTAATTATATATACTATCAAATATATATATATATATATATATATATATATATATATATATATATATATATATATGGGAAATAATGCAATGTATGTGTTTTACAATTCAGCTTAGAATAAATTTTTATAAATTATAATAATTTATTTAATTAATCAATAGAAATTATAAGTGAATAGTGTAAATAAATGTTGCTATTGGACAGTTTTAAACGATGTTTGAAGATGAGTTTTTCAACTGTTTACTAACTCTAGTGGAAGTGCTTGAAGATGAATGGACGGGGATTTGAAGCAGCTCAAGAGCTTTGGTAGGGCGTGAGATCAATCCGTCGAGAGGCGGCTAATGACTGGAGTTGGGGGGCGGTGATCGCTGGGGGGCCGCCTTCCACATGTTCTCCTCGCTAGTCTCATTAGACTGGGCAACTATCAACCCAACACTTGAGCACAAGAATAATACTACACAAACAGCCGACGGTCAAAAAAAAAAAAAAAAAGTATTAAACCTAACATTAAAGTCCTTCATTCACTGCTTTAATTATTTGTTTATCAAAAAAAACTCGTATCAGTAAGTTATGTACAAATTGTAATTGTCACGTACCTAATTGTGCCCCAAAATAAACTTAAGCGAATCGAAATCTTGTGATTTAAATATATTTTGCAGCAACAATGTGTAACGTATTCAAGTTTAACTATTTTGTATTTACATCCGGACAGTTAGGAGACCTACAATAATTAATCATAATGTTATGAATTCTGAAGTTTTAATGCACTTTAGACGGATATGTCTACAAGATCTGCTCCCCGCCTGACTGTAGAGGTATATAACCCCTCACTTCTCTTCCTAATGACGATGAATGTATAAAGAGCACGGTGAGTTTCTGTGTTCCTTTTGTATTTACATTAAGCAAAAATATATTACATATTTCCACGTTATGTAATTATTAAATTTTATTATATATTTCATATATTATATATAATATAATAAAAAGATTTCACATAAACACGTGAAATAACAATCAATGATCAAACCATAATAAGAAATGGGAAAACAAGACTAAGATCTTTCAACCGTTACACGCGGTCTTCGTCAGAGTCAAAAACCCGACTGTACAGTTGGGTTTTTGACTCTGACGAAGACCGCTTGTTACGGTTGAAAGATCTTAGTCTTGTTTTCCCATTTCTTATTGTGGTTTGATCATTGATATAATATAATTTGTTATATGCGAGACAATTCTCAAATAAACCACCTTTAGCCAACTTTTTGTCTATATTTCTAGACATATTCAATAAAAAATTAATTATAATAATATGAACAAATAAGTTTTATTTATTCATACAGATATAAGTTATTACCGTGGCATTTTTCATTTTCTGAAAGATTTACTGTTAGTTCATATTCTAATCAAATATAGTGCTGCGCTTAAGGAGATATCTGCGAACACTCTGTAACAGGTTTTGATAACTCAGAAAATTTAAAACAACTCTTGAAAACTCCATCGAAAAAGAAGCTGGAAATAACAGAAATATTTAAATATTAATTATTAGAAGGATATCCATACAAGATCTGACAATATCCAATTATACTATATGTTTTACTTAGGTTATCAGAATCCGTTTTTACTGCATATATTTTTGGTTTTCTGAATATTTCTTTTATCAGTCTCTAGTTTTTATTGTGTTCTCCAAATTTAAGAAAAAGCTGCTGTTTTTTGGTGTTATGGGCAAACCCACAAATTTTTTTTTTACTTAATACGAGTACCATAATCAAAAGGAACCAACCTATCTTTTAGATAATAGTTTTGTTTAACCTAAGTAAGAGTATATATCCAATATTTGTGGCCATGCTACAGTCTAGAATCTTTGATGGATCAAATTCATATTTTACACAAAAATGGTCCTCATAGTGTAGATTAGCCTTATTCTTTGGAAGCAATTACGCATGATAGGAAAGTCACTTTTTTTTTTTTTTGCAAAAACCTGTTTTTAGAATACATTTTTTCTCCTAAACTACTAGTTTTACAGTCTCAAATTTTTGGCATTATCTTTGACACTACACGAGCAATGAACGAAAAATAATTTCAGATTTTTAAAGCAACAGGATATATTTATTTTCATTAAAATGTAGAAATTTTGACTTAAAATTCAATCTGAAAGCTTGTGAGAGCGATACAAGCCATACCAATTAACAGAACAAAATGAAACTATACCAAACAATAGAACATTCTGTGGAGAATGAGTTGAGATAACGTTTTTTAAAATTACATTCACCAAAGAGGCGTTCCAGTACATTTTCTGTTTTCAGAAAATCTTTTTTTACATGCTAACAAGCTCAATAAAAAGCCATGAAAATTTGCCAATGCATTAAGCAAAGAATTGTCAATTAATAAAAAAAAGTCATACAACTACAACAAAGAGCAATAAAAAGGTTGCACAAAACTTAATATCTTGCAAAATTTGTTTTCTTTTATGAATCTTACTAACTTTGAGTACATTGACTCTTTCCTATTATGCTGTTGACAATATCCAGTTTTTTATTATTCTTTTCTAATAGTTCATATCTATTATTTTCAAAAATTTCAAGCTTCCAGCTATAAAAATTTTAAATTATACTGAAAAACTGGATTTGAATTTGATTTGAACATCCAAAATTTTTAATTACTAATATATTTTTTATTAATACACATTTAGAGCAATCTTATAACAGAGTAGAGCACGAAGGAAAAAGATAACACACGCTCAGAGAAAATTGGATGTTTGAAAAAGGGGAAAGAAAAAAGATTTTTTTAAAAACTCTAGCATGCCATAAAAACCTCATTAAATTTTTTTTATAAAAGTTAAAAAACATAAAACATAATTCAAAATTGAAAAAATCTTTACAAATATGAATACAATTATCCCACATCTTAAATTAAAAATTATGCTAAAACAACATTTTTTTCTTACATGTTTCTGACATTTATCAGATAAATAGGAAAATTTTCAAGTTTTAAATGGGAAACTTTGTCTTAAATGTTCAGTGTAGAAGGAGGTTAGATAAACTATGTAAGAGATCGACTGGTTATTGGAACAAAAGCCATGTTCTCCTGTAAGAGATTATTTCGTAAAACTAAATCTGTACTTTAGCTTTTCAAAAATGGTTGTTTTGAGGCAGTACTTATACTAATGATATCATAAGCATCAGTGGTGTGATATACAAAAATAAGCTTATATATTGATAAGTGTATCAATCACTATCTGTACTACCTCCAGGAATGAAAGACTAATACACTTAAATTAAAAATTATCTTAAAACGGCATTTACTTACATATTTTTGACATTTATCAGATAAATAGGAATATTTTCAAAATTTAAATGGGAAACTTTGTCTTAAATTTTCAATCTACCATTTAGACATTTATATTATGCCTAAATAGGACATTATATATTATATACCCAAAGAAGTATAATATTATGTTAACTAATAGTAAAGTTGAGTGTAGGCTACTCCAGATTTTTTCTGATTGAGGTAACAACAAAATTTTTAAATAAAAGAAGATTAACTCAAGTTTAGTGTAATTTATTTCTGGACAGTCCTCCAACATTCTAACAGACATTCATCTTTGATAGAATATAGCAAAAATATTGTAATTAATTGAGTTTATGTTACTAATTTGTATCAAATATTAAGTTTATAAGTTTGTTAAAATTAGTAGATTACAAGAACAATAAAATTTTACCATAATGAATACGCCATGGTCGACCTTGCAGGCACTACTTCACCTCTCAATTAGCCAAAATATTTAAAACCAATAATATTATACAAGATAGTAGATATGTGAAATCAAATGCCAAGAGTGTCAGTAACATAGCTAGCAGAGGAACTGACAGCATCCGTTATTTTAAGGTTTTTTTCATAAATTTTTATTCAAAGTTGCTTTAAGTGAATCAGTTTCCGTTGGTTTACATAATTTGGAATGTTTAGAAGCTGCTCAATAACGCATGGTCTAATATCATATTCTAACACCAAACCGAAAGGAAATAAATTAAAAAATAAATAAGGAAAGAAGAAAAACAATAAATCACTCCAGTATTATATTAGTATTAACATTTCAATGCAGTAATATTTGCCATTATTATAGCAAGATAATTGCAGCATATGATTAACCATATTATAACCAGTTTATTCTAATAATATCTCAAGGCTTAAGTAATAGTTTGGGGGCCAGGCTAGCTCAGTTATCCCGAAGCTCGCCTCTGGGCTGGTAGTCCGGGGTTCGATCCCCACCTGGCCCTTGATTTATTCACATGGGATGTGAATAACTCTGAGTACGTTGTCCCTCGGAGAGGACGTTAAGCTGTCAGTCCCAAGCCTGTACGATGTCAGGTGCTCGTTAAAGATCCCTACTCAAAACCCACTTGAGTTAGGCAAAATTTAGGACTCCCAATGTAGAATCTGTAGAATCACCGATACAAAAATAAGCTGGTAAACGGCTGACGTTATCACCCGGTAGGAGTTCGGTTTAAACAATAAAAAAATAAAGTAATAGTTTAGTCAGATGCCTCTCAAATTAATGAACGTAGACCAGTTGGTAGTTCTATAGACCATGGAATAATATTGGTAGGCATGTCAAATAAATACAATTATTCTGTATTATTACAGATAAATAAATATCATTTAATTTTATGTTTCTAATTATATAATCAAATTCTAGTATATTTTAGTGATATTGTAGAAGAAATAGATACTCTTAATATTATCTTTCAACATTTTCATATTAACACCCAGAGTTTGAAACTAAAATTTTAAAAGCCAATGCAATTTATTCATGTTCTTGATATATTTTGTATTAAAGAGCAAGTTGTTGATTATATTATTTTTATTACAATTACAAATTTCAAAACTCATGAGGTGTATATTAGTTTTTCAACTCTATATTGATCGTCAACTTGTCTAACGCATAGTAAATGAGAGCTGCTTGTTCAAAATAATTTAAAACTAAAAAAAAAAAAAACTTAATATCATGTATTACGGCTAAAAAAATATTACATGCACAACTAGTTTAATATTGATTGACTCAAAAAAGTTTATAAAGTGTAGAGAAGTCACAAAAAAAAAGCAGGATCAATAGAATAAGTAAACCAGGCTCAGGCACAAAAAAAAGTCACTTTCTATTTTTTATACATCATCAATGTTTTTTTTTGTATATAAAGTTTAGTTTTGAAGTCACGGAAATTTACACGCCCTTATCCTCTAGAGTTTTTAATATTTATTTAGGAAACGTTAGAGGGATGAGCTAGTCTATACTGCAATGTGCTAAATTATTTTTTTTACACTGAATCGTATCTAAGCCAAAGTAGGTTCTTCTCACAAATAAAGTATGTATCTAATGGGTCACCACTCCTTTAGTTATTCACAGCAATTAGTTGACACTCACGACTTCGACTATTTATAATTAGTTAAATATGCTTGATTTATTAATGAATCGTTTAGAAAGATGCAGCAGAAATACGAGGTGTGTAAATAAAGTAGTGAGACTGATTTTTTTTTTAAATTTTCTATTCAAATATAATTACAATGTGATATTGTCACCTTCAAAATAGTTCCCTTCGGAAGCCACACAGCGCTGGAGACGGTCCTTCCAATCATTGTAGCATTGCTGGAACTCGGATTCTGGAATGGCCTTCAGCTGGTCGGTTACAGCAGTTTGTATGTTTTGTAGTGTCCCGAAATGAGTTCCCTTGAGGTGATTTTTCAATCTCGGGAAGAGGAAAAAGTGATAAAGACTCAAGTCTGGTGAATAAGGAGGCTGAGGAGCAACAGGAATGTTTTTACTGGCCAAAAACTCTTGGGAAAGGGGGTCTTGGGAAAGGTTTTTCGGAACCATTTTCGCACAAATTTTTCTCATCTCCAATTCATTGGTCAAAATGTGATGAACGGAGGTGTGATTCAAATTCAACTGTTCCCCGATCATTCTGACTGTCAAGCGTCGATCTGAACGCACAAGGTTCCGTACTCTGTTGACATTTTCATCGGTGTTTGCACTTGAAGGCCTTCCGCTTCGTGGTTCATCTTCAATCGACTCTCTTCCTTCTGAAAATTTCTTAAACCACCGAAAAACCTGTGCCCTTGATAAAACACGTTCTCCATAGGCCTCCTGAAGTTTTTCAAAAGTTTCGGTTGCATTATGTCCAAGTCTGAAGCAAAATTTGATTGCACACCGCTGCTCAACTTTGAGGTAACTCATTTTTAAAACGCTCAAGAAAAAACCATTTCACGAAAACCAACGCTACGGACAAACAAATGACTGTGGCGAGTTCAGATTCATACTGGAGGCGCATCACACGTGCACCTGACGCTACTCAAGGCCACGCGTCTCCAGCGTTGGCAGATCGAAAGCGACGTTGCCAGTCTCACTACTTTATTTACACACCTCGTAAATGGACATTTACGAGGCATCGTACCATAGTTTACACTCAATCACTATCACTAACAACATCTAATCTATTTCAATAAAAATATATCAAAATGAAGTACTAAATCATATATAAAACAATATCAAATAAATATAGAAAAAAATATTTTTAAATGTAACAATAAATTAATTTACTTAAATTTTTTAATTATGGAACTAAAATTTTCTAAACTCAATACGTACATTAACTAGAGAGAAAGTTTTATAAAATCCAATTTTTTCACTTATAAACCATATAAAATTTTAAATGTTATATTACATTTTCCAATTGCAAGTACATCCTCAAATTCCATTATTTGAGAATGTACTGAAACCATTATTTAGCGATGACACAAAATAAATATTATTTGTATTATTTGTGTTATAAGTATTATTTGTAAATTGTAGGTGTGTAGGTAAATTAGTTAGTTGAATGCGGGTACAGACTAGTGAACAGCAGAATTCAAAAGCTAACAACACCTCTGGAGTTTAAATAACTGACGGTTGAGCCTTAGATGATACAGTAAACAACTCTACGTCATTTAACCTACAACTAGTCCGTGCCCAACACACCTTTCAAATCTAACCATTTTATTCACGAAAAGTGAAACACACTAATCTACGTCACACAAATTCGTCACATCTGAATAGAGTACATATTGTTTAATAACACTCATGTAGTATTTCAAATAACTAAATTTCTTTACACAAATAGATATTGAAACTCTTACGAATACATAATACCTCACAATTGAAAAAAAAACTGTTGCAATTTTTATTTGTTTTCGATTTTTCTTGCAACTTAATTTTAGTTTTTAAGTTGAAGTTGAATACACATTAGTTAATTAATTATTTCGGTATTGTAGTGCAGTCTTAACTTCATTTTATGTCGAAATTATTTTATTTTCTGAGTCAATAAAGACTAAAAATTTCTTGTAGGTATCTTTGGTACAGGATCTTTGTATTAAACTAAAATTTTACCTGAAATGGCAGTTCTAATGAATTAACAGTAGAAAGTGGAATCTACGGTACCTTCAATTTGTACAGTAGTAGTACAAATAACCTAAAACCTATTAACTTAAAAAATGTCGTTTAAATTTAAGTTATAAATTTGTTGACATTTTCTGTATAATAACTAAAATAAATAGTAAGTATTTTTTTACTTTCGTTACAAACAAATATTTTTTTAATTAGTATAGATTAGAAAATGTACCCTGGTATACAATAGGATATAGAAGATGGTATCTTATGGTTTTCAAAAATATTATTCAATATCATTAGTACAGCTAATAGTGTTCCAAAACAGAGGAGAAAAACAGTGTAAATTTAAAAACGTTTAAATTAGCTATTGAAGATGATTGTTTGAAGAAGGATGGGAAGCTAGGATACTTGTGGCTGATGGGACGTAATTGAAAGGAGAAGAGAAGGGGAAGGACCATTTGTCTTTAGAACAAACTGGCTCCAAAGCGGGGGAGGAATGAGGTTAGTGGACGTTGATTAGTTAAGGGACAGCTCTTAAGTTAGGGCTCCCTTGACATGCTGTGTGACTTGCTGAGTGCGTGTCTTCTGCCCATTCACTTAAACTTGGCCCTCTATAAATGTTCGGCTAGAGGTCCATGAGCAATCAACTCCAAACTAACAGGCATCTCCGCCTTCAATGCCTTCCTTAATCAAGAGCGCCTCTGCTCCCAGTCACAATGCTCGCACAACCATCAACACTGGCTCTTAAGTATTCCAGACATTCAATTCAGATGGACCTCAATGAATTTAGATTCTTCAACATGAATTGAGGAACCCAAATATCAATATAAGAAATACCTCTAATATCATATTCTCTTCAAAATTTAAATATACTCGTACTATGAGTTCTACTTTTTACTCAGCAGAGGCGCATTATTAGTGTCATAGTATCAACAAAATAAGAAAAAAGATAAACAGATCATTACTTTATCAAATCATGAATAAATAGATTTAAAAACCACATTTTTCAGTTAAATCTATTGTGAACTCGTATTTCCTTAAACTAAAGTCAGAACTTTTTATGGACAAACATTGTAAAAAAAATATGGAAAAATTTCTACAAAGAACTTTTACAAATAACTTAAAACCTAATCTAACATAACTAAGACCTAAAATAACCTAAACCTAAATAGCATGTTTTTGCTGGTTCATTAGGAAACTATAATCAGTTGCTTTTTACAAATTACGATAAGGAGATAGATAAAATCATTTCAGATAGTTAAATAGTTTTAAGATAGTTAAAATTTATGATTGATAGAAAATTGCATGCGATTGTTTTGGTTTTAATTAGACATTGAAATGTTGTTTAATATTTCTACTAAAACATAGATAGTAATAATAATAACAATAAAATTAATAAAATAATAAAAAAGCCTTAATATTTAGGGATAGATGAAACAAAATATAATTCGAAATAATCAAAGACTTTGATTCATAAATAAATAGCACATGCAATATTATAATTATACTTGTTAATTATACGTATACGTATAGTATGGTTTTAAGCCTTAAAAGATATTTTTTTCTTATTATTATTTATGAATACATTTATTTTGTTTCTTATTCCTTATATATATATATATATATATATATATATATATATATATAATTTTTCTGAAATCTTATTTTTAACAAGTCTCTTATTTGTATATACGTTTTTTCCCCGATTTCTTTTGAATCGTTTAATTCTCTCTAATTCCTTAAAAGTTATTCAGTTTAACCAATTTATACTGTCGGCTACCATGTTGGTTACCAGCCCTTACGACTCCGACGTTCTTTGTCTCCCTCTCTCTTTTCTTCTGAAGATTGATTTTTCAAAAATTTGAATTAGCAAGGGTGTTTCTTTCCTCTATATATTACTCTTATTAGATTTTCAACTTGTTTTTTTCCTGTTTGGATCATCCTTCCGATTTTATAGTCATTATAAGTATATATACACAAGGAAATTAAAACACATGCATTCTGACATGGTTTGGTTTAGTTTCAACTATCTTCAGCAAAATGATTTGAGGGAAACTAAACACTGCGATTCAGAGTTGGTCTCTCTATATTTATTCTCCTGAGACAGTTTAAATTCAAAACATAGCACTGTCTTATTACTTCTTATTTTTATCATTAATATTTTTCAAGTGGTTATCGCAAATGTTTTAACGAATTAAAAAAAAAAATTAAACTACTGAGAGGGAACATAGATAAAGAGCCAAAAACACACTAGCATATTTTTGCACCCACAGTCAC
Organism: Hermatobates lingyangjiaoensis; assembly: GCA_026182355.1. Classification (NCBI taxonomy): domain Eukaryota; kingdom Metazoa; phylum Arthropoda; class Insecta; order Hemiptera; family Hermatobatidae; genus Hermatobates; species Hermatobates lingyangjiaoensis. Next base: position 2,145,573 of record JAPFBL010000089.1, read on the forward strand.
CACCAGTGCAAAGTTGGTCACCAAGGTGGAGCAACCAAGACTTAACCCTCCTGAAGAACCCTGTCCTGAAGACAGATGACACATCGCACTGAGTATTTGAGCCCTTTTCTGTGGCCTTTCTCTCCGTGGTGAATATATATATATATATATATATATGAGATTATACGATTTTGTAGGTTTTATTTTAAATAAAATTTAAATCATAAAATGTATATCTAAAGCTGCCCTGATGTGACTTTACTGTATTGTAATTCAGCTGTTTCTTATCTAAATATTTTCTAAAGACGGAAAAGTGTTTAATATATAAAAAAGACGGTAAAAATTCATTAATCTTAATTTAAAACTTCGTAATACTTTATTATTTGGTTTGATTTTATGCGATTATGGTGAATTTTTTTAAACATACATTTTATTATGTGAAATTTTAAATAGAATGAGAACTGATAAGTCATTGTACTTGGCTACGGTCCCTCACTCTAAGTGAGAACTGGCACTTGGTCTGACAGAGATGTTATGCAAACAGCGAGGGAGGATTTATTTACAACATAATATGGGCATCAGGCGCTTGAGGAGCCGCTCAGCGACTCTGGAGAGCGCTCGAAGCGATTAGGCCTTTGTTATTCCAACCCTTCCACTTTGACAATCCGCCCAACACCTGCTCGTCACAAACCATCTTGCCAAACTATTATAAACCATATGTAAAACAGTTGCAAAGAATATCTTCAATAGATATTCATCTTTCAATCAATAAATTTCAATATACATTGCTTTGAGTTCATAAAAAATTATAGGACACAAGTTCCGTGCACAAAGTGCTGTAGTACTTAGTTTTCAAAAAAACGTATTTAAAAAACAGATGAATACTCGAAAACAAAAGACAAATATGAAAGAAGAATAACTGGTGTAAAAGAAGTCAGTAGTACCAAAACCATAAGTGAAATAAATGACGTCACCAAGCTATCAAATATAAATCTGTTGTTTCCAGATTAACAAAATGTCTAAGTCCCGTGATCACATGTACAACATCAACGCGTGAGCTAATATATAACACACATCCAACTTTAAAATGAATAGTTTACACAATAATGAATACTAAAAGAATAACACAGAATAAACTAGAGAGGAGATATAATCAATCATTTGAATAAAAATCTACAAAAATTCTTGACTTCTTATTTTCATGTGTCAATGTTAAATAACTTCTTTTTTTTTTAGAATAAAAGTTGAGATTGAGAAATCCTACTTGCTCTTTAAATCTTATGTTGTGAACATATAGGTCAACAACTAACTACTTAACTACACGGTACTTAATATATACACGATATATGTACTGAGAGGGAACATTGACTGCCACAAGGTTGAGAAGAGTGGGAGGTAAGAGTGGTATTTGAAAGGGTGTAAAGTGCAGGAAAGGACAATAATCCAGAGAGGGTTGTTTGGGGAAACAAAGGATACATTAAGAAAGTATAGTAAGATAGTTTTTTACTCTTTCTTACTGTACTCTTCTCAACTCCTTACCATGATATTTCTCCATCTAGTGTTTCAGTTGGGTTTTTGACTGTGACGAAGACAGCTTGTTACGGTTGAAAGATCTTAGTCTTTTTTTCCCATTTCATATTTTGGTTTGATCATTGATTCTTATTTCACACTTTTATGTGAAATCTTATATACAAATATATATATATATATATAATATATATATATATATCAATGATCAAACCACAATAAGAAATGAGAAAACAAGACTAAGATCTTTCAACCGTAACAAGCGGTCTTCGTCAGAGTCAAAAACCCAACTGGGTTGGGTTTTTGACTCTGACGAAGACCGCTTGTTACGGTTGAAAGATCTTAGTCTTGTTTTCCCATTTCTTATTGTGGTTTGATCATTGATTGTTATTTCACGTGTTTATGTGAAAACGTTTTATATATATATATATATTATATATATAAAAGAAATTCAAAACGAAGGAAACACACAGAAAGACACAGACAAAACTCACATCGATATTTCGACCATCGTCATCATCAGGAGGTTGTATATATATACATCGACCGTTTAATAGAATAATACTGAATAAACCAGTCTTTTTTTGAGGTTAAAATAAAACTATCAAATGCCCAAATGCATAAGAGCCACTTGAATAAAATATGGCAGTAACACTTAATATTTTAATTATCTAGTCGTTTTTAGAAGTAAAAGAGGTATATGGAAGGAACAACAGGGGTAATAGAACTGAATTTAATATAACTTTTATTTCCTTAAACTACATTGTAAGTATCACATTATATTTTCATTTATTGAAACCATAATTCATACTAATTAAAACAGTTTTGATAACAAGGTAGTGCAGGCTGACTACATAAATCTACATAAATGGATCCTTGATACATTATCACACTGTTTTCCATACTGTTGGTTAAGAGAAATATACCATAAATAGAGTAAAAGTGATTCGGATAAAGGATGAGCTAGTATTCGTGGCGTTCGTGGTTACTTATTTTATTCACAAGTTTGGAATATCTATATTATTGATATTGGAAAGTCCAAACGTATGAGAAACTAAAAACGAATATGCGCTCTGATTTTTTGAAAATAAAAGGAACATGATCGTGTTCAATTTAGAAGGGAGAAAAATCGTAAGGACAAGGGGTCGGGCTGAGAGTTGATGTGATTGGGAGGGGTGACAATGCGGCGTCAAGGTTGGACACAAGATGACGTCTGCGGCGAGTGGGAGGACCTATTTAAGGGGTGGGACTGGAGCAGACTCCATCTTAAACAGAACAGCCTTCTCCAGGAACCCTTAAAAAATATTGCCTTACTTAGGACGACACCACTAACTACCACCCTTATCAACTGCTCTTTATAGCCACCCTCTCTTTATTAAATTACCTATTATCTAAACTTCCATCCGCACACCTCCACCCTTTTAAACTAATTAATATTTCTTCCTTGCTTCCCTTCCAGATGAAACAAAGATATAGCCGCAGGACAGCATGTGTCCTAATCAATACCTTCTCTCACCATCAAACCTTCTCTAAACTAAAGTACCCACAAAACTATGTCGTCGACAAAAATGAAGATGCTTAAAAACTATCAAAACCGAAATTCTACAAGAGCGTGAATAATGCAAAAATGAAAGAATCTGTAAGTCATAAATGAACAATCAAAATTAAACAAGAAATAAGAAATAATTATAATAACATTTCAATCCATCATCTTTGATTGTGTGATAATGGTTCATTATTTATTAATTAGTAGAACGTTCAAGTAAATTTGAAGATAATTTATCAAACTTGTAAATTTTCATGCAATCTTTAAGTAATAAAGATACTAAAAACATATGGGTTTTGAATGGGAAATTATTTATCTAGTATATTTTAACTACAACATATTTCACGGTAGTCATTTAGGAAATAATCAATATATAATCCACAAAATGCATAACTCCAAAACTAAAGGAAAGGAACTTTCGCAATGAAACTTTGCTCTCTCGGGGACTGAGCTGTCAAGAAAAATTCTTTCGTCTTCTTTTGTTACGGCTTTCTCATGAGGTTTGATCATTCATTTAGTTACGGGTATAGCAACAGATCTTATCATAGCAACTCAAGCATTATCTTTCATTGAAAGTATAAAATTACAGACCATAATGAAAACCGAACTTTGATTTCCATATTGAAAGTACTATTCTTTTAAAATGAACAATCAGCCTTTAAAGAACCAAGCTGCAATATTCATATGGTATGGTATGTTGGAGGACTCCTTTGTGGGCTACGAACCAGATCAGTCATTCTAGGAAGGCTACCTCATCCACTTATTTACATTCACAATTTCTTTACTGCGATGTTCTGTTGAATGTCATTCTAAATGGAACAGTGCAGTTCTTTCTCCTATTTGATGAGTTTTTATATTATTGTTTTGTATTTATTCATTTAAATTACTTTACATTCGTCTAAAAGTGTTTACTGAAGCTGAAAAACGGAAATACAAAATGAAACTGACCATTAACGTTTCTCTATTTTTTTCGATACCATGCTTTATTGAAAAGAAGATACGAAAAATACAAAAGAAAGATAAGAGTAGTTTTATCAACCCATATAAATTACATATTTGAACAACTTTGCCATTCACTTTTTTAAAAGTCTAACTGTGTGAAAAATTAGCAGTCACAATTTTAAATATTCTAATTATATTTAAATATATATAAAAACTTTAACAAATAGGAAAGAACACAGAAATCACTACAGAACTCACTTCGATATTTCGACATCCTTCTTTATCGGGAAGAAGTGCGAACTACTCACGTTGAGAAGTAAACTGCTTTTTTATTGTCCACAAGGACCTTTCATTTTATTCGAAGTAAATATATATAAATATTTACTTATCAGTGAGTAAAAATATTAAAAAGTACACAAAATTACAAAGACACTACTAGTATCCATTTATTTTTTTAAATTAAACCTGAAGAACTGACCGAGTTCTAATAAACTTTAGTTTTGTTTCTATTCCACGGTCGATACTTTTATCAATATTGATATATGTATATATATTTATATATAACACTTAGTGCATAGCTAACCAATTAATCACCTGATTATGACGGATGTCGAAATATATAAGTGAGTTAATCAATCCTTTTTTATGTTTCCTTCAATTTTTTTTTCCTACTTGACAAACTGGAACATCACATTCTTTTTACATATTAATAAAGTTTTCTTACATTTCACTTCAAACCATGTGTAAACTCTTTCACGTCTTCGTCCTTGTGTTTTTCCCCATTTTCTCGTCAAACCATGTCAAGACGAAATGACAGAACACCATGAGTATTTATTTTGTGTGTATGTTCTTCAGTAATATTTTTAATTATATATGTTAATGATCTTGACCAATTAAAACTTATTGAGAACATTGATCAGAGAATTATAAATATATATATGTATAATCATTAATGCTTTGAGTAAACGGTTCAAGTGGTTCCCTCCCATTAAGTTAATTTCGAATTATTGAGTAGTATTACCATGAGTTAAAAAGTGAGAGAACGTCTGTCTGAAGAAGCCTGGTTGGTTTGAAAGAGGGAATGTGTCTCTACCATCCAGAGTGTATTACTTATTCATTTCTTGATTGAGCCTCCCCCTTCAACTTAATGGCAAGTTCTTGCTCACGGCTAAGCTAATGTTTTCAGTGAAGGGGAGATATGAAGTAGTAATGTAGAATAAAATTGATTTAAATTGCAATAGAACTCGCAGTATTACTAAAATAAGCTGTTTCTAAATAAAATTATGACTCTTCATTACTTTGCAAAATCAGCAATTCAAATAAAATAGTTATTTTTTACTTTACCATAAGTACTCTGAAGTAATTATGGAGGAAAATCTTGTTGTTGACAGATTTTTACGTTTTGAGCTCCTCCGAATCAATGGCTCCCATCTTTTTGATGATGTTTCTATATGTGTGTTTATGAACCAAAGTTTGTGTTAAAAGAACACAATTATTTCGTAACAAATAATATATGAATAGTAAATAACTTCATTGTCATATTGGTCATATGTCATTGGTTAAACATATCGTCTTTGAACTCTGATTATACGTTTACTCCACTCTTTATTTGCAATAAATAAATTGTAATTAATATCAATGAAAGAAAACCTGAAAAATGATAAGAAGCAAAACTTTTTTAAACCTGAGGTTCTTTAAATGAAAAGAATAAGCCATTGGATTTTGCAAACATTAACTGTCAAAGAGGCGTTAATTCGTCAGTTCATTATCAACTAGTTCAGTCTCTGCTAAAAATTGTTTTAAACATTTATCCAAAGTGAGTCATTTCAAACTTTTCTCATTTCGTGTTGTTTTCTCAATTCCTTAAAGTAAGTAAGGTCAATATTTTTGAGCTTTAAATCGGCATTCATATTGACAACCAAGCTAATCTCTAGACCACAGGTCACCACTTCTAAATAAACGACACATACGAGGTGTATAAATAAAGTAGTGAGACTGGCAACGTCGCTTTCGATCTGGCAACGCTGGAGACGCGTGGCCTTGAGTAGCGTTAGGTGCACGTGTGGTGCGCCTCCAGTATGAATCTGAACTCGCCACAGTCATTTGTTTGTCCGTAGCGTTGGTTTTCGTGAAATGGTTTTTTCTTGAGCGTTTTAAAAATGAGTGACCGCAAAGTTGAGCAGCGGTGTGCAATCAAATTTTGCTTCAGACTTGGACATAATGCAACCGAAACTTTTGAAAAACTTCAGGAGGCCTATGGAGAACGTGTTTTATCAAGAGCACAGGTTTTTCGGTGGTTTAAGGAATTTTCAGAAGGAAGAGAGTCGATTGAAGATGAACCACGAAGCGGAAGGCCTTCAAGTGCAAACACCGATGAAAATGTCAACAGAGTACGGAACCTTGTGCGTTCAGATCGACGCTTGACAGTCAGAATGATCGGGGAACAGTTGAATTTGAATCACACCTCCGTTCATCACATTTTCGTGTGCGGCCAAACATCAAAGACAAGTGGGTGTTGCATCACGACAACGCGCCCTGTCACACTGCCATCTCAATAAACGAGTTTTTGGCCAGTAAAAACATTCCTGTTGCTCCTCAGCCTCCTTATTCACCAGACTTGAGTCCTTGTGACTTTTTCCTCTTCCCGAGATTGAAAAATCACCTCAAGGGAACTCATTTCGGGACACTACAAAACATACAAACTGCTGTAACCGACCAGCTGAAGGTCATTCCAGAATCCGAGTTCCAGCAATGCTACAATGATTGGAAGGACCGTCTCCAGCGCTGTGTGGCTTCCGAAGGGAACTATTTTGAAGGTGACAATATCACATTGTAATTATATTTGAATAGAAAATTTTTTTTTTTATCATCTTTATTTACAAATATACAACTCCGCATATTATGCGTAACAAGCATATTTAGTGATAGATTACACAATGACATCGATGTACATGAGCAAAGAATGAAACCCACTGGTTCAACTTCTCACTTTGGGTTTTTTTTTTATTTTTTTTTTAAAGTATATTACTGTAATAGCAGATCCCTGGGCCATTTTCTCTTGAGTCGTCTTAGGGGATTCTGGGAAGGTGAGGAGGAAGCAAGGATTCGTACAAATGGATTTGGGTGAGAGGAAAGGTTCTTGTGAAATGACCTATAACGATCAGAGGCAAGGTTTTGGATGAATGGAATTTTTAAGTCTTTATGAAGGGTGTAGTTTTTGACGTAATACGGAGCATTTGTGATAGTGCGGAGGATTTTAGATTGTAATGATTGTATTCTATGAATATTGGATGGTTTTGCACAACCCCATAGTTCAAGTCGGTAAGTCCAGATCGGTCGCAGTAATGTTTTGTATAGTAGTACTTTGTTATGTAGCGTCAATTTTGAGTGTTTCCCTAGAAGTCTGTACAGTAGTAAGAATCGTCGTTTTAAGTCAAGTCTTTTTAGTCGGGTATGAGGATTCCAAGTTAGTCTTTTGTCAATGAAGAGCCCTAAGTACCTGACCACATCTCTCGTTGGAAGGAGAGCGCTATTCATAGTAACATTGGGACATGGTGATTGAATAGAAAATTAAAAAAAAAAAAAAAAATCAGACTCACTATTTTATTTACACACCTCGTAGGTAGGGGAAAATGGCAGCAATGTGTGAAGTGCTACTTTTGCAATAGCAGGAAATTCGGGAATCAGATAGTTCCAAAAACTAACTAGTGATTCATCCTAAATATGAATAAAATTTTGACCAATTCTACTTATGGGTATATGTAGATATAAACATTATTCTGTTTCATGATTCACAAGAAATACAGAATAAATCCAAACCCACAAAAAAAATTTTAGAAAAATGTTTTTACTAAATGTTTTTACAGAACCCCAGAGAGGGTTAAGGAACCCACTTTGGGAACCTCTGTGTTAGCTGAATATTTAACAGAAGAATAACTAGTAAAATATTATTCAAACTTCTCGATATAAAATTAACTCTTCGCCACGAAATGTAACATGTGAATGTTGAAATGTAAGGTAATAGTCTTTTTTCAATAAATAATTGAACTAATGATTCGTGATATTTTGAAATTGAAACTGTTCTGAGATATTTTAAAAATTGTTCCGAGAATTTTGCCAAAAACTTTGTAAATCTCTTGCCCAAATCTGTTCAGTCATTTGAAGATGTATAGTATAAATACTGTATGTCAAACAAACAGGTTGACATACAGTATTTATATGTTTTTTCTTTCACTCTCATAGAGAACTGATTTTTATTCCTGAAAAAAAACGTAAAATTTCTTTTTGTTAAAAGGAAAACATTATTCAAAAAAGTATACATTTTATGTAAATTTACTCTAATTGACACTTAATTTATTAATTGTGTTATATATTATTTTATTTATACGATTATATTATATAAATAAATAATAATAATTGTTGATAGTGTAATTGTTGACTAATTGACGGTTTGATAGTGAAACTCGTCAATAAAGACTAAACTGTGCCTCAACTTGAGCTCGCATGTTTATCTTCCATTACAAAACCATTTGCTCCTACAATCTATGCGCTGTCCCACCACAAAAATAATAGATGTTTTTTTTTCCCAATTCAAATTAATAATAACCTATTTCGTATGATAATTTACTTAGTGGTTCATGTTTTTCTTGGTTGTAAGAATGCCTTAGATGATGTATAAAGCAACTGAAATACAATAAACAAAAAAACAATTTCATTTACATAATAATGGTGCTCCTCAGAATTTGACATTGAACAGTATTCTGATTATATGGAATCAATTATTAACAAAAACATGTATGCTTTCTTCAACATTGTTTTTATCATTATTACAATGTGGTTTTTTAATTACTTAACAAAATTATAGTAATCACAAAAGAAACATTTTCAATTATTACGTATTAAGAGGTATGTATTATTACTGACATTGTGAATGCATAATGAAGACATTTATTCCATTATTGCTATCCCTGTACTAGTGCATTGCAATGTGTCTGATCAAGCTACAATCCAAACCTTTTGAAGGTTATTAATGAAAGTCATCTCGTACTTGTCCTTCAGTAAAAAAAACTTCACATTACGAATGTTATGTTAAGGCAATGTAGATTTAAGGTATTAAAAAATTAATTTTTTTATAAAAATAACTTTCGTACTTTATATTGCACATTAGAAAGTAGGATGAATAGGGTATAGTTTTTTTGGAAATATCAAAGCATGAACAAAATACTTTATTGAACTTCAAGTTAAAGTAGGAAATACTTTTTATCTGTAATTAAGAAAGTTCATTTAAAAATCATGAAAATATTAATTAAATGTACTTGAAATTTTAAGTTTTTGTAAAATGTTTTTGGGACATTGTTTGGTATGAGAAATGTATAAAAACAGTAAATAACTTTAAAAAGAACACTCAAGTAGTTCAACCAGCCCTTACTTCTCAATTCGTTCGTTCATCTTTAATTTATTAAACAAAATTCAGAGTGTGTATACATTTCAGTGAAAATCAATGTTAATGTTATTATATATGTAAGACTGCAGCCTATGGGGTAAGATAACAACACAGCAACAAAAAAAGAAGAAAATATAAGGAGCGCTAGGCTAAGTTTTCTGATGAGAGATGAGATTGATGCGCATCGAGGCATCAAAAAAATATCTGGGCTACAAAGCTCCATGTTTGTTCAGCTAGAAAATCTATTTAAATATGAAGTTTGAAATATTGTTCAATTACTTCTCGACATCTTTCTTCTTCAGTAGAATAGACAATCTTGTAGATAGTAGAACAGTAGCACTAGGTCAACAAAATTTAAAATTGTAATACATGAGTACTAACTTAAATTATTTGAAACCAATTTTAATTTTCTTGAAATCTATTTAATTTTTTATTCAATAATACAAATTAAGTGACTACAAAATGTAACATTTTAATGAATTAAACATAGAGTTTTAGTAAAGGTTGCTTATCAAAGATTGTACCATTTATAACTGAAATTTGGTTAAAATATATCAAGAACTTTACTTCAATGGCATATGAGTCAGATCGATGCTTTAGGCATATTGGCAAAGTTACCCTCAAAGGAATTGTCCCAATTGCTTTGGCGTCAGCCATTTCATGATGTCAGATATTATTGACTCTAAAAACACGACTATCACACGAGCATTGATGACTTGCCTTCTACCAAATATCTTACTGATTGTGGTTGGTTCAATAAGAACTTTAAACAGTAATGTTCATAGAGGTGTTATAAATATTTATTTCAATATTTAATACAAATAAATTTTGTTTCAGTAACAATATTTATTTGAGAGTTTAGTAGTAAATGGTAAAAAATAATTTAGCTGCTTTAAGTAAAACAATATAACAATACACAATATACTACAAATACATAAAGCTCACTCTGAGAGCTCAGATACCATAACTGAGAGTACTGTTGGCAACAAATGTATAGAATAAACTTTGTTATGCACTATGTGCTTTCCTACTTACTATTTGCTTTTAAAAACATTTTCATGAAATATTAGAATACTTATTCTAATATTTTATATATTTATTCTAATTATACAAATAATATTTAAAAAATATTTCATATATATATTAGAATATTTTAATATTTATTGGTTATACTTTTATAACTTTTATGAACTTAAATGGATCTCAAAGGTTTCGTAGCACTTTTCAATAGGTAGCTGACTAAACTACTTTCGTTTATTTATAATTTATGGAAAGAATAATTTTATAATAATATTATAAAAAAAATTGTTTGTTTAACATCACTGTGCAACTAAAGTATATCATAAATGGATGAAACATACTTTTCCAAGTAACAAGGTACAAGCAGTTTGAGAAAATAAAAAATCATTGTAGTCTATCTAAACATCTGGGGGAGCTTAGATGGCAAAAAAAACCAACAAGCTGACAATTGCTGCAACTTTATCATATTAAATACTAACACAATATATTTATATCAGTTTATTGGAAAGTGAAGCTTTCATTTAAATTAGTTTCTATGGATTTTTATTTTTGAATATTTTTTTTATTATCAATATAACCTGGTAATTAACACCTTCACAAGGAAGAGATAAGTGGTAAAAATGATGATCTTTCATACATGGCCATTTAAGCACCACGTATTATTCCAAGACTTCACGGTAAACACGTGAAACAGCAATAAACATCCAAACAACAAAAATAAGTTTAAAAATGAAACAAAGATTTTATAAAAAAAAAAAAATTTCTTCATCATATTGTTTGCAAATATGACGAATACCATGAATTTGCTTTGGTTGAAAGAAGTGTCATCCCTAAATTTTGTTACAGTGGTAGAAGCATGTATATATATACATATACTCAACAAATTGAGAACAATATATTCTCAAATTGTTATTGACCTCTAGTTCAAACACAGTCTATATGTTTTTTGAGGGCTAGGTCTTGGTGATGAACTTCTCCTTATTTAGCCTCGAAACATCAAAACTAAATACATCGAAACGTTGGAAAAATAAGTAGAAGTTCATTACCAAAACCTAGACATCAAAAAACATATTAAACATGATATATATATATATATATATTTTTTCACTATAAAATCGTAAAGACGATCCAGACCGGATGTATAAACTTTCAAAATTGAAAAAAAGTAACACACAGAATAAAGAAACACACTTGAAATATGCTGTTAATTTGATCTTTTCAGATCAACCTATCCCTACATTGAAAGGCTTTCATGGTTTTTATGTCTTTTACCATATATGTCAAAAAAAGCATTTAATAATTTTTAATTAAATTTTCCATTTATTTAATAAAAGTTAATGTTATTAAAGATGAAGTAATATAAAAAAGGGATTAATGTAATTATACATTATCCATAGCTTCATTACTTAAGGTAAGACAAACCGTAAAACCATTTTTCATTCAGAAGGGTGGCCATGTTGTTTGAAAGTTTGGTTTAGTCAATTTTATTATATCCATAAACACTTTTACAAGAAAAATTATAATTATAATTATTGCAATTCTTGTTTCTTTTATATCAAATTTATAACTTTCTAATTTTTTTCTTTCTTTCATGAAGGATACTTATATCTTGCTTCTTTGATGCTCTTAAAGTTAGACAGTGGATTGAGTCAGGAAATTGATCATGGCCTGGGGCACTGAAGCAGACATTAAATAACATACGCATATATTTGTCTCCTTTGAGACCGCTCTACTTTGGCCAAAATTTCTACTCTTAATTTTTTTTCTTAGTATTATCACTTTATTTCTTTTATTGATTTGTTTATTTAAATACACAAAATATTTTCTATAAAATTGTTTTTTGCGCTCCCTCATGTTTTTTTCTTCATTTTTTTTTGCGAGGATAAAGGGGTATGGGACTGACTTTATTGATTTGTCTTTTATATTTAGTTATTGTTTGTTTAGTTTATTGCCTATCTCTCAAGAATGCAGTATTCAAATGGTCGCCCCGAGCCGACACTCTTTTACTCTCTCTCTCTCTCTCTCTCTCACTCTCTCTCTCTCTCTCTCCCTCTCTCCCCCCACCTCTTCACACCACCAATTACTGCTAATATAATTGAATACTGATGTATTAAATTATATTAGTATTTAATAATAAGTTAATAAGTTAACTTCAAGAAATTAACATTATAAAAGTGGGAGTGATTTGATAATATTATTTTGATATATGCAGTTAGGCATATCTTTAGTATATTTTACTTTTGTCATGATAACTTTGTACAATGGACAATTAGAAGAATTATGATTGAGTTAGTAGTAGAAAGTGTGGGAAGTTGTTTTGTTCGGAGGAGTAATAGGAAGGGGATGCATGATGAATGAGGATCGGAGTGACACCAAGAGATGGCCATAGTACAAGATTGCACGTGGTCATGTCGGCCGATCGATCCGACCCTGGGCACATGTACCGTCCACTCCGCACTCGACAACCAATCAGCCGTCTCCTTCCCAACAAAGCCTTTTTAATTCAATACTAACTTTAAACTGGATGACATAAACCTATCGAATTAGTTACTTCAACTCAAAACTTATTCTACTAAAACGGTAGTAGAACAGCCATAAGTCAAGTATTACCTGGTAGGGCAATTTTGTATTTTTAGCGAGAACTAAATTCCTGATCGGTGTTGACACAACTGCAAAAGCAAAATGAATAGTCGTGTTTAATTTTTGTATTCTTAAACATACTTTAAACTCTAAGTTTTAATAATATTCCAAGTTTCAATGGTTTTTGTTTTCAAAAATTACTGAAAACACCTTTTTACATATACTCTCACCCCTTTTTTCTAAAGTAATTATAATTTCAATAACTAATATGTCGTAGCTTTAGTTGACAAAACTATAAAAAAAGTTTAGATAAAAACCAAAACATTCAAATTTTATATTTCTTTTAACTTATAAAATCAATTACTGATTCATTTTTTTTATTCTGTTAAAAAGTTCGTATCTTAACCTCAGCGTGTATACGAATATATGTTATATATATATAACTAAAATTTATCGTGACTCGGTCAGTTCTTCAGGTTCAAATTAAACTCTCATTGCCAACGTTTCGGTTTTTATTTAAAACCTTTTTCATAGGCAGAAGTGTAAATTTTGAAACGGAAAGACTAAGTACTACATTACAAGTTATTTTACAAAGAAAAATAGTCTATGGATTTCGACAACTGTAGTTTGAATATAGAACTGTAGTTTGTTGTAGAAATCTACCGACTATTATTCTTTTTAAAATAATTGGTAATGTAATACATAGTTTTTCTGTTTCAAAATTTATACCTATGCCTATGAAAACGGTTTTAAATAAACACCAAAACGTTGTTAACGAGAGTTTAATTTGAACCTGAAGGATTGACCGAGTTTCGATGTACTTTAGTTTTGTTTGTATTCCACGGTCGATACTTTTATCAAATATATATATATATATATATGAGTGTGTGTGTGTGTGTGTGTGTGTGTGTGTGTGTGTGTGTGTCCGATTATGCGTGTGAAATTGTGTATCAACATACTGTAAGAATTTCAAGGATAGAACTAAGATGATTTGTATTAAACAATTGAACTTGATCGAAAGACCTCATTTCCACTCTGAGTTACTTGCTCTAGTTTAGATGTTGATTTTCATTTCCCATTATTGTCATGTTACGTATATTTATATTTAAAACCAAAAATAAGTACTAATTATAATTACAACTATAGCATAGGCAAACTTCACTTCCATATGTTGACATTTTTGAACTGTAAAAATGGTACTCATCTGAGAGAAAACTGAAAGCAATTTGTTTTTCAGTCTCTATTCTTTGTACTTCATAAAATAAAAACATAGAAACATAAACTGTTCATCAAAAATATGGAAACTAAAGTGAGCTTAAATTAGTTATTATAATATAATATATATATATATAATAAATGATCAAACCACAATAAGAAATGGGAAAACAAGACTAAGATTTTTCAACTTTAACAAGTGGTCTTCGTCAGAGTCAAAAACCCAACTGACGAAGCACAACAAAACGGACTCTGACGACGACCGCTTGTTACGGTTGAAAGATCTTAGTCTTGTTTTCCCATTCTTATTGTGGTTTGATCATTGGATTGTTATTTCAAATGTTTATGTGAAATATTTTTATATATAAGTAATGCCGGCCGCCCGCGAGAGACTAGAAGGTTGAAGTCCGTATCAACATTGCCTCTCCTATAAACAGAAGGAGCTGACTAATAAACTCCATTCTTGTCTTCAATCACGTGCGAGCTAGTTTATTTAAATTCCTTTTTTTTTAAAAACCTATTCATTACCCGGACACGCGTAACTGGTGCCGAAACCCGAGAACATTCGCCAACTGTTTAATAGTGTAGTGTTGTGTCCAGTGTAGAAACCAACATGACGAGTAAACAGACAACAGGAGCCGATGTTAGGCTCGCAGTGAAAATAGAACAAGCGAGAGTAGCAAAAGCAGGGTACCTGATGAACCTATTAGATTCGATAAAGAGGTTCGAGGGTGATGCTCGAGAGTTGGACTTGTTCATAGAGAGAATGGACTCCACAACGAGCAGTTAGTCACAACTCAACTAGACCCAGCTACAGACAAGAACATCAAACCTACTTCCTCGCCAGGGTCAGCCTTACGGTGATGCTGGAGTTAGGACTTACGTTTTGTGCGGAGTGGAGTGCGGTGCGAGCAGCCCTTAAGGACAGATATGCTGGAGCCGCAAAGCCTGTAGCTAGAATGCGCTAAAAATTTTTGAAATGCGGAAGGAGAATGGTGAGACCTGCGCTGAGTTCGGGCGCAGATTGGGGGATGCGACAAGGAAATTAACTATGAAGATAAATGAAAAGTGCACAGACAGTCAAGAAGCGAAATGGAGAACGACGATATATGGAGAGATAGCCAGTGAAATTCTCCTCAAGGCAGCTCCAGAACGAGTGAGAATGGCCCTCCGTATCATGAAGCCCACTAGTCTCGAGGAGACAATTAATGCCATCCGGGAGGAAGAAATGGACCGAGAAGATAACGGTGTTATATACAGAGGGAAGTCAGAAGGAGGATGGGCAGTTGTGACCAGGAGGAGAGTACCTCAGGATAGGCAATTCAGAGCAAGAGCCTATGAGGATCGAGGACAAGGGAGGTATTCACAGGAGAGGAAGCCACGGGGACGTTTGAAGAGAGAAGATCTCAAGCCAGGAGGAACAGCTATGAGGCAGTGGGAGGCTACACGCGAAGAGAGAAGCCAGTAAAAGAGGATGTTGGGAGTGTGGTGAACTCGGTCACTTCGCGCGAGAGTGTCCGTATTTATATCGCAAGGAGAGACCACGAACGACACAGTATAGACCACACCAAGAGATGAGCCCATGGAAGTTAACACAACCCGGCGGAGAAGATGGGGCAGGAGAAGACAAAAAGGGAAGGCTCTTCAGGGACGGGAGCTCATCAGAGTCAACAGGGCGGAGCAAGAGACATCGATAGAACGACACGAGCGCTGGTACGAGCGAGGGAAGTGGCCTTCACTGGAAGAGACTCGTGGTGGGAGGATCGCTAGTCAGAGAAGAGGAAGAAGGATTGAAGGTTAGGCGAGAGGTATATAGGCGAGCAACAGAGGAATAGCATAAGAGGTAAGCTCCCTATATTTTTTTTTTCCCAAATGGAAGACTAAGTGTTTGGTAGATACAGGGTCAGATAGCACAATTATGGACAATGAAGTGGCAAAAAGGATGGACAATTATTCAGGGCTGACACCGTGCAACTGCACCTTGGTCACCATGGCAGGAAGGAAGAGCCTGGTAGGCGAATTACAGGTAGAGATGGGAGAATTAATAGGAGAGACCTTGGAGATGAAAGTGCATGTGACCCACTTAGAGACCCAGAAATATGGAGTTATTCTAGGGTGCGACTTTTTGGAGAGAATCAATGCAAAACCTGAGTGTAAAAGAGGGAAGTGGGACATTAAACTAGGAAAAAGGAAATACTTCGTGGAAGGGAGAGTTAAACCAGGGAAGAGAATAACGGTAAACTGTGGAAAAGTGATACCAGGAGAACATCAGGTGATGAATTAATGAAAGAATTTGAAAAAGTATTCTATAGTGAAGGACAGAGGTTATCAGCTACAGGTAGGGTCAAACACCAAATAGAACTCCCTGAAGGTACAGTTGTTTACGTGAAACCTAGAAGGTACCCACACCAATTGAAAAAGATAATGCAGGAGCAAATAAAGGAAATGCTGGACCAGGGCATAATACAGAGGTCTAAGTCGCAATTTTCGAGCCCTATTTGGCTGGTCCCGAAAAAGGTCGAGGAGGGTAAACCCCCTAAATACCGGTTGGTAGTAGATTTTAGAGAGTTAAATAAGTACACTAAGCTTGAAAGATACCCTCTGCCAAGGATAGAAGACATACTCGACCATATGGCAGGAGCAACTGTATTCAGTACCTTCGACCTCAAGGCCGGGTATCACCAGATTAGGATGCACCCGAGAGATGTCGAGAAGACGGCCTTTACGTTCGATAGAGGCCACTTCGAATTTTTGAGGATGCCCTTTGGCCTAAAGAATGCGCCTTCCACGTTCCAACGCCTCATGGATGAACTGCTTGAAGGACTGGGAGAAGACTTTACGCAAATCTACATGGATGACATCATAGTGTTCAGTAAGTCAATAGAAGAGCATAAGGAACATGTTACAAGGGTGCTGAAAAGAATAAGGGACTTTGGCTTAAAGGTAGCGATGGATAAAACCCGGTTATATCAAAAAGAGGTTAGATTTATGGGGCACCTTATCTCAGGTGAAGGAGTAAGACCCGACCCTAAGAAGGTTGAAGCAATAGATCGATTACCCTATCCAAAGGGACCCAAAGACATCAGGCGCTTTTCTAGGTATGATAGGTTTCTATAGAAGGTACGTAAAGGACTTTGCAGCAATCACGAACCCCTTGACAGACAGTTTAAAGAAAGGAAAGAAGTTTATACAAACAGAAGATCTAAGAGAAGCAGTGGAGCAGTGTAAGAAGGCGTTGCGGGGCCCGCTGTTGCTCCAATTTCCTGACCTAAACAAACCATTCATTGTAATGACAGATGCCAGTCAAGAAGCTATCGGGGGAGTCTTGATGCAGGAAACTATCCAGGGAGAGCGACCAATAGCCTACGCCAGCAGAAAATTATCACCAGCAGAAAAAAGGTATAGCACAATAGAAAGGGAAATGTTAGGCATAGTGTGGACTGTAGAACATTTCCGACCCTACCTTTTTGCGGCTGAGTTCACTATTAGAACAGATCATAGGCCCCTAATGTGGATCGGGAATTTAAAGGAGACGTCAGCCCGGATAGCAAAGTGGAAAGAAAGGATAGCTGCATACAACTTCAGGGTCCAGCACGTAAAGGGCGTTGATAATCAAGTAGCCGACTGTTTGTCCAGAAACGTCAACGTCATTACGAGAAGTAGTACGAGAGAGCCAAGTACCTCCAGGGACGTGCGAGAGTTCTTCGCCAACTGGACACCAGACGCAGATGAAGACCAAGAACAACGAAATGGACCGGAAGCTGAGATTAGTCAGGATATAATAAACAACAAGAGAAATCAAATAATTATAAAAGACGACACAGAAGAAATAATAAACACCCAATTGCACAAATATGGCCACTTAAAAAATAAATATTATTACAGGAGGAACGAAAGCGAACAACGAACAATTAAGTACAGTCATAAACCAACTAACAGTGCCAGGAAAGGTATACCATTTCTTTATAGAATCCAAGAACTTGAAAATAGACTACTACGACTAATTCAGGAAAGAGGGCTGAGACAAGGAGCTCATTTCATAATCTGTAAGAACCAGGTAGAAACGGTAGAAGACGAAGAGCAGCAGAAAGAGGTCATCCTAAATTATCACAGGGGAAAAACCAACCATCGTGGTGTCACAGAGACCCTTAAACATCTACAGAGGTCGCATTACTGGCTCCAAATGGCAAGAGGATAGCCCAAGTGATAAAGGACTGTGAAATATGCAAAAGGAGGAAGTATGAAAGAGTACCACTTGTACCTCCATTATTACAAAGTCAGACGCCCGAGGGACCCTTTGAGGAGCTAGAAATTGATATATTTACATACGACGGAAACAAATATTTAACAACAATAGATAGACTAACGAAGTTAGCCTCAGCATGGCCACTAACAAGTAAATCAAGTGAAAGTACAGAAGAGGCATTGCTGTCGTATTTGGCCACGTTTGACTGCCCGAGAACGATCTATATGGACAGAGGGCGAGAGTTCAACAACGTTAAAATAAAAACCCTGTTAAAAGAATTCAATATAAACCCCCATTGGTGTACACCGGGTCATCCAAGGTCCCACGGAGCAATAGAGAGACTACATAACACTCTAACGGAACACTTGCAGTTATTGGCTGATGCAAAAAACATAAAGGGTCATGTGGCAATGGCCAGAGCGGTCCTAGCATACAACAGTAGTATTCACTCGACCACAGAGGCAACACCATTTGAATTGCGGAAAAAGGAAGCGGATCCACAAAGGTTACATAATAGAGTCAAAGCAGCAAAAGAAAGATGGACCAAGCAATATAATCAAAGGAAAGCAGAAGAAGCAGTAGGGTTGATACAAGAAGGGGACTTCGTATATAAACTGAATAGGCAGAAGCGAAGGAAATCGGACCCGAGATACGTAGGGCCATACGAAGTACTCGCAACGTTACCACGGTACAGAGCACAGATATGGAGGATAGGAACGGACACCCTGAAACAAGAAATAGTTCATTTTCAGGAACTGCGACGGGTGAGAAGGAAAATCCCACCAATAGTGCGAACGATATAGTGTAGTTATGTGTGTTTACCTTTGTTAATTTTGTTATTTTTGTTGTGTACAAATAATCATAGAAGTTCATCTTTTGTTATTTCTGTAATTTCTATAAACAATGTTAATTCAGTTACTTGTGTGGACGTCATTTTATTTTTGAATGTTAAAACATATATTCATTTCTTATGTTTAGAGTCAAGTTTTGTTTTGTTATTTTATGATATAACTCAGACACTTGTACGGAGAGCATTGTTGATAAGGACTGGGAGGGGGCAGTAATGCCGGCCGCCCGCGAGAGACTAGAAGGTTGAAGTCCGTATCAACATTGCCTCTCCTATAAACAGAAGGAGCTGACTAATAAACTCCATTCTTGTCTTCAATCACGTGCGAGCTAGTTTATTTAAATTCCTTTTTTTTTAAAAACCTATTCATTACCTGGACACGCGTAACTTATATATAATAAGTAGCAAATAAAATCAGCACATATAGACTCATATTCCTACGTTATTTCGATGTTCATCATAATCAGGTAGACTATTCGATTGGTACGAAGTCTATCTGTTAAGTTTTTAATTTGTTACTTAATCTTTGTTAACATAAAAATACCATTGGTCCAGATGAAGAAATACTGTCGATGAAGCGGATATAAAATGACGGAAGAAAATGGCCAAGTTTTTCATCTCAATAACTTAAAAACATTGTAGAGTGAGATTATCCCCTCTCTTTGCTGACAAGTAGACATGTTCCAGACATAGGACCAATCAATCCTGCGAAGGTTTCCTCTTTCTCTGGGTCTCCCTACCTCATGGCCACCTACTTCCCATGTGTCCATGAATTGGGTACGATAATCAAAGGACTTTTATCCTCTTCCCCATCCACCTCCACAACCTTGCTTGAGTTCTCACGCCTATCCCACAGACGTCCTCTTAACCCTGGTAATTTTCTCTAACGCAAGAGTTTAGACTATACTTGGCTTAACTGTTTGTCCTCGGAAGCAAAGCTCTGTGAACGTTGAGATGGCCTTACCTGTCTTATCATCAGATGTATGCGAGTACATTTCACCACTCCCTCCCACACACAACACACACTCTCCCATCCCAAATGACTGCTGTTGTATGTCCAAAAAACTGTGTCTACCATTTGGAGTGTACCAAATGTGATTCCTTCTATGTAGGTCAAACATCCACCAAACTTAGCCTCCATGTGAAAGTCATAGAGCCGTAAACCTCTTCCATCTTCCCATCCCCAACCATTGACTCCCATTCAATCAGTGCTACAGGTTGTAGATTATGTGGCAAATCTCCTCTTAATGTAAAGTTATTACTTTATATGACTCGAAAGAAGCCCATATTTGACTCCTCAGTGCGCACAGTGCACCTGGTCTTATCTAAAGAGATAATGTTTTAATTAGTTCATTTATTTACTTTTTATTTAATTATTTTATTTATTTGTATTATCATTTTAAAATTTCTTTACTTTATTTTTAAATTGTATTTTATTTTTTTAAAGCTACATCTTATTAAATTAATTTATGGATCGCTTCCTTTGCTGTTCCTTGTCTTTCTTTTACTTATTACCTTTCTCTTCTTCCCTATTCTACACTTAATTTTAAATTGATTCTTCTGTACCTTATTTTTTGTACAGGGCATGCATGCAGCAACATTGTTGCCAACTGTTTATTCTTGGTTTGTCTTTCTTATCTTTCCTGATGACGGTTCAAGCCAAAAAGTAGAGACTGTAAGTGCGTTTTTTCATTTTTTCTTGACCTCTAGAAATATATATGGTTTGGGCATTAATTTTAGTGCTATTTTTTACTGGTTATATTTACATAATTTCTTGTGCTATTCAGATAAAACCATGTTGGCTACTACTTGTTTCTTAATCCGCTTTTTAATATCCCTAAATAACACTGAAGTTATTTCGATACAAAATAATATAACATATTTTCAGCTCTCTTATCAAATAGTGCTTTCGTTAAAGAATGAAAGAGGTTTTGTTAAAACTTTAATAATACCTGCAACAAAACTGTATAAATATTATTCTGAGGTAAAATGGATAAACAAAGAAAAGTCTCAACACAAATGAAGTTTATTCAATAACAACAACGCGGTTCGAACACTTTGTGTTCGTCATCAGGAAGACACCGAAGGATGTCGTGCTGAAGGGTTGATCCAGTGAAAAACAACTTGTTTTGGAGTTGTTTTTCACTGAACCAACCCTTCAGTACGACATCCTTCGGTGTCTTCCTGATGATGAACACAAAGTGTTCGAACCGCGTTGTTGTTATTGAATAAACTTCATTTGTGTTGAGACTTTTCTTTGTTTATCCATTTTACCTCAGAATGATTAAATACCATACAATTACGGATTTCATAACTAATGGTATAAATATTAACTTGTAACCAATCAAGTAACCCGTTAAAAAGCAATTTATCCACCAAAAAATTTTGGAAGGAGCTTTCGAAGTATGAAGCAGAAAAATGTATGTAAATGTATATCAAACTGTAAGTCTAAGCTTTTATCTGAAAATCTCCATTTTGTGAGGAGAGCTTGCTAATATCTTATATTATATTGTCTAGACGAAATGTCTATATACAGAAACATCAAAAACCTGACTAAGAAAAAGTGGCAGTCAATTACGGTTTTATCTTCCATAATATATCTTTAGAAATTTTGCTACCAAATTTTAAATATATATATAAGTATGATGAGTGCAAGTTCTCTCAAACATGTAGTGTTAAAATTAGCAGCAGATTCTGCATTGACCACTTTTTTGCTTAGGTTTTCTAGTCGTCCAACTAGTTTACTTTGACAACGAGGTTTTGGCTTATATTATACGTTGTTTTTTAATTTTAATTATGTAGCTTGTTAACCTTAGTTATAGTGTATTACCTCATCATCTACATCTTCATGTATTTGCCTGAATTTTTTTGCAAAATATCTTTGACTCACCGTGAACTAGTTAGAGGACTAGAAAACCTAAGCAAAAAAGTGGTCAATGCAGAAGCTGCTGCTAGCTTGGAAGCAGCTGGGTTTTTGAATCTGACGAAGACCGCTTGTTGCGGTTGAAAGATCTTAGTCTTGTTTTCCCATTTCATATTGTGGTTTGATCGTTGATTGTTATTTCACGTGTTTATGTGAAATCTTTATATATACATATATATATAAAAATTAATAATCAAAAATAACTTTTGATATAATATATGAATTAAACACCACAATAAAAAAAAATATATTAGTTACAATGCTCTAAGGCCTTTCGTTACAACATCATCAGAGAGCTAAAAAATGATTTTCTTTTTTAGCCATTTGAAAAAAAATTGTTTTTTTAGCTCTCTGATGATGATAGCGAAAGGCCTTAGAGCATTGTACTGAATATATATTTGTTTATTGTGGTGTTTAATTCATATATATATATTTTGCAAAGCTTACAAGACGACGTCAGACTATATATACTACTTGAAGCCCTCTACATTAAGGAATACGACCCTTCATTAAACATATAAAACAGTGACCTTAAAGCTATACCCAGTTCAAAAAAAAAATTTTGATACCACCTATAAGCTTGTAAGAGAGGTGTAGGTGAAGGGACACGACACAGGTAGATGGGTTCAGTGCCCTGCCCTGCATGCCTACACAGGCCCTCTCACCTACACCTCCCTTCCTTCTCCATACTTTATTTCCTTAGTTAGTTGTTAACTGTACCATAGTTAAGTTGTTCTCTATACCATAGCCTTAGTTTTGATTATAATTTTAGTTTATAGATTTTTACCTGAAGATGGCTAATGTAAGCCGAAAGCTTGTGTTTTAGATTAAGTCGTAAATTATAATGTTAGAATAAAGTTTTAAAGTGTTTAGTGTTTACCTTCATGTCGTTACCAGAACTCCTCTGGAAAATACCCGAGAGTTACCGTAAACTAGTGAGGAAACTAGAAAAAATCAGCCATAAATTGGTCAACGCAGAAGCTGCTGCCAACTTTAATAATACATGTTTGAAAGAAGATTTGCTGCCATCATACACAAATATATATATAAATACACAAATATACAAAATATATATATATATATATATACAAAACTAAAGTTTATCTGGACTGGGTCAGTTCTTCAGGTTCAAATTGAACTCTCAATGCCAACGTTTTGATTTTTTTTCCAAACCTTTTTCATAGGCAGAAGTACAAATTTTGTAACAGAAAAACTAAGTATTACATTACAAATTATTTTACAAAGAAAAATATCTGTGAATTTCAAGAACAACTGCCTAGTTTGAATGAACACGTGACACTGTTTGAAAGATTCTGCTTTTATTAACCATGGGCGAGCAGAATTACTGGAGGCACCAACAACATGCGGTCACCATGTTCATGATGTCATAGTACAGCGGTTCCCAACCTTTCAAATATAGCGACCCATTTTAGAACAAGCAATCAGGAAGCGACCCCAATCGTTAAAATATCTTTTATACATTTATTTTTTCTATAAGAAACTGTCATATATTGCAATTTATTAGTGAAGTAACTGTATATTCCTTAAATATATGATTAATATAGAATTTATTCATTAATCTCAAAGCTCCTACAAAATATTAATTAATTGCAAATCAATTTCAAAGTATTCAAACAAACAAATTTCATACCGTTATGTAACTTTACTAAAGTATGTTTATGAACTGACCTTAATGAGACGGCTGGTATTGTAGCTTTTTAGCTAGCAATTCTATCCTGAGCTCCGTTGTCGATATGGCACACCTCAAGTCGTGTTCCACATCTAATTTATTTCGGTCTGCAGTTTAATCAGATATTTTTTTCGATCTATTGTCTACATTCGTTGTTTAACATCAAAAGGGTGCGTAATATTTCTAGCATAACTAGATCATGCCTGTATATTTTTGAATAACTTTTGAAGTAGTGTTTTTTTTACTTCCAAACCACATAAGAAAAGAGAAAGAAGACTAAGGTCTTTCAAGTGAAACGAAACATGTTCAATACATGTCTCGGACGTTATGTTCAGTGACTTAATGAACTGTTACATTTAGTTTCGTAGTGTGAATTTTAAATAATTGTTTTAATTTTATTTTATAATGTTATTTATTTAACTGTCTTCTGTTTTTACCGTGTTTTATATAATATTCACGTTCGGGTCAAAATCAATTGGCGACCCCATGGCATTGGTATCACGACCCCGTTTGGGGTCGCGACCCACAGGTTGGGAACCACTGTCATAGTATCTTGTTAGGTTGCTTGTGTGTATTAGAACCAATATATATATATATATATATATATATATGTAAACGCACAAAAAACTGTCCATGTCAAATTAGTCAGAAGAGTTATTTTTCCAAGATTATAATTTTTTTAGCAGTTTTGTATAACGGCAAAGTGGACCATTAATCCTTCTTAATTCAGGATCCATGAATCAGTTCTTGATATGTTATACATATATATGTATATATATTATATACATTTAGTAAAAAACTTGGCAACAATAAGTATCTAAAAAAAATTTAGTATAATCTCTTTTGAGACAAAAATAATTTTTTTTGTATAATACTTGCTCATCCTTATACATAGTTATTTGTATTTCCTTAATTACTTGACAATTCTAATTATTAATTTTTATGTAGAAAAGATGTAATATCGACCTTAGACTATAATATTAGAGTGAAAAAGTAGTATGTATTTTTTACTGAACAATTTTAATTGTAATATTTAGGAGCAAGCCTAATACACATTACAATAAAGAAGGGTTTAAATGAAATTCTATTTGGTTAAGTGTTTAATTTTCCGAAATAAATGGTTCAAATATTAATTAAGGTTTAGAAAGGAATATTAATAGGACAGGTATGAGGAAACAAGAGCAATTTAGGAGGATAAGTGGAATGAATAGGATTGTGGTGGGTATGAATGGAGGTGGGTTGGATTGTGGGAGTATAATAGGCTACTAACACCGCCGCAGCATGGTGAGTTGACCCTACTCTCCACACCTGATCCACCAATCCTGCATTCCTCTTAAAACTTAAACGTCTGCAATCTTGATAACAGCAATTATATTTATTTCTCAAGTAACTCTGCCACCCTCTTTTAGATTAATAATAACAAATTTTGAATACATTTGTTCTATGTTACTACCCAGGATAAGGAGATTCCGCATTCAAATGGAAAACTAGACTAAATTCTTTCAACCGTAACAAGCTTGTTACTACTCTTGTCTACCCTTGTCTACTCCCTCTTGTCTTGTTTTCCCATTTCATATTGTGATTTGATCATTGATTGATATTTGACATGTTTATGTAAAAATGTTTTGTATATATATATATATATACAATTAAAAGAAACGGTCCAGCGGACTTTTTTAAAATAAAATAAATTTAAAACGAAGGAAACACACAGAAAGACACAGACATATATATATATATATATATATATATATATATACACGAGTTCAAAATTCAAGAAGAGTAACATACAGAGTAAGAAAAAACACGGACAGACTCAAATTTTAGAGTAATCTGTCTTCAGGAGAAAAGAGAAAGAGAGACCAAGCACGTTTATTAAGTGAAATAACACTTATAGTGCTGTTTCATCTATTTTCTCTCTTTCTTTTACACTCCCTCCCTCTTTATATATATTGGTAAAAGTTGGACACAGTTCTTCTTGAATACATATATTTGAAAACGTTATGTCTGATTTGACTTTACATAGCTTTGTTGAATGTTTTTCAAAACTTCGAAACCTTTTCTTCAATTTAAGATTAAATATAGTAAATTTGATAGTTTTGAAGATGGTGTATGAAGCACCAAAAATGTCAAATACAAATTTGAAAAAGTATGGTGGGCTAATCGTTGATTTGAACAACCTTGAATTGAAGAAAAGGTTAATAGTTTGGAAAAAACATTAACAAAGCTATGTAAAGTCAAATCAGACATAACATTTGTAATTTTATATATATATATATTAATATATATACATGTCGGACCGAAACATGTCGTTTTATATAGTTAAGTGTAATCGTAAATCGTTAATAGTAAGCATTAGTGTAAAATAAGTGAATAAAATGAATTTTGGACAGCTCTTACATACGCTATCTCCTACCACAAGGAAATCCATCAGAAAATTGGAAAATCTTTCAAAAAAACTAACTAGATTGGAAATAGGCGAGAAATTCGTTAATACATATATATATATATATATATATATAGGTGTATAATGTAATCGGGATTCGGTCAATTTTCCAGGATCAAAATTAAACTCTCAAGGCATTGAGAGTTTGATTTTGATCCTGAAAAATTGACCGAATCCCGATTACATTATACACCTATTCTATCCAACGGTTGATATATTATTGAATTTGTTATATATATAATATATATATATACTAGAATTTTCAAAAGAACACATAGAAAAGAAATCACTGAACTCACTACTAAATTTCGATGTCCTCGTCGTCAGGAATAGATGTAAATCGCTCCAAAGGCTGATAACGTCTCCTTTATATATATATAAGTTCTTAGGAGGGTTCGCAGTGACAATATTGTTCTTAACTTTAGTTATTTTCTTAGTGTTCATAGACTGAAACAGTTATCAATGTGTTTTTTCCTACAATTCATTGTTCCTTCTGTATTTCTTCTATCTTTAGGGACGCACCTCCTATCTCCTGTTGTATACCGGCTAAACTTATATCTATCTTTTCACATATATCTTCACCAAAACCTGTCAGTTCTGCTTACAGTATAGATGGATGTGGAGCAGTCTAACTTGCTCTATTTTCAATCTTCAGTATTTACTTCCTTCCTTAGTAATCACACGTACCATTACTAAGTTCTTCCTAGTACTTCCTTCACTCTTTACAAAATATCCTGAACTCCTTGTAACTGCGTATATTGTAACAGCACCCAGTGTACAATTTATATATATGTGGGCCTGGCTTCTACCAAACTTGCGTGTTATTTATGACAAGTCTTCCTTGTAAGTGTCTTCGTAAGTGCAGTGACTTTCCCAATGCCATTCATGCTAGTTCTCACGGAATCAGTCTCAATTAGTGCTCTCATTTACACGTTCTTTAGCAGATTTCTGATTCGATCACTAATATCACATTGAGAGCTTCAGAAGAAACACTTACTTGCCTCCTGAGAAGTAAATCTGATTATGGCTTTAACCTGAAGTGTTGATTATTCTTCATTATTATTTACTCTTCTTAAACAATTTGTTTTTTTTTATATTTCACTTGTTCGTCGTTGTTTTATTAATTTTAAATATGTGTTTTATTTTTCATAATTGTTTTTCTTGTCTATCTTCCTCCTAAAATGGCTACAATGACTCACAACTTTCTACCTGATGACGAGGGAGTCGAAATATAGTAGTGAGGTTTTGTGATCTCTTTTATGTGTGTTCTTTGTGTGAATTTTATATATATACAGATATTATAGGCTTCAAAACATGTTAATTCTTTTAAAAAATATAATATCAAATTCGAGCAAAATTTTGTAAGCTGAATTTTTAGTGGAAATACACGTTTGTAAGTCTCCTGATTCCAATAAAAGAAATTTTAGAAAAATCGTCAATTTTTGTATTCGTGTATGAGTGAGAAGCATATCTTAAAAACAAAAAAAATGTGATAAAATTTTATATTTTAGTTTCTGTTATCCTTGGGAACGGTTAGCTCAGCGCCAAAATTTCACTTTTTTAGAGGTCCTTTAATTTAAAAAATCTTATATTTCTTAATTGAAATTCATATTACCGTTCTAAACTTTTATTTGATTATTAATATGTGTTCTATAAAACCAAGCAGAAATTCAGAGTGAAACGTTCGATCTAAAGTGAAATAGGAATAATTTAACCTTTTGACACTCTGATTACTTTAATACAGATATTATTAAACAATCTACAGTAAAAGGTTGATAATAAAGACCAGTCAATTAGAACTGAAGTTGAATAATAGCAATTGTTATAAATCATTCTTTTTTGATTTGCATATATAAATATAAATTGATTGTTTTGCCTTTTATATATTGGTGTGTATGATATTAATTTTTATTTGATTTATTTATTTTTGAAAACAAATTTGTCTGAAGTTTTAAGCTATTAGAATATTTTTTACGTAAGTAGGGTATTATCAAACAGTGCAAATTAACAAATTTTAATTTTTTTCAGACTATTATGTCTACACTACTTTTATACTATTAAAATATACTCATTTTTTTATTAAACAATTTATATAATTCTTCATCATGCATTTTAATTAATTAAAAATATTGCCTATCATTTTAAAATAATTTAGCTATAGTTTTGTTCACCAGATATGTTAACCTTAAACAGTAGAATATAAAAACTGCAGATTACAAAAAATTAAATAATATTTTTAAAATAATGTAGGAATATTTCAATTAGATAAGCATTTATTTTATATTCTTATTACCTATTTTGTAAATATTTATATTTTTAAAATGAAATTTTAGTTCTAAATTAATTTCTTTTTTATGGTTTTTTTTAAAAAGACATCGTCAATCAGAGTTCTTCATAAATTCAAGAAATGAATTTTTAAATTTGTAGAAATGAGAGTATCGTAGGGTGAGCACAGTTGGCTCTTGCAAGCTCTACAGGCTTTACTCAAAGCAATCTCTGCATGATTACAAACTAAGATTATACAA
This sequence comes from Hermatobates lingyangjiaoensis, assembly GCA_026182355.1. NCBI lineage: Eukaryota > Metazoa > Arthropoda > Insecta > Hemiptera > Hermatobatidae > Hermatobates > Hermatobates lingyangjiaoensis. Next base: position 2,174,502 of record JAPFBL010000089.1, read on the forward strand.
TGATAGTAGGTTTAGTTAAAAAAACTGAACCCCCTTCCCTACGTTTCATATAAGAATTTGTAGTTGATTCATTTTTCAATAATGTCTATTACAATAACTAGGGTAATTTTATGGACATTACTGATTGTTTAGGCTCATTTTCTGAGCCCGGAGAAACTGTAAAAGTGGTATGCTCATATCCCGTGTCATTTTCCTTGAATTAATCGGATTATGGTACAAGTTTATAATTTAATTATTTTTACATTAATTAGTAATTTTTGACACATTTAGTACTTTTTTTTAGACAGGAACGTTAAATTCCTTCTCAACTTAAAATAGATATGAACTCAAAAACCATAAAAACTCGACTGAAAGAGTAAAACGTTTTTCTGTCTCTAAAGCACTGACACAAATACAATGATACTAATCTGAACATATGTTTTAAAAGAAGTTCATTAAGTACCTTTTGGACAATTCAACAAGAGTGCCTGGTGGAAATTGACAACCTCTAATGAAATTAAAGTACTCTCTCTCTCTTTAATTTTAGAAGAAGTTTTTTTCAAATATTAGTAAATTCATAAACATAACATACTGAACAACATGAACTCTTTCTTCTCTTTATCCTATAATTCACAAAAAGAAAATAACATATTAAGATATACTAAATAGATATACAAATCCGAATGGATACCAATGCTTGCGCCACTGTTTTAGTGGGAATTTACTTTATAATATTTTAATTTTTTGTTATATATTTCGTTGAGCTTAGAAATTCTGAATATAACTAGAATTCGGTTGTATTTAGTATTTAAGAAAATGATTACAGTGAATTTATGTTCTTACACTAATAAGGTAATAGGTAAAATTACAGTGAATTACAGTGAATTTACTGTAATTTCAGTAATTCACTGAAAATTACAGCAAATAAAGTAATTTTCAATTTAAGTTTAAATAATTTTAATTGTATAATGATTTGATTTATATTAGTTTTATTTCTTGAAAAAAAATCATTATTACTATGAATACCCATGAATGTCTGCTTCTCCCAGTTTGTCTTTCCATAAATTCTTTATTTGAAGGGGGAAGTATATATGTTTTCAATTTTGAATTCAGAAACACATTGACTGTTCAGACCTGTTAGGAGAATGCAACTATTCTCCTAATTTCAGCTATTTCTATAATAGAATATATTTAAGTTTGTACCTGAGGGTGTCCAAATGAAGGGTGCAGGGCCTAAACAAAAAATATTTCAGTTACAATTTATATTGCTGTCTTCTTAACACTCAAAATATTCGTTTCCTAAAAACTTTGTTCAAATTTTTTTTTTATTTTGGAATATATTTCTTAAAATTTAAAGTATGTTTTTTTTCATAGGATTGTAAATTTTGAATATTGTATATTACTTTTTTTTAAAAAATCATACTTTTATATAGTACTGTTTTGTCATAAAACAAAATAAAAAAAGAATTGTTTTAATCCTGTATTTTAAATGTTTTGTTGAAAAATCAAAACTTTTTTTAACTTAAGTCCACAACGTGTACGTTAAATACTTTTCTGCAATCATCTGAACAAGGTTGGAAACCATAATTAGTTTTTAATTAACTTTTTACCATACATAAGCAATTTTATATAAAAGATAGAAATAATTACTACAATGTATAATACAAGTTTTACAACATGGTAATTGTAATGATCCCTTCCAAGGAGTGTATACAATCGTTTTTTTTTTAATATTAAACAAATATCTTTACAATGAGTTAGTTAACAGAGATAATAACATACTCATTTATAATTGTTGATAAAAGTATTTGTCTTTTCGTTCTGCTATAAATATGAAATAAGTCTTAAATATGTTTATAATTATTTTCAATTGATTAATATTAGAATGAAGGATTTTTTTTTTTGTAAGAATGAAACGAGTTTCAGGAGTCAGGGGTGGTGGACAAGGGTTGTTTAATATTGTATGACAAAGTGGTAAATACTAATTATATTGGAGGGTGGTCTTGCCGCACTGCACCATGTTCTAATTAGAGCCACCCTCCTTGATTAAACCTCCCCTTGTAGATAACCCAACTTTCAAGTTTTTGTCTCAAACAAATTATCAAATATTAAAAATTATCACTTACTCGGGAACACGTGAATTATCTCTTATTAGGGGAGGATTATATCATCTTTATTGGCCCCTTAATGCAACACCCCCAAAACTTTTTCTTCTCCTACTCTTACAAATAGAATATTCGTTTCAATAAATTCAAAATAATGCACTTTGACTATCTTCTTTTTTTTTTTTGACATTTATTACTTAATTGCCATATTGACAAATAGCAAAAATAAATTATATATAAATAAACAAGTATTTGTATTGTTTATTTTTTTATCAAAAAATTAAGGTGCATTTTTTTTAATAATACAAGTTTAAACTTGTAAATTGTGATATTATATTTGTTTTGAAAAAAAAATGAAACATCACTATTGAATAAAGCTGAGGTTCTTTGTGATTTAAATGTTTTCTTTTCATTTTGCATATTATTGTATAAAATTACATAAGTCGACAGAGTTGCGTTTATTTTGACTTTATAATGACTTGTTCCTATCTTGAGAGCGTATTAGTGCTTACATTGGTAAAGGTTGAATGATGTGATTACTGCGGGTGTTTTGGAGAGCCGCTCAAATCAAATGAGCTTGTCTCTGGAGGAATATTGCCTCGTGTTGGGGATCGCTTCAAAATAATTAATGCAAGAGAAATATCTTTACAGGGAAACACGGGTAAAACTGTCGCTTCGTTCATACATCTATTACATATCTACTTTTGTAAGGTACTAAATGAATCTAAGGCTGTTTGTACTTATGAAACAGGGATATTTATACAAATAACATCCCCTTTTGATAATATCCCTTCTTATTTATATATATATATATATATATAAAAGATGTAACTTTTTTTTTTTTGAGGTTTGAGGTCCAATGATTTAAACTAGTCCTTTTGCCGACGTTTCGACATATATTTATGTCATCTTCAGGGCTACATCATGTTGTAGCCCTGAAGATGACATAAATATATGTCGAAACGTCGGCAAAAGGACTAGTTTAAATCATTGGACCTCAAACCTCAAAAAAAAAAAAAAGTTACATCTTATAAATATTGGGTCAAGAAAACAATTCAGGATATATATATATATATATATCATTCAGTCTTTTTCTATTATCAGTGCTGCTTAAAATAATATATTATGCTTTCTAACTTAATTCAAAATTAATTATTCAATTGTTTATATTTTAATAAATGAAGAATTCTTTTTCTAATTAAATTCATTTGATTAAAATGTATTGTTTTCAAATGTTTCAATTACATTGAATAATGCTGCGATTAGCTCCATGTGCGCCGGAATCAAATCCGAAAGGTTACGAAGTATGACTAATTAAAATACTAAAAATTCCATGAAAATCCAGCCCCAGTATAAGATCATCATTTTTTTGCTTCTAAAAGACATTTTAAGAGGTGATCTAAAAACAGAGATATTTTCTGCACAGGGATATAAAGAAAAAAGTGGAAGTACAAAAAACATTACGAAATTATTAGGAAAGAGTTATCACGTCATGGTGATAGCTTTGAAGTCCAATAGCTTTTGATATCATTATATTAAATAAAGATAATATAAAATTAAATCAGTATCACAATATCATTTAAATTATTTGTCTTTTTAAATGTCACGTCGTACATTTGGACAAATGTATAACAATTCCAAAAATAACCCGGAATAGATTTCATTTTTCTATTAATATTAATCCCTTAATCCTAACATTATCCTCCACAAGCATTCCAGGAAATCCCATTAGACGTCTGAAGAGGATGTGGCCAAGAGACTTATTACTATGAACCGTTCTAAGTGATTTTTTTTATTTCTTTATAATTTTTTTTTATTTTTTATTTATTTATTATTTTTTTTCTCCTACTTAGACCCACGCCAGGAAGTGTAGTCACTGGATTGCTTCTTCCCTCCTGTGTTTCTTCCCTCATACATCTGTGTTATCAGTGTCACTGGTAATGTAACACTTACATTGTTGTGACTTTAAACGAATAAAAAAAAAAAATTCTATTACTAGTAAAGATTTTTGAGTCCTTTTGGATTAGTATAATATATTTTCAGTAGTTTTCATTTTTCTAAAAGTTTTTCAGTATTTCCATGTTAAAAGCTGCCTATCAAATGCCTTAAAATGCAACTACAAAACTGGTAGAATTTAAGGAAGTTGGAACTAACCCTGATAACCCTTTGGCAGACTATAGAGATTGTGAAAAGTTTTCAAACACAAAAGTGAAGAGTATGATAGATGTCAATTAATAATATAGAAAAATATTTTTTTAATCAGTTTTTAATTATAATAACTTCGCTTTATTCATTTCTGGCCTAGAGTTTTGATTGACTTGATGATAATTTTCCTAATAATTAACTCCATATTAAGTAGCCCAAATTAAACTTAAAAAAAATAAGAAATTAACTTGACTTCCGCGGAATTCAAGAAGCATCTCCAAAAGCTAATACTTTAGCATTTTATTAATATATAACATAGAAAACACGTAACAAATTAACAGGTCTTCGTTAAGAAAGAAACACTCGTACGAGTAGCTGCTGACATTGATTTACCATATCCATGTTAGTGGCTTGCACCAGCTTTGCATGGTTACCAACAAAATAATACTTGCATACATGTTATCTTATTTCGACATTTTAAAATATCTGCGATAAATTTGTTAGAAGTCAGCTGAAATTTATTAGAATTAAACCATCAAATTAAAACCCGTATAATAGTATTATAAGAAGCTAAAAGGTTACAAATAAATTTATGATTACACTTACAAATTATAAAAAATGTTAATTTCACCAATAGAATAAAGTGTAACTAAATTAACTATTATCAGATCTTAAAATTACGAACATTTATATATGTTTATAAAAAAGTTTTATAAAATATTGAACATGTATGATTAAGGGGTCTATCTCTAATACTCTAGGGTGGGCTTGAAAACAAACAAATGAAGCTTTGGTCCACCAGATATAACATTTTCAGAGATTAAATTAAATATTTTAAAAGGAGGAATAAACTAGGTGTTCATCCAAAGATTATTACTGACCTGACATTCATGAAGGAAAAATATAATAGTTGGTTGGAAGTTCATGCAAGTAAACTAGAAGGAACTGTAATTCACCCTACTATAACAGATTTATACCTGAGAACTCCTTAAGAAAATTATTGAAGTTTTGTCTGCGAAACACATTTTACAAGGAAATCAACGCTATAAGTAAGATTTAGTTCAGAACCTTAACCATGGCCTCGACAAGGCTGGAGCTTCCCTGCACTCAACAGCTGCTATGTTACTAGTCCTTCTTAAAGTGTTTCTCAAACCATATATATCAATAAGCTCATAGTCTTATCATGAACAAATGAAAACTAGTAATCTAATGGGTGTCTAGATATTGTTGGTAATTGCAGGTCAAACATTTAGCCAAGCAGTCAATGATAACTCTCCGTGAAAACAGGTGAAATATCTTATTAAAGCAGCAACTAAATATAAAGGAGTGGAATGGAAAATGTAAAAGGGAAGAAGTATCAGTCTCTTTTAAAGAAAATATTCGCATAACTGTCTCTCACCAGGCTTTGTAGAGAACTTTTAAACTCTGACAGAGGATCAAGAAGCTACCCCACAATTTCAATAAATATGAATAGAATAAATAAATATGATACAATAGCAATCTTAATGAAGAACACGCGCCTCCTGTGTAAGGAAGAAATTTTCAACTACCCATCTAATTTGTTTCAGGAAGGTGGGTATTAGCAATAAACTACCCACTAAACGACAATGAAGTAACCACTAGATATCTGTATGATAACTGATAGCTGAAAAGCTAAATGCCGCCATAGGAAAAGAGAGGCTCTGTATATTTTTGGAAAATGTAGATCATTTGCTAATCGGTACTAATTTTAAGAAATGAAGAAAGTAGGCCAAATACCGATTTTAATTTTATCTAGAGAGATATTCAAGAATAATATAACATAGGTTAAAGGTTTTTGTGTTTGTATGAGATAAACTATAGTGAAATTGGGACAATCATTAAAAATGCAATCCATTTTAATAAAATATTTAATATTTTTTAAATAATAGTATTCAGATTACCAAACGATGCTATTCGTCAAAGAATATTTCATAATTGAAGAAGATGTGAGTTATAGATAAAAATTGTGAATGAGGTGATACTACAATTAAAAATTTGACTACTATGAAAGAGAAAATGTTAGAAGAGAGAAGTAAAGAAGAGTCCACGATATGGGTATTGAATTTATCAGTGATACACCAAACTCGGGATCAATCGACCAACAGTTCATCAAAGGAAAACGTGTTCCTTTAACTCTACTATGATTAACTTATAGTTAATGCACAAAATTATTGCACAAAAGCAAACACAGTTAAACAAACTTCCAAGTATTAAAATGTTATATATAAAAAATATTAAGTTAGTATAAATAATTATCTTACCTCTAAATATAAATTCTTGCTTAATTATTATTATTTTTAATAATTATTAAAATTTTTTGTAAATTATTTTAGATGCTAAGCAAAGCACGAAAGTGAATTGGTATTTTGGTTTAACTGTGTTTAAAGCGAAAAAGCCGCTCTTAAACATTAATAGTTTAACACTTTCGTTAAACAGACATTTTTAAGACTTTCATTATTTATTTTCAGAACTGTTTAATTTTAATAATAACTCCAATTATTTTGGAAAAGATGTTTGTTTAAGACATTGGTGACTGACATTATCACAAAAATCATGAAATATGAAAATGAAGAGTCAAGAATTACATGTAATGTTATCCTGAAGGGTTGAACCAAGGTAAACAAAATTCACTTGACTTGAGACATGCAAACTGCTAAAGAATAAAGCATCAACAGTCCCTTTGCTACCTACCAATCTGACAGCTCAGGTTTACCGATTTCCCGCTAAGAAACATTTCCATTTCGTTCTGATAATTGCACTACTAGATTTGAAAATGACACAATTTCTGCTTTTTCAATTCTTAGACTGCTGTTTAATTCCTCCATAGCACGTGATCAATAGTCCTCAGCCATTTTCCCTTACCTCTAGTAGTTATTTTGATTAAACTAAAAACCAATTATAACCATTTTAAAAGTTTAAAAAACTATCAGTTTTTTTAAAAAAATAACTTGGCATTTCATCTTAAAATTATAATTCATTTTTAAAAGATATAAGTATATAATGTATACCTTTTTATATGATTAAAGTTATAAATGGTATAATTTAAGAATGAATAAGCTATACTTTGTCATAACTCATATTGGATATCCTCAATAAAGTTGAAATTCTAACATTCTCGTTGTATAGATAGAGTTGTTTAAAAACAATTGTGGTCCTTGTGTAAACCAATAGTATAACTACGAAATATCTATGATTCCCTTTCAACAGATAAATTATGTACTACGTAGCTCTCTCACTATATTGGGACCCTGTATAAAAAGGTAAGCCTGACTTCAGTGACCGTTCAGAACAGAGGTTTTCCTACTTCTAAAGAAGTTTTCAAAAGAAGATGACCTTTCTAATTATGACTTTTAGAAACCATTTTGTAAAGCAAAGCAAGTTCACTTCAGCTGAATATTTATCACGGATCTCTTAAACACATCCTACTCACCTATTTAGTCTTCAGGTCTAGTTTTCTCTCAATTCGTATATTCAAATAAGCATTTTAAAACTTCTCGTTTTTTTAATAAACATTCATTAAACCCTTCCATTATGGTCATGATATCTATCAATTAAAAATGTTAAACTCATAAACAGAAGTTTTGTTATAAAATAAAGATATTAAAGCAAAAAAATTGTAATGTGAATCTCTCATCATCTCTTATTTGAAATGAAAGTTATGAAAAATGTCATATTAAATTATTTATAAACATATTATTTGTAAACAAAACTATTTTTTAAATAAAATTATGTATCACATTAATATTATTAAGGTAAATCTAAAGTCAGAAACAAACTATCTAAATCTACTTCTAAACTTTATGATAAACAGCTGAATTCTTTGAAAAAAATTTTAAGTAATGTATAGCATTTATTAAGAATAATAAAATTTACTAATAAATTTGTATCAGATGTCTAAATCTGACTTTTTTTCACAATGTCATTAATGCCGAAAAGTAAGTCATGAAAGTCGTTTGTGATTACTATAGTTTTCTTGCTGTGTTTTAGACTTTCATTTATACTTTACTGTTTGTGCATTTATTCATTTATATGTTCCACTCACACATTCACCAGTCTTACTTGTGACGCAATTTTACGAAATTCCATTTAACTTGCATTATGAGAATTCAAGAAGAAGGTGAGAAATATTCAAAAATTTTTTGTGTTATTGAAGACAGAGTTGTAAAGAATTGAAATAATAAGGTTACACTGCCCGAAGACATGATTATTATTTGTGCACATAATTTTGACCAGTTTATTGAATACATTTACTCTTCATTCACTACAAATATTCTTCACAGAAAATTCTATGTAAGCTCCATTTAACGGCACATTCAGTAAAATTAATCACAGGTTCATTAAATAATTTTCAGGAGAAATTAAACAATACCTGTCATATAACTCTGTTTGTATAGGAACAGCACCTACACATACCCTCAAAATTTTCTTCATTCACTAGGGTTGTCTGGATTGCCCCAACATAAGGTAGAACTCAAAAAAGAAACTTCTGTCATGTGCATCTATGAAATATTCATCATCTTCGCTTATGTAACAGACCAAGACTAATTACTGAGAAGTTTCATGATAATGTCATTATTTGTAAAATAATTGCATCACGGTTTCAAAGAGAAATAGTTTTAATTCCAAGATTGAATATTGTTTTATCTGAAGAGGACAACAATCCTTCTTCAAGGATTCGAATTCCAATTCAGTTAGCATTTGCCATGACTTTTCACAAGTCTCAAGGGTCAAACTAAAAGAAAACATTAAAAGTTTTTTCAAAAATTCAAATCATACAGAAATTCAATATGAAATTTATATATTGAATTATGTAATAATTATCTAAAGTTAAATTTTACCTTTAGCAATTACAAGAGACTGTTTGAAACGATGAAATAATGAAATATAAATTCAAGAAGTGAATTATTTTTGCAGGAAGTCAAAGTGAAAGACATATATTATGTAATGCAGGAGATGTTTCAAAAGGCACCTTACACTGATAAGGGTTGATGGAGGTTTGTCGCACTCTGACATTAGATCGCGTGACGGCAGCGAAGTCCCCTCCATTCACGCATTGGTAAACTACTTTCAAATAAATGCAAAAAATATTAGTATTTCATTGAATTTATTATTAAAAACATTATTTATTTGTTAATTTATTATACGAATTTCATTTGATCTTCTTTGATTTCTACATTTACTATATTAATTCGAATGGACAACTGTATGATTATTTTGTCAGCAACTAGATATAAGACAAATACATTTAACCTATTTATTATATGCATATATAAGCAAATCTATATAAACAAAAAAAGGTTTGTCTGTACATTGCTTAGAACTGACTCATTTCAACTTATCTTTACGTTCCATACATTAGAGAAACAGAATCTACCCTTAGAAAAATTTTTCTTGGTTTGTTTATCTGTTTGCCCGTAAACTTTTGTTACAAGTAAACACAACCACCATAAGGCATATCATGCTGAAACTATGACCAAAGTTTTGTGTATATCTAAATTAAATTCTACGATTTGAAAGGATTGGAAATTCAACGTAAAACTAAGCTATGTTTGGTGAGCTACACAGATATTTTTAAAAAATAAAATATGCAATTATTTATTTATATTATACTAAAAATTGCCTGATACTGTGGCAGTTAGTTATTGCTAGTTGACTTTAATTTCGTTTGCGTTTAAGCACCCAGTGTGATTATTGACAATGACTTTCCCGGAGGTCAAGATCTACCATCTAGTCAGAATAACTGGCTTTGTGAAGGACTGCTTCATCATGAGTTAAAACTTGAAGTAGGGTCACCAATCATGCTGTTACGAAACTTGAGTGCCCCAAACATGTACAACGGGACACGACTTTGTATTTGTGCTCTACACAGATACGTAATAGAGGTGGACATCATGACGGTGTGGTACTGTAGCATACCATTGATTCCGAGCATCTATCCGTTTCAATTTAAATGGTTGCAATTTCCCGTTAGAGTCTATTTCGTAATGACGGTAAATAAGTGGCGAAGGCCATCTCTATCTACGGCAGAAATTGAAGCGAGGGAGCCCAAGTGTTTCTCACATGGTCAACCGTATGTTGTTTGCTCAAGAGTCAGAGGTTCCAACTCTTGGTTCTTCCATCCACAAGATGGGCAGACAGCTAATGTGGTGTATACAGATACTTGCTTAACACGGTACTGATAATGATATTTTAAAAAATTCTATAATTTTGAATAATTTTTTGGAATATTATCACAGAAATTTGGTAAAATACCCGTCAAAGACGTCTTCTAGTGTAATATATAAATGCAAACATAATTGCATATTTTAATAAAACACTTTCTTTAAATCCAGATCCTACTTTCTCAGGTATAATCGAAGAACATCTCTAATCACCATGTCAAAGGATTTTCCTATTCTAACCAGCAAGTAGCTAACAGGACTGAATCCATTTTGAACTAGGTCAGTTATTCCTGAAATGGTGGGCGGAGGGAAGCTGAAATGTATAAGTGACTTTCACTGGTGAGTTGAGTTGTAATGTACCAACTTCTCCATTTGTTAAATGCTTCAATTTTAATTTTATTATGCTATAAAATAACATCCATGAGAAATATTTTTGTTGAAACTACGTTCTATTCATGAATATCTATAGTTTACTGTTAAATCTTGTAATGTATTAAACACCTCAAAAACTTTATTAATCGGTTTATATTTATTTTCAAATAATTTTATGTCTTAAAAATATTAAATCCAATTTTTAAATTACTGTTTAAAATTATTCATTGGTATGTTCAGTTCGGGGTAGCAATGGAGTCATTATGCGCCTCTAATAGCATCTAACACTCAACTCCGACTTTCGGCCTTTCTGAGGCTACCCTGTTAGCCTGCTATATGCAAGGACAAACCAAAGAGGAGAAGTGATCAGGCCTGGGCTGACACTTTGTCACATCCTTCCTTATCCAAGTCTTCTTTATCAAGCCAATTAATGTTATGCGATCCTGCTTATGTATTATGAACGAGCCTCAAGGGTACCAGGTGACTCCCATTGAGTAAATAGCCTTACTCGTATGCTTTAGAGCACAAAATACCACCGATAGATACAGAGATTTTCCCCATGTCTGATACTATATGATAATGTACTGAGACATCTCCAAAAGCACAGAGTGCATAGTACCTATGACTTAGAACCGAGAAGACCGTCTCTGAATGAGGAGAAAGAATTACTTTCTCTCGAAATAGAGAAACTGTCTTCATTAAAAACTAGAGATTGAGACTGATCGTTCAGTAGTTGATTAAACTGCTATGACAGTCTGCGATACCATCCAACGATTACCTCCAACTTTCATGGAATATTAGAATGTAACTCAGGGCATTTCACATCATTCCCATAAATGATGGAAAATGCCCTGAGTCTTGTACACGCGAATATTTAACATAATAAGCCAATGTAATATTATATTACCTTTATAATAAAAGGAACCAAACTAACACCAAGTTAGTGAAAACATTTATTTTATAATATACATCGTTTTAATGAAGTTTGTATATATCTCCCTCCATTCTCTTATTCATTCGTACTAATGTACTGAGCATTAGAGCCAGTGCATTACCATGACAAATGGGTAATGACTATACTATATATGGGTATGACAAATACTTTTATAAAAATGTCCTTATTAGAAAATCTAAATTCAATTTAGTTTTCTTTATACATTTCTAGCATCAGCTTTTGCATTTTTCAAAATTATTATTCAATTTTGATTTTTATTTAATGTTTGCTTAACTTTTTTATTGGTTCCTGATAGCAATATTGGTAAACTACTTATCACATTAGAACTACCCTAAGGTCTGAAATATATTGATAATCTCTTATACACAGCCTGTTGCTCACATAATAGAACAATATGAGTGAGTCTTCTGCAAATTTTAATGATTTAGCTTATATTAATGATTCACTAATATAAATTTATATTATATACATATACATATATGTATATAATAATTAAATCACAAGAATACCAAAGAAGAAATTTTAATTACTTATTGTCAAAGAACTTTGCTATTTCATCACTTTTTCTTCTATGTTCTAGTCATTTCCTTGATTGTAAAATCCTGTATGATTAGTGTTAATTTTTCATAGTGTATACGTACAGATATTTCTGAATACACATTTCTAAATGTATTCAAAATATAAAAATGGCCATCTTGAAATAAACTAAATAGTCTTATAGGACTCATTATACTTAGTTTAATCGATATTTTGAATAATAAATACCTGTACATACTCATAGTTAATTCTCAAGAATGTTATGCAAAACGTTTCTAGATGTTATGTGTGACGGCACTTCAATAGTCTTTAAGTGTGAAATATTAATTACTGCTTGTTGTGGCCTCACCGTGTTGAAATTAGCGTTGAAGATGAAGAAGAGTCCTACATTTGTTTTTTAAAGGCAACTATCTTCAAGTACCTCCTGTTCTTATTGATACATATAGAATCACAGCTAAATCAGTGTTAAATATAGGTTGCATAATAAACAAAACCGTTTGCATTCAAACAAATCTTCCGGAATAAATTTATACCAAGGATGACCTTATGTGAAATTGGTTTTCCATTCTTATATCCAAGGACATTTATTCGACATGCAGGAGAGGAAGCATATGAGGTAGCTAATCCTTTGAATATGACCAATGAATAATCACCACAGTTCAGATCGTCTATGTGAAAACCCACTTGTATACTCAGCACTTGATTTTGAGACATCGCCTTTTCATACTTCTAAACTTCAACATTTAAAATTGCTATTATCTTTTTTCAGACCTTCTTTCGTAACAGCTGTCTAGAAACAGCATTGGTCATTCAGAGACCCTATAGGCATATATAGAACATTTGAAATTAAAAAAAAATTATTTATTTTGGACAGCAGATTAGCATTCAAACGTCTTTGAAACAAATATTTTAGTACTTTAGTAGCAGTAAATACTTTGTAGTAAAACTTTTCATAGTAAATGTCAGTTTACCTTACATGCAATTTGTATTTAATTCTCAAATTTAAGAATACTCACACACAGTTAATGACATCTATGCGATATCGACTTCATTGATAAAGGTCATGCCTTACACTGTTAACTAACGTACTAATCGACAATGCCTATCATAACAGTGCGGTAGATATATTCAGTAAATATATAATACTGGCTCTTTAGTCTAAGATTAATTACAGCGAACCCTGACTCAGTGAAAACGATCGTTGGTCACTAAAATCATAAAAAAGTAGATGAGACGCTAGAGGAAGCAGACCAGTACAGGTCAGTAGAGCACACTAGTGATCACTTAAAAACAGGTGTTCGAAGAGGGTTCACATATCTGGAACTCTATCTAAGAGGGTCATTATCTCCATCGATTTACCCATTTTCCTACCAATTATACATTCTGCAGGAATGTTTTTTATTTTTTTTTATTAAATTCATTGCTTCAACCTCATTAATTAGATGTTTACATGTAATATTTGAAAAATGTATATAGCACTATAGTTTAAACTTTTATAACAAATGAAATCTTTTGAATCTGTAAATGTCATAATATTGGAATATAACAAAAAAATTATGGAATTTGGTATCATTTATAATTAATATATTATAACTTAAACTCACTAAAAAAGTGGTTTTAATACACAGAAAATATATTTTATTAATTATTTATTATTAATTATTTAATTAATAATTAATTATTTATATATTAATATATATAAAAAGATTTCACAGAAACACGTGAAATAACAATCAATGACGAAGACCGCTTGTTACGGTTGAAAGATCTTAGTCTTGTTTTCCCATTTTTTTATTGTGGTTTGATCATTGATTAATACATATATATATATATATATATATATATATATATGAATTTCAGAAAATATACTGCAATAAATAATAGTTACTAGCAGTAATAGATTTATACAAACTAACTACCTAATAATACTAACTAGGAAATATAAAATTGGAGTATAAAGAATTCTGTTTTTTTTATTGTATGCAATCTTATCAAAACATTTTTTCTGCTATTTTTTACACTATATTTATATATATATATATAATGTTACTGTTGACTAGATTCCATTTTAAGTCCACAATCCTTATACCCTAAACTTTTTAATCCAGTCATTAAACAGTCCGTAATTTTGCAGAAACATTGGTTATCGGTATAAACAAAATACTTCTTCAAAGTAGGTTTGTTTAATTTCATATAACTAAGTTTAGTTCTTGTAAAATAGATATTTCTGTCTTTTAAAAGCGTAAATGTAATATGAATTAAACCTAATGTCATTTCTTAAATAGAAAATGAAAATTATCATAAACGTAATCTAGTTGTAAATCTCAAGAACATGTATTCTCTTTTAAACGTACATGTAATATTATAGTGATTATTACTATTATAGTGACTATTTATTTATAGTGATAGGAGTTTTTATAGATATTATTGTTAAATGAAAAAAAAATGCTAAAATAACCTTCTCAGAGATAAAATTGATATCTATCATCAATTAGCTGGATATTCTTATTATAGTGATCGCATGCAGAGAATAATTTTAGATTGAATGGTTTTTCCACATCCTTGAAAAACAAATAGTACCTGAAATTAGGAATCTGAAACAACCGTTCCCCAGTAAAACTTTCAACATTAAATGGCAATAGAAAAAGGAAAAAAAATGAATACAGAATGAAATAGAAACAATAATTTGCTAGAAATATATTGTTTTACCATAGAACCTGAGTAAATAACATGTCACATTCTTTTAATAAGAAAACATAATTTAAATATATCATTTTGGATTCAAAATATATATTCTTTCAATATCTATAAAATATTTTAATAAAAACATAGAAAAAGAAACTATAAATAGGAAAATAAAAATTTTCTGCTTAAAGTCCAAATTCTGCTTAAAAGCTCAACATTTCTTTAACTTTTCTCAATGAATGAGGAAACGAATACATATTAAACGCTGCAGTTGATTTTGACTAATATTTTTTTCTATTTTATGTCATTTAAAAATCATCCCTGTATCCTATTTCAAATACTTATTTATATTAAAAATCTGTTCAGACCAAGTAATTGGAAATGAAAACATTACTAAAGAATTAGTGAAAAAAAAAAAATTTTTCTGAGTGTAATTCAAAATATTGATAGGTGTTGCAAATATTTATGTATGCAAGACGTGCTATATATATTATTAGTTATCTATCAACAATGTAATCATGTTTTTATCTATGATTATATATATATTGAAAAGCTTCAAGAAAACAGCCTATATCCATTATTGTTATATGAAATAAGCATATATATATATATAAACAGTATTTACTTATATATACTTTAATTTATATATATTAAACTGCCGTATCAAATACTGGTGGTTCAATGTCATTTAATATCCCTATCAACATTGAACACTAATTGTAAAAAAAATTACAATTTATTAAGAAAAATATTATAAATTTGGCATGATGTTCATACAAAATCTGCTATTTGTGTTTAAGTAAGTTTTTTTTTAATTGTTAAATGAATATTTTCACTAGTAAATAAAAATACTAGGGTAATAGGAAAGAAACATTGGCAGAAACTATTGAAAATTGTACTTTACTTTGATATTAGAATACTAAAAATTCTATAAACAAATACAAACAACAGTTTGTATTCAATTGTACTTTTTTCATGAATTGTAATTAATGGGGATTTAGGTTGAGTGTATGAAATGAACTACAAAGAAAATATGAGGTCAGTTAGGACAGTGCACTATTGCTTTGAGAATTAAACAGTGGTAGATGTTTAAACAGGAGATGTTTCTGACTATAAAAGCAATGATAAATATGGTGACGTTGTAGTATTTATCTAGCAATCTTGATGGAGGTGAAATGTGAATTATAACTACTCTCTTAACTTAAAAGTTGAAGCATTTCCTGTCTTCTTTACTCCCCACAGCTAGTCTTGGGAGAAAGAACAGTTAGATTACCAACAATAAGACTGAAACCATACAACGATGCCACAAAGTTATTAAAGTTGAATTAACAAGCGAGAGGGAAAAACGACGACTTGGGAAACAGTGTTTAAAGGTTATTAAAAAAATAGTGAGAGACTTGATGGAGAGGTGAAGAAAGGCAACTAAGTACCTACCGTGTGGTTGGGCATACATCTGCGCATAGGGTCTTGAGTGCGGTAGGTAGGACTGTACCTGCCCGGGAAGCAGGCCGGGCCCCCTGACAGAGGCAAGGGCGACTTGCCCACCTTGTCGCTTGTGTACATCATCAGGTCCATGGCCGGCCCACGACTGCCGCCCCCGCCGCCCCCGTTACGCGCTTGCGCACCCCCAACCAACCCTCAATCACATCCTTCCCCTCCCCTCTTTACTACCCTAAATATTATATGCTTTGAATCTATTTAATAGGCATTCTTGTCCTCTCTTAGTACATGCAGTTATGAGAGCAATATCTCTGCACTGTCAACAGTCTAATCCCTAGTTAATAAACTATAAACAAGAACTATAACAAATTCAGTCCTTCATTTTCTAATATATTTCTCAATATCCGGATCCTTTATGATTTGTTTTCTACAAAACAATAAAAATTTTACGAACTTAATTTTAGCACAAATTAACAGATCAAGGAACCGAAGATTCCTTAGTAATATATGCTAAAAACGTCATATTGTATAAAACAAGTAATTTTATTAGTTTTGAAACTCACTAAAATTGAGTAATGTACTGATCAGTTTTTTCGTGTTTAGATATTACTACATTACTACATTAACAGAAATCTGCCTCTGAAGTTATATTCTCTATTACTATAACCTAAACAGAATAGCAAGCAAACTTTTACTATAGTATTTAATTCCGACATTCATATTGAAAATTTAATTCACTTATACTGTATCGTAAAACGCTAACTTCATTATTATTTATCGATTATAACATCCTCCAAGGATATTAATATTTTTTAGCATTATGAATCATTGAAATTCTCAGAAAAATGATTTTATGAAAAAAAGGACATAAAGAGTATACAATGCATTGGTGCATACATGCAATGTAACTAGGTTAATCTACAACATGCTGGCTAGATCAAAGACATTTACCTTAAACAAAATTAATGCGACTTCAAAATTAATACGATGTAAGAAAACATATTGAATATGAGGAAAAACAAGTGATTTATTATTACACATTCTCATCATTATTAACATGATGTTTGACATAATTCCAATATAAGCATAAAAAAATATATTATGTGAGACAAAAATCTTTCATTTAACTCAGTTTGAATAGACAATTTGTCAGAAATTGAATTCCATGAAAAATATATATAACAATTCTTAGCTGTAATCTTGACTAGGAATCATTGATTACAATAATGGCTGTCAATACTAATAACTACATGCACATTGTTAGTGTCGCAGAGATTAGTAAATAAGATATTGTTATAAACCGTCTTACCTCGTGTATTGCTGGTGCAGTCGCCCGACCGCGACTTTGCAGCCTTTGCGAAACCGGTCGGGCGACCCCCACCAGCTTTTAGACGAGGTATGATAATTTATAATAATATCTTAAATAATAATTATTATTTGGGTCATTACACTAAAATTAATGAAATAAACATATATTTATAACGTACCAAAATCTTTAGGCCATACGAATAAATGTTTTTCTACTTTCTCTCTAGGAAGCTGAAAGAAAAAAAGGTTACGAACCTTCCTAGCTTATTGATTACCAAGGTAGACTTTTAGATTTAATAAATTAAATATAAACTAAATATGAATTAAATTAACTTTATATTATTAGTATCACATTAGTCAGTAAAGATAATATTATTATTAACTTTTACCACAAAGTTACGAGGTACGTCGGAAGTTTGTGATAAATATTAAAGTGAATTAATTAAGCATAATAAATTTGGATGAATATTAATATTTATTATATATATTTTACCTCCTTTTGTTTAATACCTATAACAAATTAAAAGAAAAACTATTTTATTGGCCTCAGAAGACATTAAAATGTTAATTTCCGTTGATATTTTGAAATCAAGATGTTTATCCAATGAAAATAGTTTCATGCCTCTACATTTCACACAAAAAGTAAATAAAAGTAACAGAACTACATCAAAAAAGCTGTCCAATATGAAAGTTAGTGCCGTCGTTGGTGTATATTTTAGATATTTAAAACGTTATTTCTCTAAAACAATAATTTATTCAAGCGAGATATCAACTTTTTTAAATTTCGATATCTACATGTTATGTTTTTATATGTTTCATCATATTTTTAAAATAAAAATTCTGCAATAATAATAATAATTATCGACATCTAAATTATTAAAAATATTAATGAAAATTAATAAATAATTAAAATATTCATAACTTCATAATGGTTTTATTATTAAATATTTTGTAACTGCATTAATCATTTCTTTATCACAAATAATGTCGTTAGCTTTCAGCTTTATTAAGTCCTAATTTTGAAATATAAACCCGAACTGTTCTGCCACTATATCCTGCTTAACATAAAATATAAATTAAATGTAGTTCAGCCTTACCAGGGGTGCTTGGACTGCTTAAATTTATTTAATCATAATTCCTGAGAGTGGACAAAATAACAGAATTTGTTCTATCTTTATCTTTACCTTATATTTTATTTGATATAACTTCTTTGTGACCCAGATGAAGATTATCTGGCAAAGCCAAAAAAATGAAATTTTGAAAATAAATTTCAAAAAATGATTTCATATACGTGTATATATGAGAACTCCAACATTTATTTTATTCAAATTTGAATCATTATGTATGGTTTATGTATAAATTAATACAATTAAAACCTAAAGCAGGAATTTTTGAAAATATAAATTTAGAAATTTATTTTTTAATTAATTATTAAGGACATGGTAATTTCATTTGGATAGTTACCTCTGGTATAGACGTTCAGCTCGAGTGGGCATCAGTAAATGCTTAATAATAAATTTCATATGCAGCGATTTTCTACACTTCAAGAACCACAGTTTTTAATTAAATAATCTTTAGAATTAAATGATTTCTTATACCTAGTTCAAACAATGATTAAAAATCCCTAATAACCTTTCATTTAATATTAACTTATTTTAATCATAGATAGTGTTGAAGTGTTTGATATTAAGTCAATACTCGGAATGCATAATCTAATAAATTCATTAGGTAATTCGTAGTCTCTTTCAGAGAGTCGATACCGGAGAATAAACCTTTCAATTTCACTAACTCAATTCAGTTGAAGAAGATTTATCAGGAATTGAAAATCAAACTAACTATACGTATTAGAACAAGCTTTTTAATTAATTAACTTTAATACCCTTTATTGTCTTATCAGCAAATAAACAAATCCTTGACGAATTATATATAACTACAAGTTTTTTGTAGTTATAACTTTTCAATTTTTGTTGTAGATTTTAACTTTTCAATTAGACATTATTTAAAAGTTAATTAAATATATAACTTTATTTTAAGTTATTTATAATAATGGACAAATAAAACAAAATAATATCATAAAGCCATTATAAAACAAACAATATAATAAAAAAATTATTAAAACAAACATATCATCTCATTAATTTTTTCAGGATTTTTATGTAGAAATATTTGGTTGTTTACTTCTAAGAGTAGACTTTATTCTTCTATATATATATATATATATATATATATATATATATATATATATATATATAGTTCAATATAAACAAAGAAACATAGAGAAATCAAAAGAACACACTTACAGTCTCTAATTTTCGGTTTGAACCGTCTTCAGGAGAGATAAGAGAGGGAAACCAAGCGCACTGGTTCAGAGACGGTTGGAGACCAACAGTGTTGCCGCATGCGCGCCCGTTCACAGAAAATAAGGTAGACAGGAATTCTCTATGTTTCTTTGTTTATATTGAACTATATTTGTCCGTTTTGGATCGTATTTCCAACGAAAAAAAGTGTATATATATATATATATATATATATATATAATATATATATATATCAATGATCAAACCACAATATGAAATGGGAAAACTAGACTAAGATCTAAGACTAAGACTAACATCAACTAAGATGGTTGAAAGATCTTAGTCTTGTTTTCCCATTTCATATTGTGGTTTGATCATTGATTGTTATTTCATGTGTTTATGTGAAATCTTTATATATATATATATATATATATATATATATTATTTTGTAATTACGTAACTATTCACTAAAAAGTTAAAAAAAATTCTGGATTTATTAAATAATTACATTTTTTTTATATTACAATTATAATTTTTGTTCACATATTTTAAGTAAAATTGATGTATTAATTAACCAATAACCTATTAATTAATTAACCTATTAATTTATTAATTAATCCACGTAGGTATGAATATACTTCTAAAAATTACTTTATATAACGTGACTACCTTGGATTTACATTTTGTTGATTCATTCTATCACGTCCCCTTTTTTTAAACTTAAATCCAATAGAAACATACAACCCAAAACTACGGAAGGGCATAAATATATGCTTAATTTAGTTTACAAAGAAATCTATATCTGTATACAAATATTTGTAAAAGTCGGCACCAGTCTTTTGTTTATTCAAACATTGTTAACGGTCTGAGATAAACACGTCGTTGGAGAGAAAGTGAAATCAAATAGTAAATAAAGAAAAGCAGGTTCATAATTTGGTTTATGGTGGTATGAAATTGGCTGCATTGGCTGAATTTTCTCGAACAAAATTACAACTAGTCTTAATTTGTTTTAAGATTCAAACTGGATAGCACCAATGTTCATAGAAGCTGAAAGACTGAATTTATCAACAGTTTTTCTTCATGAGGAATACTGAAGATGTAAACGGGAAATTTTTTGAATCACCAGTGATGCCAAAACATTGGCTCCATCCAGCAACAACTTTTGATATCAGAGGCCATGAAAACATTCCTTACCTCCAAAAATATGTACTGACGGATTAAAACTGGCCATCAAGTTGACTGCTCTTTGTGGTGTTTGGAAAAATACAATACTCGCAAGAAAGGAATCTAAATCAGCTGAAGAACGCTGAAATAACCAGGCTGAACTCTATTAGAGCTATAAATTAGGTAGAACAGTATGTAAATATAATACAACTATTATAATAAATGCAGACAGTAAAATACCATTGATCTTTTATGCAACAATGTGAGTCATTATTGAATTAAAATAAAAATAGAGGAAGCACTGGGAAGATTAAGCAAAAAGATCGCTAAGGTACATACAGGTATCAGGGGATATGAATGACCGACTAGACAAAGAACTAGTGTGAGACGATTCAAGCAATCTAGAGTGTAGCTTTTAACATACTCATATCTAGAAAAATGGCAAGAATGAGAAGCCAGAGATTATGGGAGGCACAATGACAGACTAAAACGAAGGCAAAGCAAACAGAAGACTTTTTCACTACAACAAGCTAGCGGCTACTCTCAAAAAACTTTCCTATAACATGGAAAATCATACAGTTCTTTAAGGAGAACGGAAAATTCAAAAAACACCTTTATTGAATTGTAGTTAGAGATGTGACAGTGCAGGAAACCACCCACAAACTGTAGAACACATTATACTCCTAAATGACCTCGAGTTAAAAGAAAACAAAACGACTAAAGTACGAGTATGTAAAGAACTCTTCACAAGATGACCTTCATCAAAGTAAGACCCTATAGATTATAGAAAACTCATTTGAGGCTATTGTGAAGTGTTTATATAAAACTATTTTTATATAAACTTTCATAAAGAATATAAAAGTTAATTTAATCTACATAAAAAATAACTTAAATATATGTTAAAGCTAAGTAAAATTGAAAATAATTAGTATTATTAAATATCTATGTAAATATTGATATAGTAAAATAATTAAACAACAGCAAAAAATAAAGAAAATACATATATGTAACATAAACAATTGTGTAAATATTGTGTAAAACGAAATTGTAAAATATAATTTTAGGCATATGAACTCGATTCAAATAATCATATGTAATATAATGTATTTATTGCTCTCAGCAGAGCATACTAGTGAAACGAATTCCCTCATGGCAGAAGTACTGACCATGAGGAAAAACACACACACACACACACACACACACACACACACATATATATATATATATATATATATATATATATAAAAAGATTTCACATAAACACGTGAAACACGTAAACAGTTGGGTTTTTGACTCTGACGAAGACCGCTTGTTACGGTTGAAAGATCTTAGTCTTGTTTTCCCATTTCTTATTGTGGTTTGATCATTGACATATATATATGTGTGTGTGTGTGTTAGTTATATATATAACTAACATATATGTTTATGTTAGTATATATATATATATATATATATATATATATATATATATATATATATATATATATGAGTTAGCTTCAGCTACTCAAAGGGACTACTTCTACCCGAAGACGACGACTGTCGAAATATCGTTGTGAGTCTTTTGTGTGTGTTTTTATTTGTTTTTCTCTTTCCTGTGTGAACTGTATATATATATATACATGTACATCATTAAATTTCTTCCCAACTTCTCTGCGAATGATTTTCCTATATAGCTTCTCAAGATTTCTAATCTGACATTTCCATGCAGAAGGGAAGTAATCCATCCCAGAAGTTGGGAAAAAATTTAATGATGTATGTATTACGGAAGATCTGCTACCTAATTACACTAATATATATATATATATATATATATATATATATATAAGATGCCTCAAAACGTGCAAATCTATCAAAATTTTGAAATTAAATTTTTTCAAGATTTCTACTTTTAACTTACAGTAAATTAAAAAGATAATGCCAGTGCTAATCAAAAATACGAAATTTTAGAAAATGAAACATTGAAAAGTTAAGAAATTAAAAATCTTATCCTCTATCACAGAGACATTACAATATTTCATTTAGAATTATTAATTGTATATTTATTATGAATTGTATACGTTAAATGACTGTGTGCATTGAGGAAGATAATTCCTTTGGGATTTCTCATTTGCCATCATACGCTGTGATCAGGGAAAATAAATAATAAAAACTGAAGAGAGGATACATGCTACGAGAAATATTCATATCTTTTTAATATATCGCCACAATGGATGAAGTGATGTTTTATTTAACTGCATTATTAATAGTTAGCATGATGTGTCATGGTTGAGATTGAAGGGACAAGCTGACATCAACTTATTTCGTAGCGATATTTTGTTAAAATGTACTAGACTAAATTCACACAGCACGACTGACTCATATGCCATGGTGCAAAAAACACCTAATGAATATAATTCAGGGTTTAGAAAGAGGAGTATATATGGCAAAATATTAATGAGTATCAATTAATACAGTAAAATACTGACTGCAGAGTTTGGAACTTTAAGCTGTGTTTAAGCTTTAGTACATATAAAACTCGTTAACACGACTCAAGGGCATTTACTATGAGTGTATAAGGACCGCATAGATGAATAACATTTTAAAAAGTTGAGTGCTATTAATCGAGCAAAAGTGTTAAATATGTTTGTTAGTTTCAAATTATTTACTTTTAGACTACTTTTAAGCCTTATAATTTAACCATATGAAAAGTTAAATGTTATGCAAACTACCAGAAGTTATATAGATAGCAAATTATAGTCTGTTTTAATAAAACATTATTGGAAGTTTGACGAATAGCCCATAATGTTCATCGGAGTAATGATCATGAGTTCAAAATTTTAAATTAATAAGGTATAAAATAATGCATTCATGGTTCGATAAAATTTAATTCATCCATTCTAGGCAGTTTAATATTTGTCCCGTCATAAAAGTAGAGCAAGGCAAGGAGTACTAAGGGCTTTACGGCATAAGTCAAGGGTCACGTTGGCCGGCCACATAAACTGGCCCCAAATATATTTTCCGGGCAGTAAAAGAGTTTAAACGCGCAGCATGATGGGCCACTGGCGCGGACACCGGTCATGAATCATGCACGTCCCTGGGGTGACCTCCTGTAATTGTCTTGCCGGGCCTTCTTGCTTTCATTACCCTCCGCTACCTCAATTAAACTGCCTCCCAGCTCCTCTGTCCTCCTTATTCTACCCAACTATTCCATCATCACCATATTCAATTTTAGATATCAATTTAATTTTCTTCCCTGATGCCATTATCCACGCCTTGAATATCACATCAAAAACACATCTAGTTTAGAGCCAACTTTTAACTCATATCAACTATGACTTGATAACACTTTCAAGCCAAGATATTCACACTGTAATTAAAACTACAAGTGTTTCCCTTTGTTATAGTACCATCAACTTAATAAGCTTTCAATCTACTCATCTGTCCAAGTTGAAATCACGTCGTTTTTCAACTATTAATTATTTAAAAATACTTATCACTGATTGGAAATATTGCTGTTTTAAAATAAAAATGAATTTTAAACTAAAATAAAAAAATTATATTAACAAAAAATAAAAGCTTCATTACATCATCTATGGAAATTACTTACCGAAATACAACAAAAAAAACTATTAGTTAACTAAATCAATTTTAAACAAAAATTTCAAGCGTCATTTATATAGCATATAATATTCTTTATAAGAGTGGTAGCAACTATATTTTTAGTATTTCATAAGAAATAGTTTCTATCTCTAGAACATCAATAGAGTCAAATGTTGAAGTGCAGGAGATTGTCACAACATTAACAACTGTAACAGTTGTAAAAACAGTAACTGTATTTGAATTACATTATAAGTAACAATGTTACCTACAGCATCAACGATGTCAATGCCTATACTTAATTACAACAGTTGGAAACAACTGTATCTTTATTACACTGTAAGTCACATATACCACCTCTAGAGTTCAACAAATAAGGAGTTATATGAGTAAGAAAATAAACAAAGGTTCTGTGGTTATTTTTTTAAAATAAAACATAGTTATTGCGTACAAATAAGGAAATTTAAGCCTTACAAAAAAATCTTTGAATGATCTGACAAAATATATCCCTCAAATATTTGTATTTTATTTTGTTTGTAATATTATGCAGGAAATATTATAATTGTAGCAATTTTTTTAATATCTTTTGGTTTATTGGTATTATTAGTCTTATATAGTATGTATTACATTTAATTCCAAGACACTTAAATTTGGAACGAATAAAAGTTTATTGAAAAATAAAAGCTACATGAAATAAGAAAATTCTTTTTATCCTTCATATGAATAATTTAAAAGTCTCCAAAAAATATTGCCCAAAAATTTTGTCACCCCAAAACAAACTATTTTCAAATGTAATAATTATTGTTTATGAGTTATTTTGTTATATGCCTCTTTTTCCTGTAAAATTGTAAAACATTGAGTTCTCCTGTCTACGCCTCAACTGCAAATAGTAGAATGTCCATATAAAATTGCCATGTGGACACCTATTTATTAACGTAGTTTAACTTATACCAGAAAAATCTATTTAATATTGTATTTTTTTCAGTAACTAAAAAAGCCATACGAATTAATTTTTCTGAAGTTCCTTAAAGTTTAACCATCAGTAATTAAACCATAAACATAATTGACCAGTTTATTGATCATTTGATATGATAATTTTATATTCATAATCATGTAATAGTATTGATTCTAATATTACATTAGTAAATATTGTATTCACTAATATAATATTAGTGATTTTATACTGCATTTTTAAGTATAAAAATATTGTATAAAAAATATTTTGATATAATATATTAAACTATAAATTTTTATAGTTTAATTTTTATGGTATAAAAATCTTGTTTTTAATATTTTATACCATGTACCTTTAAATTTACTGTAAATCTGTAAATTTAAGATTTTTATAGATCTTTAATTGTCTGTAAAAAATAAGAACAAATATTAGTAAATTCAAATTGATCAATAAAATTTACAAATATACAAAACTCTACCTGAAAATTAAAATATATAAAGGTATGTATATCTGTTGATTTGTTTCCAATAAAACAGGGGATCCATAATTTATCGATCTGAAGCAGTGGTCGCTTCTAATAGCTCTGTCTACTGAAATTGATGTGTAATTGTGTAATTAGAATTTTTTTTAACATGGTAAAAGGAAACATTTCTGTTCTTTTTTTCTTTTTTTTGAACATGTGAGAAGAGCACCAGGGAAGCCCCGAGCAAGTGTGCCCTACTCCTTGAGAAGCTTTCATGAAATGACCAACTAAATCTGACTTTGCAACAAATCTTTTTTTTTTGGCTTTACGTGACACTAGCATCAGATTTGTTATGTAACTAGAAAGTGGGTATTCAGAGAGCGAAGTGTGTTGTCATTCTCAAGTTACCAAGTCTTTGAGATAGGTAACATATATATCTCTACTAACGTCTAATACCCAATGCACACCTTCTTATCTTTTTCAAATTCTTATCTTTTTTTTATTCTATTTTAAATGGTATCATTTATACACATCCTGATAGCTACTTCTTTTTTATTGTTTAAACCGACCCCTAGCGAGTGATAACTTTTGCCATTTACCGGCTTTTTGTTTGATCGGTGATTCTAAAGATTCTACATTGGGAGTCCTATCGTGCATTTTGAGTAGGGATCTTTAATGAGTACCTAACATCTTTGAGGCACGGAACCGACGGCTTAACATCCTCTCCGAGGGACGACGTACTCAGATTTATTCACCTCCCGCGTGAATAAATCGAGGTCCAGGTGGAGATCGAACCCTGAACTACCAGCCAATAGCTAATTAATGAAGTAGCTAACTAATGAAGAAGAAATATTTTTCTAAAACCAACTGGTAATGTTCAAATTGTTTATTCTTCAAAATTGTATTTCATTTTGAAAACGAAGTTGCATACTATTCCATACCAAAGAATAATCACAATTTTTGAATATTTTGTTTATAAAATTATAGTACAGATTAATGTTCATTTTAAGCTATTATCATTGAATTTAGTAACTGATAAAAGAATTTACTTCCAATCCGTGCATCTCAGTGCCAGAATAAGGTGTACAGTGAGGCAAATTTCAAATTGCAACCCCATGATGTAATCACAGGAATCGTAACCTTCTCCATATCGAAGAGCACGATAATAAATACCACTATGCTTATTAAATAATTCAATTTCAACATTTATACAGACGTCATGTGTATTGAAACATAGTCCAACAGACAAAAAAAAAAGTCATAAATTTACTTATTGTTTTGTAATATCTTAATTCATTTCTAATGATTAACATTTTTGTGTCGAAATACATTTAATAAATTAAAATGAAGTTAATTGCTTTCATATTGGAGAATTCTTTGTATTCATAAATAATACAATACCATGAAAACTCAAGAGATTAAGGAAGTGAGTTTGGAGAAGTTTTCGCGATACTGTCTTGAAGGTGGCCTCGCACTCAGGCGAGTGGAATAATATCTGCATATTCTGTTTGTCAACCCTTGCACTCGCTTTGATCTGGTAAGCAAGTTAATATTCATGACTTATTCATGAACAATTCATTTGTCGGTCAATATTGTTCTGACAGTGATTGTAAATTATAAACTATATTTACATTGAATTCTCTTGTTACAAAAACAGATATTCATTATTTTAGCAAAATTACATGTTAAGTACTTTTATTAAATTATTAGACTATTGAAGATACATACAAAATTAATAAATAAATAAAATATTGAATTATTTCAGTATTAAATTTCCTTACCATTAATGTAGGTAAACATATAATGAGAAAGAAAATGAAAATGAGAGCTAAAGAGAAAGAGATAGGGTGATATTAATGATGAATCAACATTGGCTTAGTAAATATAAAATACAATATAAACTACAACACTACTACACTGTTTACTGTGACTGCTGCCATTACTATACTACCGCTACTTCCCCTACACTATTACAACTACTATTACCAAAAATTAATGAAAGACGTTAACTTCTAATTAACATTAGAGAAAAAGAAATCACGTTGGTGTATTTCACTTACTGTCAATCATAAACATAATCATACAAATTTCAAGAATGTAATACCTCTGTGTTGAAGTGCTACTATACCTACTTCATTAGTTTGATAATTCATAAAACAAACATATTTAACACTTCAGACCACTTATAATATACTGCTTAGATTTATGACAAATATTCGATATGAACTAGATTAATAAAAGTACAACTCTTGAGCAAAAAAAAAAAGAAAGAAAATTAAATGTAGCAATTCTCGATGGATGTAAAATTAAGTTTCACTAATCATAAACTTCAAATTGAAACTCCAAATTTGATTTCTTATCATACTGTATATTAATTTAACATAACAAAGGGAAATGAAAAATAGGACCTAGTTAGATTTACAATTATTCAATTCATATACTGACAAGAATTTCATATTTTTTTTAAAAAAAATGCAAAATTGGTAGTGAGTTCAAATTTGTGGTATTTATATGTTTTATGTTGAAGATGTCTACTATTAGAGACGGATGAGAGTATAAGAATATGGCTCAGTACAGAGTGGGATTCATTTTCCAGAAATCAAACCATAAGTATATTCACTTATAATATTAATTTTAAATTTATTATTTCTTCGTTATATTTGTAAACAAATATTCTTGTCATAATTTATTAATGTACCTTCATACAATGTTTGGTTCACTTGCATCAATTAAAAACAAGTTCTATGTTTTCATTTCTTGCAAATGGTATCCCCTTTAATGATTGTTGTTTTAAATTTGTTACATTTTTCTGATAAAAAAATACTGGTTTACTGTTATAGGAATTGTTGACATTTGGTAAAGACAGGAGGCAGTTAGTTATTAAGCAGAAGTAATAACAGTAGCGAAGGACACTTCCTGGCTGTTCATCGCACATGAACTGGGAAATTACAAGAGGGAGAATCAATAAAGTGTGCTCGAGAGGGAGACATATGTCACCCTCCTAATTACTCCTCTCGCATGTCCACGTCCTGTATTGACCACTGGCTGGGGCCTCACCTGTGCACTAATCAACCAAAGTATTGTTTACCAACCACTCAACCGTCCTGTCTTTTTTTTTTTCAGGTGTCCCTGTGATATACTCTCCACAACCGCACAAAAAACCACTAAAAATAGTAAAAAAAAACATTAACCTATCGAAAGATTTACTTTATCTAAATCAGGGGTTCTCAACCTTTGTTTGCTTGTGGACCCCCTAAAAGCTACTTGTAGACCCCCTAAAAACTACTTGTGGACCCCCACTCCCCCGGATACTTAAAAAACATAATTATACAAATTTATAAATAAATATTTGTTTTTAGGTAAATGATATCGTTAATTATGAAATAATTTCATTACATCTACAACGCATGCGAAAATACAAAAATGTTTTTAAAACAATAAGAAAATATTTCTTCATTAACATTTTATAAAGAACCCTGAAATAAATTGTAACCGAATAAATTTTTAAAGTACCATAAAGAGAAGTGCAATAGACAATTTTAAAACATTGGAACATTTTAACAAACTGACGAGGATATTAGGCCTTATATTTTAATTATGTGTGAATATTGTACGGCCAAAGCTTACTACGCTTTGATTTATTTTTAGTTTGCTGATAAATTTATATAAACTTAACATGGAGCCCTAACCACGTGTCATGGACCTTCAGAATACTACTTTCCTCATGAACCCCCAGTAATTCTCTGTGGACCACGTTGAGAACCACTGATCTAAATGAACATATTACTTTCTTTCTTTCACAATATTATAGCAGTTACGTTAGAATAGTTACAGTTCTTTTATACTTTGTTATCTGTAACTGTTAAACTAGTAATAACTGTAGTAGTTCAAAAGTATCTTAGATAGCAATGATGGTTTCTAACTTGTACGTCTTCATAGTTTCTAAAAATTCAAACTTTCACAGTAAAATTGAAATGAACTGTTTTTTAATAATCGTAGATTGAATTGGACCACACAGTATTGAATTTCACTTTCCCCTATTCAATGGTATTGAACAATACAAAAAAGTATGTGATTGAGTTGTGGGAAGGGTTTCATGAACAGGTTAGGATTGAATATTAGTGATGGGTGGGCACGTGTCAGCGTGCGGCCACTCCACGTGTAGTACACACGGGGGCGTCTCCAGTGTCTCTCGAAAAAACCTTTGCATTAAATACAATTCCTTTTAAAAATAACTCTATTCCAATTCAACAATATGAACAACACTAATCTCAAAATTTATTCATATTACCAACTTTTAAAAGATTTTGAGAAGATCTTACAGTTTTTGGTATATTTAACTGTCTTTAATTTATAAATAGATATTAAGCATACATTTTCATTTAATAAAATAACGAAATAGTTTTATTGATTGAAAGTATTAATTTATAAATCTAGTCGTATTTTTTGGCGAGTATAATGTCACTTTATGAAATGATTGGTTGCGATCACACCCAAGCTGAGACATTTGTGGAAACCTCTGGCTCTGGTCGGTAAAGTCCCTCACTCATCTTGTTTACTCAGATGTCGGTTCTATCCTTAACTCTTGCTTGTTATTCGTTGGCTGAGTTTGTTGAATGTAGTGATAACGTTCTATCAATGTATTGGCTTAACTAATTCCAATAGTTAGCTTTATTGAAGTGCATTCATTTAAACTACGACTGTTTTCTTTATTTCTCCATGTAATATTTTTGAGTATTATACCACATTAGCTTACTTAGGTTTGATGTTGTAAGGTTACACTCTCGTGTTGCTATAACCTGGAATTTAGACTTACCACTTACAAATCTTGTTGTTTTCTATAAATTTTTAAAAACATTTTGAATTAGCTACCTCCAATACTAATCTTAAATAAAATCACACTGGTTTATTAGGATTACATTCACAGTGTTTTCCTATCCTTCACATTTTCTATAAAAGTATAAATTAGCTTCATTTTGAAAAAATATAACCTTTTTTATTTAAATATATGATGTCTACGTCTTATATATCAAAACATTATTGGTCTAACTATATAATTTTACATAGAAATGTTCAGGGAAATGAGTCCATTTACCTAATTGAAGATTTTCTTGAATTGAAGACCAATTCCAAATTAAAATAATTTTTTGAATCTTTCCATAGCAATATTCATTTTTCTTTCTATTTCAATATAATAATGGTTATCATTAAGAAACGCAGTAATATCCAATCAAAAATTTTCAATCAAGAATTAAATATTCTAAACCGTTCATTTTTTATTAATGATAAAAAAAACTTGAAATTTAATTTATGGGGATAAATACCTATGAATGTGTGGAAAGCATATAATGTAAAAGATAGTTATGAAAATATTGTTGGAATTGCTTATTACCATGAGAACTAAAACATGAGTACGTGTAATTTTTTAAGCGTAGGTATATTTGCTTGAGTTATGATTTGCAACTTTTTTTTTTCCATTGTTTATTCAAGTTACATTGAAGGCAGTTTACGGAGGTGATACCGCAGTTCTAGGCGAACAGTACGGAACACTGACGTGTCTGGGGGGGTGGCCCAGTGCCGAGTACACGGTAGTGCAGGTAGCAATTTTCCTGATCCAGGGTAATTTGTAATAATTAATAGTTGAAGGGGATGAAGAACACCTGATACAGTCACGAGAGCTAGTGCCATATGTCACCTCGACTACCACTCCCTCAGCCTGCTAATTATTTATCGGCACATTCTCAAGTCCCTCCTTGCCGCGCAGACCTGTCCTCTCTCAATTACCGCCTCGCACCTTCTGCACGCGCTCGACCACCCAAACCACAACTCACTGTCTGACGCGCCTAATTCTATACATCTCACCCCATCTTCCCTAAGACATTTCCATCACTCCCTCTGTCAGCTTTCCTCAATTAACTCATCTCCCACTACCTTAAAACAAAGTTAATTGGATTTTGATTTCAACCCTTTTTACAAAAACCTTTACACACTTGATTGAAATTATTGAATAAATTAGTACTATAAATATTCTATTTATAAAAATCATTGATCAACATTAATGATTAACGTCATTACAATATCCTCCAAATCTGCTCTATCGAATAAAACCAACTAGTATATTTCCATATTATTGTTTATGACAACTACAGTTAATATATAGTCAACAACTAAAAACATTGCTCATAAAAATTAGTCGTTCAATTTAGTTTATATGACACTGAAGTATTTAGATCTAGCCAACAATGAGATACCATTGACTGTTTAAACTGGTTACAATTACCATTTGACTATATTTCAATTAGTGACTCAGTTATCTAGCAATCTTCAACAAAATTTTGTTTTTAAACTTAGAACTTGATGCATATATATATATATATATTTATACATGTATTTATATCTATACATATAATGTTTTATATCTAGACCATATATATTCAACACTATTTTTCTTTATCAAGGTTTTATCCAGCACCACAAAATAAAACAACTTTAAGCCAGAAACATGTTGACGATTGGAAGTATATTATATAGTTTGGATGTTATTTAAAGCAAGAATATTATTTAAATAACTTGAAAACTTCTAAAGAAGCAAGTTTCAGTCAAATATATCTTTTTTTAAATATATATATATCATTAGTCTCCTGGATAGAGAAGTTATTTCCTGTGTACAACGGTGAGTAGCTTGTTATATCCCAGTTGTTTCTCCTCTTTTTAGGGTTTCCCTCTTCCAATATAGAGCTCTTCGTCTGATTATTATTTTTTAGAAATAAGTATCCAACAGTCAACTCAACGTTGAAAAACTTCATGAAGAAAAACTTCTACAAAATATAATTTTATATATATATATATATATATATATATATATATATATATATATATATATGAATGATAAAACCACAATAAGAAATGGAAAAACAAGACTAAGATCTTTCAACCATAACAAGTGGTCTTCGTCAGAGTCAAAAACCCAACCAGTTGGGTAACAATACTGTTACCACAGTATTATAACTTCATAATGATAGTCACATTAATCACTATCTTCATAAGATAGTCATCTTTAAATTAAAAAAAGACTCAACTTATTGTCAACAAGTTAGATATTATGTTTATTTATACCAAAGTTGAGAGTGGGGTCACTCCAAATTTTTTTTTCAAATTTACAATATCTTGCAGAAATACAATATGTTACATACATTATGTTTACGTAACTTCATGTTGGAGTGACAGATGAGCAAGCACTCTCTGACTGCACGACTGAGACAGTCATGTGAGTTCAGTTTACTCACATTACTTTACTCACTTGTTAAACACAATCTTCATAAAGCATTCACATGCAATAAAAAAAACAATCCAATATACCTCTTCGTGAAGTTAATCTTTTATACAGTTAATTAATTCAAAGCTTGTTTTTAATTTTATGGATTAATTATTATGAGTTAATAGTGTTTTATTACAATAGTAGAAAATAATGTAAACGTAAATGTAAAAACTAGGCTTTAGCAGCATAGAAGGTTTATTTGCAAGCACTTGATGGACAGGGTTGATTTTGACAGGCAGTGAACCGTAAAGAGAGGGTGAGTTGCCTTCTGTTTCGCGAGAGAACAGGTTGTTATATCTATGTAGTAACTGTCAACATTGAACTAAAACATGCGAGATCAGCAGCCCAGGGGGAGCAAAGGGAACACCTGGGATCGCTTTTGTCGATGCATATGGTGAGCTCCACCGAGTCTGTGTCTGCATGGCACAGTCAAATCGGCAACGGTACCCTTGACTTAGGTTAATGGGTGTGCATTATGCATAGCGACCAATTAGAACAAGGGATCTACAATAGTGTAGAAAGGGGCACATATGTAAGTCGGGCCCCTATCAGACTAATACAATGCACTCCCTCTGCATTACGCATTCTCTCTGAGAACTGCCACTTTTTTAACCCACCCTCTTCCAGCTCTATATACAAGCATAACTCCCAAACACCAACCCTAATATTTGTCCCAATGGATTCATATGCTTTTCCATAGCACCCTCGCAGAAAACTTTCTTTCTCTGAAAGAAAAATATACCCAATATAAAAGAAGAACATCTCTCTTTTGTACTTGACATAAATATTTTATATAAGGGAATATCATTCCATTCAAATAAATCATTCTTTATGATATGCCTGAAATTACTTCTGTCATCATATTTAAATATTGCTCTTTCAAATCTACCATGTCACTGCAATGCGTATTATTTGTCATAAAAAGTAAATAACTATTCCCATCTTCATATCCCTTTACAATATTCCTAGGAACATTTATCAATCAAAATCACTTTGAATTAAACAGTAATAATAAAATAGTTGAATAAAAGTTATATTTTTAAATATAAAAATGAAATACTTATTTATACAATCAGTTTATTAGGATTACAATATTTACTATTTACAAAAAACGTGTTTTATTTTTACATTTATTTCATTCAACATATATTTATTTAATACATTTTTTTTGTTAAATGGTCATTTTTATTTGATAAAATATAATTAAACGACTTAGTTTAGCTTACGTGTATATATATATATATATATATCCTACGAGTTAAAATTAAAATTATTAAATAATTTTCAATTAATAAACAACAATCAGGAGTGGTCTACACTCAACATTACTATAAGTAAACATAATCTTAAACTTCTTCGGTATATAATATATAATGTCACATATCGGATTTAAAATATAGCATATATAGTACGATCGAATCACTATACTTTTCTTATGGTAAAGTAATAAAATGTAACGATAAAATATGAAACATTAACAAATAATGGTCTTTAAAGTTTTATCAAAGCTTAATAATTACAATATACTCAAACATTATTTTTTATTCACAGCCTAGAGAAGTTGTAAAAGAGTTTCTTCAAATAAACGTATAATTCTCCATCTCCCGTTTAAAAACTTTAGTAATATATTCTTAAGTTTCAATGTAACCTTTTGACTCGAGAAGACTCTGTGAAAGGTTTGGTATTGATTTTAGGGTCCAAATTAACTATTAACAATCATATTGTTTATATAAAATGGCAAGATGCAAATGTTCTGTTTCATTAAAAGAAATTCATATGACTTCAAAGATCCCATTATAAATCTCTCATTCTTTCAATTTTTGAATATGCCTCAGCTGTATAAATTTACAATAGAATCATTATCAACATTTACTTCAATTCGTCCATCCCAAATCCTAAGGAAGCTTTGCCATAAGCTGAGTTATCTTACGGATTCCTCTCATTTACCTTTCTTTAACCATATAATCATGGAACACAATTTCCTTTCTCGTAACCATCCTAATCATATGGATATCATATAGGATAGGATCTATGGATATCATCATATAGGATATCATAATTATTTACTAATTTGAATCGCAATTCATATACGATATCCCATCCATATCTATTTAAATTACTTAAGAAAATAATCAATTGTTCCAACCTCAGTTTCAAACTACATTCCCACTATACATCATATATTTAAAAAACATCCAAAGTATTCTATGTTACATGTCATAAAAATAGTTGTTCCAGTTGGGTTTTTGACTCTGACGAAGAATGCTTGTTACGGTCGAAAGATCATAGTCTTGTTTTCCCATTTCATATAGTGGTTTGAATACGTATTTTGAATATGTATTATATGCTAAGATCAATGATATACTTAGTATATATAAGAAGTGACATACAAGCATTATTTATTAACACATGCATATATATATATATATATATATATATAAATAAAATAAAAAACGAAGGAAACACACAGGAAGACACAGACATAACTCACATCGATATTTCGACAATCGTCGTCAAATGACATGACGACGATTGTCGAAATATCGATGTGAGTTATGTCTGTGTCTTCCTGTGTGTTTCCTTCGTTTTTTATTTTTTTTTATTTTTATTTTATTGTAAAAAAGTCCGCTGGACCGTTTCTTTTAATTGTGGTATATATATATATACCGAACTAAGGAACAAACACACTTACTGTCTCTAATTTTTGGTTGAACTCTCCTGATGACGGTTCAACCAAAAATTAGAGACAGTAAGTGTATTTGTTCCTTAGTTCTGTGTTTTTCATTCATCGTGAGACGTTTGTTGTCCTTTTGGATCGTTTTCCTGTTTACTATATATATATATATATATATATATATATATATGTGATCGAACCAAAAGATGAAAAGGGAAAAAAGACCAAGATCTTTCAACCGTTGAAAGGTTGAATTATCTTAGTCTTCTTTTTTCTCTTTTCATTTTGTAGTTTGATCATTGATTGTTATTTCATGTGTTTATGTGAAATCTTTATATATATATATATATCAATATCCAAACCACAATAAGATATGAAAAAAAAAAAAAGGCTAAGATCTTTCAACCGTAACTGGGCTTTTGACTCTGACGAAGACCGCTTGTTACGGTTGGAAGATCTTAGTTTTTTTTCCATTCCATATTTTGGTTTGATCATATGTGTAAGAAGACAGAAATTCGTCGCATAAGCATATTTCATATCATTCTATATCATTTATGTAGAAGTTAACACGCGCCCACCGCAGAGTTGTCAGGAAATTGGAGTAGGCTAGCTTAAACGTCGTTAACACAGAGGCTGATGGGTATTTCAAGGATATATATATATATACTTTTTCGTTGGAAAAACGATCCAAAACGGATAAATATAGTTCAATATAGACACAGAAACATAGAGAAATTAAAAGAAGTGCGCTTGGTTTCCCTCTCTTATCTCTCCTGAAGACGGTTCAAACCGAAAATTAGAGACTGTAAGTGTGTTCTTTTGATTTCTCTATGTTTCTTTGTCTATATTGAACTATATATATATATATATATATATATATATATATATATATATATATATATATATAGTATTTATAAATTATATATATTTTTATGTTTGAGCTATAATGAGAAATGGAAAAAATATGACTAAGAATGTGCTATTGAAAAGTTAGGGTGGCAAGAGATGTATTTTAAAGAGCGTAAAGAATACAGAAAGGAATAAGAGCCTGGGCAAGAGAAATAGAGTAAACAAATGAGTTCAGGAAGACATTAGTAAAAGTTATCTACATCCTCTTAATGCTAGCTATGTAGTCCAAATTAGCCTTACCATGCTATATAGAAACAGTATTAAAGATGTTTAATAGTTTCACTTTATTGCTAAGGTAGTGCCATCAGTTTGTATGTGGGGTTTACTCTACAATGAGTTTCACTTTATGCTGATTAGTTAATATATTTATCAGAATCCTTGTTTTTCTTTGCAAGGCTTAAAATATAGTAGTTTAACAATTTGATTCGTTTTGGTTCACCGATCTTTTTCAAAGTTACCTAAAGTAAACAAGTTTTTCTTAAATTTGTGTAACTAATCGAATGGTTAGATTAATTTGAGTTTGTTTAGCGAAGTAAGAAGAAGTGGTACGAAGTAAAGAAACGGAGGATAATTAAAGTGAAGTGGAGCGTTAAGGGAGTTGGCTGAGGAGGGAGAAATAATCGATGGGTAATTAAGATGGAGGGAGGTCTGGGGCAAATGTAGATTTATCAGTGGCAAGGTGGGCACAATTAGGTTGGTCCCGGCCGACGGGCGCTGATTTGTGGCCCCTGGCCGCCTGATCCATTATGCACTCTTGGTCCACCTCCGCTCCTTTTTTCTCCAACATGCTATAGACTCCGACAGAGCATGCCTTTGTTTTAAATAATTTATCATTTTTTATAACAACTGTTTAAAACCATTCTTTTTTTTTTAACAAAAAAAAGGTAGAAATATATAAACGAAAATCATGCTCAGTTCAATCAAAGTTAGAAAATGTTATTATGACCAAGATGAATAACATGATAGCAAATTCGCTAAAGTTTTAGTTATAGTAAATGTGTGTTGTCTAATTGTTCACCATTTTCAAAATATTTTACCAGTGCCTTTAAATTAACTTAATTTATTAACCGCATAAAATTTATGTGTTAGTATATTTCCTACCTTCTTAGGTAAATGTACCATTACTATTAAATAATAAGAGACAACAAATACGTGATGTACTATGTACAGTAGCAAACATCTGCACATAAAGTACAAACCAAAGGATGAGATATACGATCTTTATTTGGGACATCTATTTTATTAGTATTTGGTATATATCCCTTTCCATAAAATAATACCACTTTAAATCCTTTTCATTATTATTTTCGTTGATTCATTCAATCAATTGCCTTACATCAATTTCAAACGACAATAAATAAACTTCTCTTCCATCAAAAATATGGTAGTTAAATAACAATTTATGCAACAAAGGTAATTTGTGTTAAAGAAGGATATGCAATTATGAATAATTTTGTGCATTTATGAATAATGCATATGAAACAAAAATATCTTATTTATGCAATTATAATTTCTAAAATAACTAATAATAAAACAACAAAATGTCTAGTCTAAATGTAGCTAGCTTTCCTTTATGAGTTCACACAAATAATTGACAAAGCAACAATAAGAAAAATGTGTTAACTCTAAAAAAGATCCCAGTCTACGAGAAAAGGCAATGTGGATAGAGAGTCAAGTAGGTTTCTGTAATATATAAGACAATAGTTCTTCGGCTTTATAACACAATTTTTAAGGGGAATTTCGGATATTTTTTGAGAATTATCTCTATTTTAGTATCAAATAGCTCACACCAAAAGGGATTCGTTTTTAAGGATGAAATTCTGATGAAGACTCACATGACATAATAAGTAGAGGCAATATCAAGGCATTAAAATATGAAAGGTACTCTGGTGATAAGGATTTCGATGGATTCTAAGTGCAGTTTTACATACCATATGTAGAAATATATATTTCTATGATATATAGAAGGCATATATAGAAATATATGCCTTCTATATGAATAATAGAGATGTCATCACTACTTTTACTTATATGTTAAAATTTTGTTTATATTAAAAAATTGTTTATATTTTCAATATAAATTATAATTGAATATACTACTATGTATGTATTGACATAGTAGTCTATGTCTATATAAAGATAACTATTGTTTATTACTATTGTCTAAACCGATCCCCTAGCGGGTGATAACGTTTACCGGCTTTTTGTTTGATCGGTGATTCTACAAATTCTACATTCGGAGTCCTAATTTTTGCCTAACTCAAGTGTATTTTTAGTTAACGAGTACCTGACATCATGCAGTCTCGGGACCGACGGTTTAACGTCATTCTCCGAGGTACGACGTGCTCAGATTTATTCACCTCCCGCGTGAATAAATCGAGGGCCAGGTGGAATAAACCTAGTTAACTTCCATGAAATAATTTCAATTAACATAATGTAATAATTTAATTTTTATTATGTGTTATGGAAAATATTCTTTCCTTAAGTACATTTAATTTTTATTAGATAATTATCAATAGATTTATTATGAGCACTGAAATTTCACAGTAATAATTACTACTTGGTTTAGTGACATGACAAAAGGATTTTTGATTTGTGTAATCATTTTGTAAAGCTTATCTTAACGAACTGAATATAAGTCATAAAATAGTCAACAAAACGTTTGTGAGAAAAAATACAAAGCAATATTACAACTGGCTCTTGCACAAAATGAAACAATTTCTTAATAAGTTTACAAGTCTGATGTAGGTCAAAGGAAACTCGGCTGTTTTTAGTCTGAAGAGTACATGTACGCTAGGCAAGGGTTAGTCATTTTTTATTTGTTGAAAGTCAGCTCCCTTGAGACGCATGAGATATTTTGGAATGCGCAAGCAAACGGAATAATGCACGGCGTGTGTCGGAAAGCTTCTCTTCAATGAGCCCCCGTCTCAGACTTCACCTCCCCGCTAAAGAACGATCCCTGCTCTCCTGAAATTCAGCTTGAACCGTCCAACTAAATCCACCTCAAAGAAATCAAACGATTTTAATTATGGAATTAAACAAGTTAATTATTTCAACGTTAAACAAGTTGAAATGAGAAATTTTGTGAATAATTCTGTGCAATGTTCATAGAGAAACGAGTATGATCTTCGACCTCCTCAGACCAACTATTTATAGAGCCATTAAGCTCCATTTACATTGAAATGTAATTGAAATTAAGAATAGTTTCAATTTCAACTTTGTGTTCATTTCAAATCTTTTATATGTTAACTACTTTAAACCAAACAAACAAATCAATAAAAAATTGATATCATTAAGATCAAAATTTAATAAAAAATGGGTACAAGAGACATAAAAATGCAAATTTATAAGAACTATAGATCGAGAAATTTGTGTTAAAGATCTGTTTTATTTTAAATGTTTTGTTAAGAGACAATATATGTTTTTAGGCTTCATGACGCTCGTCATGCACTCAACGTTGAATTTATCTTAGCAAAAAATGCTATTAAAAACCGTTTTAAAAATTACTTTATGAATTATTATATTTTAATAAGAACGCTTTAGCTAAAATATTTCTTCAATGAATGATTTATACTTCTCAAAAAGGACATGATAGACTTAAAAAGTATAAGTTTTTTGGGGTTTATTCAATGAGTGAAGTTAGAAGCAGTTGTTCAAGAGTTGCAGAAACACTATTGAAGATCTTTACTAGGTCACGGTGTATATATTTATTGAACGTTAATCATTTCTCCGCCTTTCAAATTTTGAACACGACTTGCATGTGCACTAGGTTATGCAGGATATTCTGAAAAAAGTCTTTATTGTAGTAAAGTGAACAGTACTGGTATATTACACCAGATTTTTACGATACTGTAAGTAAAGTTTAAATATCATAAACAAATTCGATTTCGAAACTGTGACAGACTTACACGTCTTGAAGTCCCTAAAGTCTTGTCTAACGTTTTTTTGAAGATCGTGTCTGCATGTGTTTGTGGGTAGTATAGTGTAGATGTGCTCTACTATAGTGTAGATAGTGTAGATGTTTTTGGTCAAAATGTGTTTTTGAACATTTTTTTTCTAATTACTAATTCTAGAGTCTTGAAACATTTAAGTAATTATGTCACTAACAGTAGAATTAACTGAAAACATTTCAATGTTTTCAACACTTTCAACATGACAAAATTTCAACATTTATTACAAAACAGTCAGTTTTACTATAAAATGTAGAATTTTAGACCTACGATTAATTTGAAAATTGGTGTGCTCGATAGAGTCCACACCGATAGTTGGATCGTAATAAAATTATACCAAAAATTGAAGTTTTTAAGAGGATTACTCAATACATTTTTATTGAAATTAAATGGACCAAAATGGTTTATTATAATTTCTGAAAAGTTTTTTTCCGCCAAATAGCAAAATCAATTAATTTTGATAACCTAAAAAGGCAATAAATTTATAAAAACCGAAAACATAACTTGGTCTTATGAATTACCTTCTATACTTGTCTCATTTGTTTAAATAAACTAAGAAAATTCTTCCCAAAATTCGATCAAATAGAGTTATTGTTTTAAGGTATAATGGAAAAATTTGAAGTAAAGATGTTTTAATGATTTAATTCCATATGTAAGAATAATAAAATATTCAAAATGAATAAGCAAACGTCAAACAACCATAAATTTCAATAGAATCAATAATGCAACCATTAAAAATAAGTTAACTCTTACCTAGGTAACTTGAAGCAAGTGAATAGAAGGAACTGAGGCAGTGAACCCTTTGGAATGGATTGGAAAAATTGA
Source organism: Hermatobates lingyangjiaoensis (assembly GCA_026182355.1). Classification (NCBI taxonomy): domain Eukaryota; kingdom Metazoa; phylum Arthropoda; class Insecta; order Hemiptera; family Hermatobatidae; genus Hermatobates; species Hermatobates lingyangjiaoensis. The sequence goes on from JAPFBL010000089.1 coordinate 2,216,341, forward strand.
AGAATGGAAGAAGGAAAACGTAGATAAAAGATTGATATAACAACCTTGCCTAAATTACCTTAAAACCCTATTCAAACTGAATTTACATTTCCTAGAAAACACTAAATCTACAATATATATATATATATATATATATACACTTTTTCGTTGGAAATATGAAAAACGATTCAAACCAAAAATTAGAGACTGTAAGTGTGTTCTTTTGATTTCTCTATGTTCCTTTGTCTATATTGAACTATATATACATATTCACTAGATAAACGGAAAGACGATCCAAACTGGACACAATAACAGTTCAAAATTGAAGATAGGTAGCACACAAAGTAAAGAAACACACTTACAAACTCGAATTTTCGGGCAATCGTTCTTCAGGAGAAAAGAGAAAGGGAGACCAAGCACGTTGTAGACACAATGGCTAGTAACCAGTTACTAGAAAAGAGAAAGGGAAACCTTCTTTTCTCCTGAAGACGGATTGCCCGAAAATTTGAGTTTGTAAGTGTGTTTCTTTACTTTGTGTGCTACCTACTTCAATTTTGAACTGTTTTATATATATATATATATATATAGACAAAACACTGAAATATGTCTCATCTATGATAGTATTTGTATTCATCTAGATTTGTATTCTATATATCTATGATAAATAGATCTGCACGGTAGCGTTGCGCAGATTGTTGAGTCTCAGACCTCATCAGTCACAGCAGATCAGATCAATGAGTTAAAATTTGTTATAACTGATTAAATGGTTATAGCTACGTATAAGAAATAAAATCATTAAATTTGTAAGCTGTAATTTTGATAATACTTTAGCAGAGAGTATAACTTCATCAGGAGAGTCATATTAACATAAAACAAAAACTCAATTATCAATGAATTCTATATTATGATTACTAATCGTAAAATTAAGTATAGGCTACTCCAGATTTTATCTGAATATGAGCAATCACCTTGGAGAGGCTAAAGATTTCTGTCATATCATACATAAAACTATAAAAGTTAGTGATATTTCTCTAAACACATTTATGTAGGTCAATTAAGGAACTTAAAATCTTAAGTTGAATTTAGTTACAACAATAGAGTGTACAATATGACAGGTATGGCCGCAGAGCCTACAAGTCGGATGAGAACCGAACCCTTATTTCTTAATCGTTTTAATAACATGTCAGACTGATCAATTATTTCGACTTTCTTATAACTAATCAAATGATTATAGTCACATATAAACAAATAATACATAATTGATTTAAATTTATGTGTGTCACAATAAAATAACACAAGAAGTCAGTTGGTTCTCAATGAGTTTTCTCTTTATGTTTACCTATAGTAAAGTTTACTGTAGACAACTACAGGTTTTTAAAAATGACTGTAGTAAATTTAATGTAACTAATTTTTATCAGAACTTCATTCTTGACTTTGATTATTTCAATGAGCTTACTTGTGTTTATTAAAAATGTACCTAGTACAACATAAAATTAATTTTATCGGTCAAATCAACATGCTTACTAAAGTACGGAATTTTCTCATTTCCAAAATTAATTTTCAACTTTAATTTCAAAATAATTTCTCATTTTCAAATATAATATGATTAACTTAATTGAAGTTGTTTTTGAAGAAGTTTTCCTGCAGGTAGATATTATTATTCCCTCAAGATTTCCGTTTTAAGCATAACACTGTTCTAACATAAAGCTGTGAGTAGGCTAATAGTTTTCACTGTTAATAATGCTCAGTATTTATGGTAAAGGTTTGTTCATCGTTCTTACAATTCCAGTAAAGTTTTGTTTTTTGACGGAGTTAATGTAATCATCATATATATTAAAGCGTAATTAAATAACTTATCAGAATGAGTTATTATTACACATAACCATGGTGTACTGGAATACTTTTCTATACAATTTTACATCTGGTTATTAATATCTATACTTCTGACGTCTCATATAAATTATTTACTATCGTCTATACTATCATGCGCAAGTAAAAGTATTTATTCTATTCTCTTTCACGTTTTTCCAACAAATAAACTAAACTATCAATTTAAGCTAAGTTTGAAGCAATTTAATTACTTTTTTTTTGTTTATTCCTTAGAGTTTATATTAATAGTAAGTCACAAAATTAATAGTACATCATTATCCAAATATTTAATTTTTAATCGAACGGATCATATAATTTGTTTAACATCTTTGTAGTAGATGTCAATTAATTCCAAAGAAATATATATTTATATACCTGTATTGTATCAAATGAAATGAATTGAATTTAGTTCGTGAAACCGTTTTATTTATATATCTATAATGTAACAAGATTTCACAGAAACACGTAAAATAACAATCAATCATCAAACCACAATATCAAATGGGAAAAACCCAACTGAGTTGCATTTTTGAATCTGACGAAAACCGCTTGTTGTGTTTGAAAGATTTTAGTCTTTTTTCCCATTTCATATTGTGGTTTGATCATTCAAATTTGTATATACAGAACTAAAACTTTAGTTTTAACATTTTAACATAGTTACGCTAATAGTTTTTTGTATTCCTATGTATGCAATTAATTTTTTGTGACTTAGGTGTTGTTATAGGGCTGGGAAATTGTGAATGATTCGTAATTTGTTACATGTTGTAGTTGTCAAATAAGCTTAAATAACTAGCTTGAATCAGGAATCCTATATTTATGCTCGCTTAAGTTTATTGAGAAAAGATTTTATTATGAAGTATATTAAGCCAAACAACTTGGAGCTGAAGGACTCCTGTAACGGATAGTAGAAACTTTCCCATCCTGCACATTATCAAATCTAACTAGGTCATTGCTGGAGTTAAACTTAAAACCTTCTGAACTAGTCACAAACATTAAACCAATGCAGACACCTTTTTATGGTAGTGTCTGTAGCAAATTATTATTTCACCTAGTTTTCTTAAGTTTTTTTTTTTTAAATTTTGAACATACATCTATATTTTATTACTACACTTATTAAATATATACATTTAAATAAATCTCGTATCTGGAGTTGTATAATATTAGCTAGACTACCCTTCAATATTCGCGCTCCAAGGACCCTGGATAATGCACTTTTCATAATACATGTATTTTAGTGTTTATCTCCGGAATCGTAGAAGAGTTTTGTAAACAAATAAACTCATGTATGATTACCAAAAATTTAGAACTTTATAATGTAATATTGTGTTTCTCGAGTGTGAGCTATTGCAGAAATACATCTAATATGAACTCTATTACAGCCCTCGGGACTTCCTCAAAGAGCTGGTGTAACGATTAACGATAAAAAGTTTTAACTTGTTATAGTTTACCACAACTAACATTCTTGTTTATGTATGAAATTCGGTAGCTCCCAAATTTATTTATCATCTAAATAAGCTCCCCATGTAAATCTACTTTTGTAAAAAATATGCTACAAGATACTAAGAGCCGCATTGAAAAAGCTTAAAATATACTAAACTAGATAATAATAAAAGGTACAAGTTTAGTTTAAGTGGTACGTATCAGAAAAATGTTTGTACATATCACCCACTATTTGCGTAAAATTGGGCTAAACCAATTCTGCTTTAGGTATTGGGCCAATTATCGATAATCTATATTTTCTAGCGATAGTGATAAGAACTATAGATACTAGAGAAGACAACAATTACAACCAATCATAAACAAAAATAAATGAAAAAGAGAAAATACTCTAAATTTAGTTTGATTTAAAACTAGTTTGATGTCAAATTGTTAATAATTCTATAAAATCCGTTCAGAAAACATAGGGGAAAAAAACAATAATTCTGGGTCACTAAAGAAGTAGCCTATAGAGAAGAGTGTAAACATATAAATATAGTTGCAATTCATGTAAAACAATTAACGAAAAGTGAAATAAAAACCCTTTGAGGGCGATAAATAACAGAAGGAAACTTGTAAAAAAGAAGGAAAATTGTGAAGGATGACAAGTGTCCTTATTTTAAATGATATGTACTGATATTCATTACTAATTAAGTCAATAGTCAATAAAGAAAGGACATTAAATTTAAAAATTACCATTACAAATAATAATTAAATAAGAATAATAATGGTAAAATAAAGAAAAACTACACAACAGGCTCTTTTGATGTTAAATGCAGTAGTGTTACAACGTATTTCTGGAATATCATGTTAAAAAAACATATGTGGAGACTATTTCATTAGTTTTTTACCCTACAATGATTAAAAAAACATGCAAATGATGAAGAAAGAATAAATCTGAAGGATGGATTTATTTCAAAATCAATCAATCACAATCTATATATTTTTTTTCCAATACCTTACATCCATAAATAAAGTAATTTTGAATAGGTATAAGGTAAAACAATGCAGTCACTACTTTTATTTTGTCAAAGAACCCATTCCTTTCAGATTAACATGGAACAGTTTCTTAGCGTGTTCAAATATTCTATAAACCACAAACTGCAGCTTTAGATTTTCAAAATTTAATTTTGGATTAAATTGAATTACTTAAAATTTAATGTAATCAAAGATTACGAGTACATTAGATTTTCAAATTTCTTCCCACACACAAAATAAAATTTTCACAATTATTATCCGTCCCTGATTTTTTTTTTAATTAACCCATATTCTGCTTTCTGTAGGCCTACAAAATAAATTGCATTTGTTTCTGTGAATTTAACACATGTGAATGTTTATTACTAGTATTAAGTAATGTCTGAACAACTTGCTGGAAGCATAGTATAGGGTGTGTTTATGTCCTAAAACCATGTACAATTAAAGAATATTTGAGTTGGTATTGTTATTTTCCGTTTTTATGCTTCTTATATTATCAATATTTAAGTTTTCTTTATAATGAAACATTTTAATAACTAAAATATTACGGAGAGGGGATTTGTGAGGGATGTGGCTACTTGTGGGTGGTAATTAAAACTGCTGGTTTAATGAAAGGAAGCAAAACAGGGAGTGCAGGTTAATGAAGTGGCTATGTGGAGACAGTATTGTTATTAGTACGTTTGGGTGCATAGAGGCAGAGATAGCAATGTGCATAATAAAGCAGGAGCACGGGTAGCGGGTTTGATTGCGGTTCCCCTTGTCCAGCCGGGTCATTCGTCTAAACTCCGAGCCGGCATGCTTAAATATTCATCAATGCCCGATTAGGCATGCTCAGGTGGCTTGATCATATGTCATGCATTGCATTACTCGCCTCCAAAGCCTTTTCGTCCACTGCTCCATGAATTCTTAATCATCCCTACTCTATTGCTGCCCCTTCAGAATTAGCATTGCCCTTCTACAGCCACCCAGGGGCTTTCACCTCAATTTGCCTCTTAACATGTAATTAAAAGCCGTTTTCTCTAAAATTACCCGCAATTTTAACAAAATCTTTTGTAAGAGCAAACTTATTACCCTCAGAAACTATATCAAACTCATGAAAAATATATCACTTTTCTAATCTGATGCTATTTTACAGAAGAAAACAATACTCTCTTATTAATTGAAAACAAACTCTTAAATCATAATCTATAACTAATTTATTCACTTCTGTTTAGTTTTATCCAAAGGAGCTTCTTTAATCAAGCTATCCACTCAAAGATAACTAACTTGAAGATAATGAAACTCTATCCTTCAGTATAAGCGACTTAAAGCATCTCTTACTCTTAACAACTAGTCGAAAACTAAAACTGATATTCTCATTGCTCCACTAAAAACAAACTCTATTAAAATTTAATGAATTTAAACATATTTTCTTCTGCATAACTTTATAATATTAAAAACATAATAGCTGAAAATGAATGCTATACCAAACATTAAATTAGCTTAGACAAATGTATTGCTTATTAAATGATATTGCTTCATAATTAATATTTCAGGTCACTGAGTCTCAAATATATATTTTTGTAATCTTACTTTTAACATTGAGTTAAAAACTAGAAATGAATATCAAAAAATATCACCTAATGATTGCATTCACCACTCTCAAAAAAATAATACACTATCATAAATAGGGATGAATGACTAGTACTCGCACATCACCTCCGATGCATATTAACTGATATTCTAAGACAACTAATATATCTAACTAATAAGCCACACATAAATATTTATATTTAGTAGTTGGGATTTGACTCTGACGAAGACCGCTTGTTATGGTTGAAAGATCTTATATATTTTTTCTCATTTCTTATTGTGGTTTTGATGTTGATATACATATGTATATATCAACTTCTAAACCACAGTTAGTCTTGGGAGGTAGGACTAAGATCCCTCAACTGAAAAACTTATCTTTGTCAGAGTCTTACTTGGACTCCGACGAAGACCAGTTGTTTTTGGCCGGAAGATCTTAGTTTCATTTCTAAATGTTTTGGTGTAGTTTAAACGTTGATTTTTATTATACATGCTTGTTGTGAAATGTTCATATATATAAACTTTGTGTGACCACTATTTTCATAACCATTGAATAATTTTTGAGAATTCTTTTCGTGAGAAAACCAAATAATGTACACTTTATATGTATATAAGGAATTAAGAGAAACAATTTCAATAACTAAATAAACTAAATTCACAGAAATAACACATGTAAAAGATCACAAATTCTATTTTTATATGGCCTATGTTTACAATAGAGCTTTTTAAATAAAATGTTAATAAAGAATATCGATAGATATATAAAATACGAATTCAATTAAAACAGTATTTTTTAATGTTTAATTAATAGGTTAAAACTAATTAATTTTGTGTTAGTCTTTTAATGAAGAGAGTAGAATAGGTTTACTCTCTCTGCAAACATACTAGGCCATAATTCACACCCTGAAAACCCAAAATCACCCCTGAGGGTGATTTCACCCCAATTGAGAACCTCTGTCCTAGAGTAAATCAAAACCACTTTATTACATAAGGTATTTATTCTTAACAACTAACTAAATTTACTAAAACATGTAAATATAAAATATCTTTGAAGTTGTTCAAACTGACATCCTTTTCTTATTTAACTATGAAAAATGTTTAAACTAGCTTAAATTGACATCCTTCTTGAGCGATATATTTTCTTATTCGAGTTAATAGCAGACTAGAGATTTTATGACACAGTACCTTAGTAGAAAAACTTTTATCTTTCATCATTACCAAAATACCACCTCTGACAACCTTTAACTCTCCAAAAAACTTGCAAATTACAAAGGGATTATTAATAAAGCTTTATTATAAACATTCTGCTAAAATGTAATGTTTTCATTCTTTGTTATTCTATGTATGTATTGAATATTGTTAACATATATTTCTATTTTTTTTAATACCTTTTAATGTAACGCAAACGTAAACTGTTATAATTTAAATACAAAATAAATGTATTGCATGTGTATATAAAAGTTATTTTAATAAATAAACAAAGCTATGTCCGAATACGGTTGAAAGCTTGGTGTTCTGTTGAATGCCTAGTTGGTTGTATAATCTGCAAAATACAAAGTTAATTTTTTCTGAACTTTTGTAAAAAAATTCAATTATTAAATTTTATTATTATTAATATTATTACTATAAACAAATGGTATTTATGATTTAAATTTATAGTTTTGATACTTTGATCAAATTTTAAAGATAACAATCAGTTTTTGTATAATCGGAATGTTTTTTTATGGGATTATCAAAGAAGTGGATACAAGGGTACATTAAAGAATAATAGAATTATTTTGTAAACGAGTTCCTAATACTTTATCTAAAAACATAAATTAAGGTCTAATATTTTTTAAATGATTATCTGCAATCAAAGGGCAGTTGATCCAATTTAAAGTTAAGTTTACTTGACTATATAAAAGGGAATGCTAGGGGGCACTTAACTCGGATTTGCTTTTAATAGGGTCGTGATTTTTGTGCACTATTCCCTGGAGAGGGAGCCCCTCTATCCCGTTAGAGAGGGTGGAGGCGGGATCAAGCTTATTGGATGACACCGACTCAGCCGATAGCCTTTCTCCCACTGACTGGTCTAATTTACTTACGACACAATTTACTCAGCGCAGGCTGTTTGAGCCAAATCAGTTTCTCCAGCTTGCGACTCGACCTGCTTGGTCAGACAACCAATATTGCCCTGCTGGCCTCCACCCTCCCAAATCACATTAGTCCCCACATTGCAAACTTATTTTTCAGCAAAAACTCATACCATATAACTTCCACTTTCACACTTTTAGTGCGTCATTCATTAATAAACTGTTTTATCCACACTTCTTGTAAACCTAAATTTAATTAATTTGACTTTATTAATATATTTTACTTAAGAGTTATTTCACTTCTTTATCTTCAGAGGAAATAGATATTATACTACTCGTATCATAAAGTAAACGATGTGAAACCTTATTGATGATCTATAAAGGTGCTCTTTCCCATTATGCGTCACAGGTACTTTTTTTTTCTTCGTAGGATGTGGAAAAATCTGTTCATCAGATCCCTTAGCAAGACGTCTTGCTTAGGGTATGTGGGGTTGGGGGTCCCGACCGACTAAAAAACCACATCCTATTTCCTGGCAATACCCGACACGGAAACCGATTGCTAATTACTTCATGCCGGTGCCTCAGTTCTCCTGAATAGGATTCACCTTCTTGTCCCCATTCGTTCACCTATGAATTGTCATTGCCCTTGCCTCACACCACTTTCGTTCTTCTTATGACGGAGAACCGCCTCTACAAAGGGTCATAGGTACTAGGTATTACTATATCATTAATATTAAAGCCCAGGCTACAAATAATGTATCTTTTTAAAACCACCTAGGTTAGTATTATTAATATTAGAACTGTAATACATCGTCTTACCTAATATACTGCTATTGTAGCTCTCTGACCGGTTTCGAGTGTCACCCATCTTCAAAAGGAACTGTTTCTTTTAAAGATGGGTGACACCCAAAACCGGTCAGAGAGTTACAGCAGCAGTATACGAGGTAAGATGATGTATTACAGTTCTAATATTAATACAAATAATGTATTCAAGATCTTTTGTTGTTCATTAAAGAAAACGAGATCGAATTTTTTCACGATCACTATACTTTACTTATAGTAAAGTAAAAAGCATTGAACAGACAAATACTGTAAAAAGTGATCAATGCAACATGAAATAACAATCTTTGAGTACAAATGAATACTTCCAATATAAAGTTAGTTCTATCAGCCAAATTTTATTTCTCCTTCAAGTTGCTTCCTCAATGCCATCGATTCAATTAATACAGCCTACTATTAAATATTTTAAATCATTATTTAATTTTCCATAATTAAACACATTTTTTTGTATTTCATTAGATTATAAGTGTTAATAGATATATTACTAAAAAGAAAGAATAAGTGCACAGAAGAGTGTGAAGAGTAGTATACAAAATTCTACACAACAATAAATGAAATAAAGAAAAAGGTTCTTAGATAATATAATTTTATTCATTACCAAGAATCAGTTTTTTATTTTGTAAAGTGAAATTTTCTTATTTCTTTTTCCATACATGATTACAAACCACAAATGATCTAGACAGTCGGTGGTTTAGCATAACTCTTGGGAGTCCGTAAATTCCCATTGCCGCGGGCCAGGGCACATACCAAGTTAGTGTTCAAAGATGTTCAATATTCGAAATATGTTCTGACAAATATTAACTTTCTAAAGATATCTCTAACTTCGTCATGTTCTCTGAAGGCAGCCCCTTGAGTTAAAACATTGTATTAAGTGACTATTTTATACTAATATATAGTATATAAGTTACCTTTACATACATATACCCTCTAAAATACCAAAAAAAAAAAACTTTAATTAAGTTTTTAAACAGTAGTTAAATACTCGTAAAAATTATAAACTATTTTTTCTTAGTTGATTAAAGGAGATAGACTACATAATTATTGCGGTTTACAATATTGGTCAAAACTATATAAAACATGAAATATGTAACATTCCAGCCAAATGTCGTGGAAAAAGATATTACCTAGATTCAATTTTAGGATCATTTTCTTTGAGATACCGGTGTGTTTACAACCTCTATGTCCAACTTTATTACAACTGGTAGATAATATTTGCATATTTCTTTTAGGGAGTCTATCCCTATGAGCTTGTAAACTCCTAATCTCGATCTTGATCCACATAAAAATACAATATTTGTTTTCTTTAATCTCAAAATCTTTTTTAAGTTCTTCTTTTGATCTTAAAAAATAATATTTACTGAAAATTTTAAGGGCATTTTATAACTTATTTATCGAGCCTTTAGATATTTGAAGCAACTTCTATTGTTTTCGTTAATCTGTTCTTTATAACAAAAGTTGGAAATCTCTTAGAGAAGTATTTCTCGGTTAATATTAATATTCTGCATTATTTCTTCAGCCTTCAGCAACCATCGACTTGGTAACAATTATTTTTGAAATATAGTAAAAAAAATTTAAGATTTCAGAATAAACACATAGTAAATATTAATTAAGATAAACGTTATAGTTGGCACTAAAATGTAGAAAAACGGATGAAATGATCTTTAGTAGATTGATAAACACAGCACAAGGCGTAAGTTCTGTTTGTTAGTATTTTTGAATAAACTTGAAAACAGTCAATGAAGACTACCCCCATTCATTATTCTCAGTGGATCACAAGAACGGTGAATTATCTGTAAAAAATGTCTCTTCAAAACAACTTGTGAAAATATTTATGATTTAATTTATGAAACCTGACACTAATAATAATCGCAAGTAAACTATAGCGAAACCTTTAATAACTTAGATATAATAATAAGAATAAAAGAGGGTAAGACTGATAATGTTGAAAACAATTTTATACATGTGATCATTACCCAGAGTAAAAACTATAATGATTAAATTGTACTATATTTGATAATTTGGTAAGTTATTTTACACATGATTTTCCATGTTTGAAAGAAAATAATTCTATATTAATATCTACTGTAAACTGTAACTTTAACTTTTGAAAAAATCTCTGTATAAGATCATCATATAATATTTATAATTAATTTAAAATTTAAACAATGAAAATAATTACTTAATAATTATAATAATAAATCTAATAATTTAATGAAATTTAGAAAATCTACCCAATGATTGTCCATTTCACAAAAATATTGATATCTTCCTACAAAAAACAATTCAGCTAAGAATGTGTCATGTATCTTACTAATGATACTTTGAAAAGATTATTGTAATGATGAAAAAAATCCCTTACATTCCTAGAAGGCCCTGCATCATCTTATTGGAAGTGATATATTAAAAGTGAAAGTAATTAATTGGTTTCTATTTTTTTTTACCATGTGACCATTTAATTTGTTATAATGATAATTGTTATCGTTTTCTATATCTCACTGTTTTGGATAAATAAAGCTCGATAATATGTCGACCAAACTGAATCGCACATTAATCTGCTGAGAGGTTACTGTGATAATGTTGATGGAGAAGGAAATACTTGGGTGAAGGTTGGGCGTGACGCAAGAGCAGAGGAAGCTGGGAGCCGCCGCCGGGGGCAACAAGTCGCCGCCCCCAGAGACCGCAACTGTTATCTGATTAGCCCCCGGTCTGCCAGATAATATACAAATAGAATTACTCCACAGCTCGGGGCGGCGCACGCTGCCTTAGTGACCCTCCTGAAACAAATGTCTTCCGACAAACAATTACTACCACTTCACCCACCCATCTTATTACAAAATGTTTAAACCTTTCCATCACATGTTATGTACTTATAATGCTACTCTAAATATAGTTGTCACCCACAGTCGTATATACTTTGATTAAATTAATTCGCTTAGCAAATGGCTTGAGAATTTATATAATTATCATGTTTATATATGTATACAATTATTTCTAACTTGATCCCATTCCGATAGTGTTTGAATCCCGTATCTCTCATGCAACTCATATCAAACTATGCTACTGTTCGAATCCGTATTTTCAGAAAATTCAGAATGCACAATATGCAGTGCCTCCAATATTAAAAAATCTATTATTATTCCATGATCAAATTCTATGGTTTGACACGTTTTATGGTTATTTGATAGAACGATATTTACTCAGAGTGGCATTTATGTTGAATTAAAAGCAACATATATTGTTATTAGTTATCATAATCTAGAGTTGAAAACAACACAAAGCTAGTATATCCAAATAGTTACTTAGCTCAGATCCTAGGTAGATAGTACAGTCCTTAAAAAACTCATTAGCCTTGAAAATGCCGAACAACTTTTGTCGAAACGTCGGCATATAAACAGGAGTGTTATTTCTTTAGACCAAAAGTACTCAAGAAACCCATCTTTGAACTGTATTTATATATTTAATAAGTATATTAATATTTATTTTCAGAATATCTTTCTGAAGCATTTACCAAAAACGATCGGTAACTGCCGCACAAATAAAATTCTGTTTGCACTTCAAAGTCAAGACATGATCCTCTATGGGTTGCCTACTTTAGAGCAAGTGGATCAACACTAAAAAGAAAATCACCAGGACGCCAGAAATCAGGTGAATACGATGTAATAAATGCCACAACTCAACAGCCTCCGGACCATTCATCACAAAAACACACTATTTCAATCGGTCTATTTATTGAAAAGCCATTTCATTAGAATTCTTCACAAGGATTTGAAAACACATTCATACAAAATGATACAAAATGCAACACTTCTCTCATAATCTATTAGTTCTATTTTCATAGTTTTTCGTAGTTTTGATATAAAACTCATTTTCGTAGTTTCGTACTTACTATCTCGAAAGGTTGAAGCAATGAAAAATTATCGTTATCCACAGGTTTGTTAACAGTTTTATCTTAATAACTATCAAATCAACCAAAATGATAACAAAATGTATTGAATTATGTTTTGTTTTTTTTCGTTGATTTGAGTTTTGATTTGAAACGAATTTCGATGTTTCGAAGTTTACTGCATACAAAATATTATTAAAGCCATTTATTAGTTCAACTGAAAAATAAAAAGTTTCTTTGTTACATTTGTAGTTCAACCAATATTGATAGAAAAATGGCATTTAGTATATGTTGTTCAAGCTGAATATTTTTATCCATAAAAATCTATACATTTTCTCCACATACATTAAAAATAGTGAGAATCTATTTGCACCAAAATGGGAGTTCCTGTTGGCAGCGACTGGAGGCACGTATCACTTTGAATCTTACATGAAGACTCTTCTCACAGGGCCAATCTGCGACGACGACATACCCAAGAACCTACAGAGAATCCCTAGTTTATTGAAACCAGTAGTCGGCATGCCAAAAATATATATCTCTGTTGTGAATCTTTTGGATGCAACAGTGGTAATTGTCACTTAAATAGCAATTCCAAAAACAATGAAAGGGAATAAAAAGTATTACTATAGTAGAATATTCTAATACTTCCTTAGCTCAAATTTCTTGGGTAAAGATATAAGTAGGACATTCATTCATTATTCAGTTGAACTTATTGTAAATGATATAATGTGACTTAAGCATAATGCAAAACAGGAATTCACCTTAGAAATCAATGTTGATGAAATTTATTTAAAACTTACGTTGTTTACAACATTAGACAATTATGACAAACCTTTTAAGAGTCTAGTAATATTATAAATTTTGATACATTCTATAATCACATTTTCTTAAATTTTACATTTAAAATTATAAGCTGAAAGCTTTTAGTCTTTATGTATACTAATGCTCTTGTATTTAATTAATTAATTAAAACCATACAGAGGATGAATGTAAATTTTGCGTTTAAATGTTTACATTTCTAGTTGAAAGCACACTTTTTGTGCTGTTAAAGAGGCTAAAAGCGGCAGTCGATAGTCATTTATCACCAATCTTAGTGCAGGGGAAGTCAGTCAGAGTATGATTTTTGCCCTCATAAATAAAGCTCGTTCCGACAGGGTTGCTTAACGACGCGTACGGACTCGGAATCGTTGTTTTTACATCCTCCTTGAAAGTAGCGTTATTAAAAATTGATCTTTATTGTTAAATTAATATAAATTATTATCTCAATATTATATTCTGTTATTTCATTATTTATTATTAAGAAGGATAAGCAAAGCCTAGTAATAGCAATAGTTCATTCATAACTTACAATACATTAATTCAGTATTTTTCATTACAGTCCAATTATTATTATCTAATACAAAACTTTCGTTTGTTTATAAGCCATACTACTATTATTAAAATCTTTTTTTGGATAGTATATGAATTATTATAAAATAACAAAAATGATTCTATAACCGTTGATGATATAGCCACTATCAAAAATATTATTCTCTTTCCACTGAACTTGAAATAATGCAAAAGATAAGAAATTGAAATAAGGAATTTAAGACGACGTGCTTCGAATATCGTGTTTACAAGAGACATTCATTGAAACAAAAATTAGGATCATAAGCAGAAATGATAAGTTAAAACAAATCAAGAGTTAACAATTATGTTAACTCTTCCTTCCACTTGACTTAATAACTATAGTAACTACAACTATAAACAATACCAAAACAAACCATTCCTGTTTTAACAAGAAGAAAAAATTATTCTCAAATGATAACTGTCTCTCGTGTACTCAACTTACACCATAAACAGTATAGTCCGACACCCTGTTCAAGACAGGCTTTTGTCCACATGCGGTCTCAGAGGGCACAAGGCATACTGACTTGACTTGAGTCCCTACAACTTTATGTCCCCTTGAGTTCCTCTTGTAATATATTAACTATTCCTTTTGTCTATAACCCAAATTGTAATCAATTGGATATTGGGTACAAGGTTGTGTGTTAATTGAATTATAATTCAAAATAATTACCAATTAGCATATAGAAAACAATAAAAAAAACCTTCTTTCTTTTCTATACAAGAAAATCTTGTTGTATTCAAACATTGTTGTGTCCCAAATAAGACAGATTCTTTAACTGTTTGCCTCTATTGCTTGGTAAAAGGTTTTAATATACATCACATTTATATAAAAAAAAAATAAATTTATAAAAACACTAATAATCGACATGAATATAAAATATTTATATAAATAGCATCTCAAAGCGAGTTTCTGTAGGGTAAAAACAAAAATTTCAGCTCAATAATAATAATAATAGATTGTGTTAAAACAATGATTAGCTCCACTTAAATCTTGTGGATTCATAAAGTTTTACTTACATTTGAAATGCATTTAGTTCAAGTGGGTAAAAATAATTTATACGAGGGCATAAGATTCTTGTAATTTCTATTGATACCTGAAATAGTTAAACAACTCGAAATATTATTTCAGGTATACAGATATACAACTTAAAATTGCACATCAGTAAAAGACCCGTCGCCCTTCCTATTGATGAGCTCATTTAATGTCATTAAACTATTTTTATTTGCCCTTATTCTTAAAAGTTAGTTTTCCAGAGAAAGCTTAAGTTAGTCTAGATTTGAAATTGAAAAGCATTGTGAAAGTGACCAAAAGAGTGTGGTAGTTTAGTAACCATGCTGTGATTAACCTGATCATCAGATACATTTATAATGCTCAATTTAATTTTTTTTCAGTAAAGTATATATGATTTAATAAATTCACGTTATTATTTGGGTACCGTTCAACAACAGTTTTTATTAAAAATAATATTGATCTTGTTTTTTAATAAAACATTATAAATTATCCTTAAAGTTATAACTTGTTGATGCTTTAATTTTGTGGCAACTTCTCAAACATACTTGATACATATTCAGGCAATCTTAAAAATCTAAAGAAAACAAAGTAATTTTTAGCTATGATGTATAACACTACTATAGAGTAAAGGGAATGCCCAGAATTCATTGAGGGCTCTCTTCCTTCATTACAGCCTGAGGGCACCAAACGCCTCGCCTTCGCCAAAAACCACTCAGTTATAAAAATATGGAGCAATGAGCTCACCCACCCACCACTAATGAAATATGAATACCCTTCATCATTGAGAGCTGAATATTGAAAACTCCCCAGGCTACATTAGTTGCGCATGCTTGAACCAAGCTAATTATTGCTGGGGTTAGCTGCATGTTTACCGGGACTCGCTGTTTGTCTACCAATCAAACTCCCAAACCAGAAAGGTAATCAAATTCTCTACTGAACCATAATTATTTCTCAATAAAGTTCCAATTGGTTGTAACTGTAACAAACTCCAAAAATAAACATTTGCTATTTAAAAGAAGCAGTTTTTATTCTATTTTTTTTTTAATTTTGATTTGTTTTCAATTGAATTGGTCTAATTTAAAAGTGAATTGTAAAATTTATTCAGTCGTTCTTCTGCCCATTCAATGAAAAAATATTTCATTTTATTTGATATTAAATCAATCTCTCAATTTAAATAAAGCTTTCTCACCAATTACCTGTAAAGTGAAATTGAAAACACATTCTTCTCAATAATTAATTATTATTCATTAAACAATATGTGTACTTTTATGAGCAATAATTTGGGAAAAAAACATAAATTTATGTTAGTTAATTGAATAGGTTCCAGTTAATTCTACACACACTAATTTAAGTCCACAATTTCGTAGATATTCACGTGATACTGAATCAACGAGAATGATTGATTCATTCATAATTCTTGAGAATCAGTCTTTATAGAAAGTTTTATCTTTTTTAAATTTCTTTGAAGGAATGAAACAACAAATAATTTGATTATAATGAAAAAAATTAAAATGTTTATACGTACTAAAGACGATGAAAGAAACACGACTTTATCCCTAAGGATGAAATACTGTCTTAAGTTGAAATATAGCATAAGGAGACACAAATTTAATTTGAAGTTTTAATATTAGAAGTAAGATGATATTAGTAATAAAATGATTCAAGCGTAGGAATATCAGCGTCTAAACCACAGTGAAAGAATTTAGAAGTGGGGCTAAGAACCTTCGAAAAGAAATGCCTATATTATAAAATCAGTATAACTCTGACGAGAACCAGTTATTTTGGTCAAATATCTTAGTTTCAGAACTGAGTTTCTTACTGTGGTTTAAATATTGATTAATTAAAATCATTTTCGAAAATTAAACAAAAACAAATATTAATCATAAAATTTATATAAAATGGAATGTAAAATTATAAATACAGTGTGAACTGCACATTTCTATGATATGCATTTGTATCGCTCTCATTCCATTTAATCATTAAATTCTGAATATATTTCAAAGACTAATACTTATTTGTTAATTTCACTACTTAGTTGCTATTGTTTAAAGTGACCTAATCACGATTACATTTTCATTTTAGTTAGCAAAATGAACATAGCTACATTAGAAAAACTGAATCAATTATGACAACTGACAGCAGTTTGATGATACCTTTACTTACGATGAACATTCAGTTGGTGAGGTTTAATGTAAACAACTCCATATTTGTTTCTTCTATTTTATTGACAACTTAAGAAATGTAACAAATGAAACCTTAAGAAATTGAAACAAAAGAAGAATGTTTTTTTCATTACAACTTTACTACTGCTTTACTACTTTACTTTACTACTTTAGTATATGCTTAATCTAAACGTCCTCGACATACGTGCTTATGTTTTTAATTCAACTTTTGCTTTTTGATTCAGTAGGAATTGAATTCATATTATGATAATCTATTTTTTTTTAATAATTAAGTTTTATTAAGGTAGTAAGGTAGTAAAAAGCTTAAAATTTAATAGAATCACGTTATATATACATATATATATCAATGATGAAACCATAATATGAAATGAGAGAACAAGACTAAGATCTTTCAACCGTAACAAGCGGTCTTCGTCAGAGTCAAAAACCCAACTGGCTAGCTTCTATACCTAGCATCTATAGCTTCTCGACCACTGATATTTCAAATTCACACAAGGGGTTCTTGAGGATTTTGGTCATAAACGTAGAACTCCTGATTCAGGCCGACGTTTCGCCAAAAGTTGTTTGGCATTTTCAAGGCTGAAAAAAAATTTATTAACGACATAAGTGAAGCAAGATAAATACACCCACGGATACCAACCAACAGAAAACAAACCAAACAAGTAAAAATTTCGTAACAAGAGAACCACAAAAAGATCATAAAATATCTAGTGTTATTATTATTCATTATTTAAAAACAAACATTTGTTGTTTGAACCTACTTATTTATGATTAATTATCAGAACACCAAAACCCAATTTTCAAACAAATAAGCACACTATTACAAAACTAATTCTGGAAGGATACCTCTATACAGAGCATTCAAGCAAAACACACAGACTGTAACAAACACAGAAAATTAAAAAACAATAGAAAAGGAGTCAAAAAATAAAAGAAATTAAGGGAAAACAAAAATCTTTATATATATATATATATATATATTAATTATGGAAAATACCCGTAATATCAAATTATTGGAAGAATAAAGATACAAGATAAGTTAAGAACATTATGGATAAAGCCTTGTTTTTAAGTTCATAAACGACTTAAAAACATTAGTAGTACCACTTAAAGCATGGGAACTGAATTATTTAGTAAAGTCTCTTTACAATAATTATCAACTCCACTCGAATCGGAAGGTACTCCTCAGCAAACTACTCAGGGAAATCTACAAGAGGTAACGTGTTTATTTACCTTTCGTATTATATATACTGGCTATTTTCACTGCTTAAAAATATGTATTTAAAAGTTGGAACATATTAATGTTTAGGTTTATGTAAAGTGTAACTGTAAAATGGATAATAAATCTGGATAAACAGGAATATTATTTTAATATATTATGAGAAAGTGAATTTGAATAATAATGTTTACTTTATTGAATGTAGAAAGTCTTTATAAATATTAAATTAGAGAGGAATAACGTATTAATTGAAACATGAACAGACCATTGAACTTTTGGTGATATGACACCAGTAAACCAAACTATCTGCAAATGAATGTCATAAAACAATAACTAAGTTAAAAAGTTTTTACAAAGTTAGTTTGATACGACTCCTGGTAATGATCAAGGGATATCCAATACCTATTCCCTTTCTTAAAGAATTACTTTGGCTCTGTATTTCTTAGAAGTGTCGATTATTTGCCAATGAAAATTGAATGAAGTGTGAGGCAGCACGCAGGTGGTAAGACCACCATCAATAAAAAGTCATACCGAGAGGAGGCTGGTAGCAGGACGGCCATCTTTATTTCAAACAGTGAAATCACAGCCTCCTGAATATTGTAGACGCCGCTTTGTGCCGTTCCCGCCGCACCGCAGGCCTTTATTAAGTCATGGCGATATTTATGAAAAGCACCTGTTGTCCTCACCCATTACGAGCTCTGAATTATTTTCACCTTCGAGTAGAATCTCGTTCAGCAGTCTAAGACAATGCTAAATATTAGGGCTTTTCAATATTTATACTCAGTTTTCTCTCTTGAATCACAAGCTCTCTCAGTCTTTTAGAAGTATACATCATGTATGTATGTGACTATTTCAAGTTATTGTATACATGGTTACTCACAACGGAAACTAGTTTGAAAGCCTCTTGTTTTTAATCTTTTATCATAAACTTGGCAACAATGATCCTTTCTGAAAAGTTTCTACCACGAGAAATCTAAGAAGCCACACAAAACCACAAGCTTTCCTGAGAAGAAAATTATTTAATTTAAGTTAAATATAGAATATATGAATCATTAAAATCCATAATCAGAAACTAAACAGATATATTGAATCATAAACATATATTTTGTCTAATACTCCAACTTTGAAAATTTACACTTTTTTTGTTCTACTTAGAAACAAAGTGTTCCATTCATGAAATGATATCTATTTAAATCATATATGAGTGATTGAAGACGTATGTAATCCCAACTTTAATTAGCTTTGGTCGTTAATTAAAGGATATCGCTGTAACTAAACATAACTAGAGCAGTCGACAATATATGATCAAGGAAGCCAAAAAAATTAACTTTATATTTCAAAGACTTAATAAATTAAAAGTTATCTACCTGCACATCATAAACACAGTTTGATAATGTACACTGTACACTGTACATCACTGTTTTAATGTGACTATATATATTTAATTATTTATAAGAAACAGCTAAATGATATAGTAGACCGACTTTTACTAAGCTGTCAGTTTTCAGGGCTACCCCAGCATCCATAAATATTCGGTCGTCCCCCCTAAGGGGAAGTGTCTTGACCCGTAGCTGGGCCTCACTTCAAATAATAGAGTCAAATTAGTACGTTTATTTGATGCACTTGTAATATTCTATAATGGGTAGTCTATTTGTCTACATATAATCAAAATTATTAATGCTCTTATTAATTATGATTAAATTATAGTAAATTTTATCTCATAAAGAAGAATTTCTATTTTCTACCAATCTCAATAATCTGGTTTTTTTTTCTTGATACAGAATATCTAAAAAGACGTCTAATAACTTGTTAATGCTGAAGGTGGTGCAGGTAATTATTTTCCTTAATAAACTACATAGATTTATTTATTAATAATCAACATTGATCCGTTTTAGATATTAACCTTCTCTCATTGAGAAAGTTCTAAGGACCGTTTTAGCATAATTTATATATAAATGTTTATTGTGTACCGTTCTTTTAACCATTTGGATATAATAGTGCATAAACACTTAGGCAGTAACATCTAGTACGGTTCTTCTTATAATAAAAATTTTATCTATCTACCCTGTATAATCAAGATGGTTATATAATGTATCAATTGGGCCATCTACAAATAATCTCCAACAATCATGGTGAAGAGACGTTTCTTTGAAAAAAGACTTTAGTAGTCATAATTCTAGCTGTGGAAGATCCGACAATTACATTAATTATTCTTGCATTTGATTGTTGTAGTCTATTATACAGTTTTTTGGAATAATTAGTGCCAATTTAGTGAATTCAAGAATATATTATCAGAATTTCAAGTTCACTGAACCACCGAAAAAGTAGCTTAAAATTAGTATCCCTTTTCTAAAATATGATCAAAAGTGTACCTTTCTAAAATATTACCCACTAAAAATTGTGTTCTTGAACACAACAAACAAGTATATATCTGACATTACGTTTTGTTCAAGGGTGTAACATAAGTTTGATTACAATAGCTTGTTAGTCAAACAGCCATCATACCATGGAAAACATCATGGAATACTCGTATATGTTTAATTCTGTTGATTAAATATTAAGTCAGTAATCTATTTATTTATAATTACTATTATTAAAACTTTAAAAAAAATTATTTCACTCCACACACTTAAAAATTTCTTAAGTAAACTTAAAATTTGTTTTTGTAAACAAATTTGACAAGTACAGCAGGTGACCTATTAGTCCAAGAGTCTTTTGTGCTTTTATAACTTTTTTCGTCTTTGCAAAAGACAAAATGTCACGAAAGTTTTTTTGTTAATTACTTTTAATCCACTTTAGGTTTAATTTTCTAGAGAAATTTTATTCTCATGTGATCAGACATTTAGCGTTAAAAAAACATTTTTTAAAATAAAAAATGTACCATAACACCCATTTCTTTCAATGTAATTTTCACAAAAAGACTTTAAGCTCATTCCCCTCTAATGTGTTATTTTTAGGTAGAATTTCATTCTAATCCTTCATAACTGTTTACAAGCATTCAATCCCATCATTTGATAACATTTTATATTTTATTGAGAAAAAAATATCTCAGTTTTTTAAAAAACTTATTAAAAATGTATCAAAGAGAACATTTCGGCTAAAACAGTAGGCATTCTATCATGTAATATCGAGCATAAACAATAAGTCACATTTACACTGTATGGTTTACCTTTTTTGTAAAATATGAATTAGATCCCTCAAACGGTGTGGACAGCAGCATCTCCATAACCATCCACCTACCTTTGCACAGACATCATCGAAAAAACGCCAAAAAGTGTTTTTGGGAACTTCAAAATATGCCAAACCGTCAAAATCTCAGAATATTTTTATGATGTTACTTTACTCACGGAAAATTAAAAGCAAATGAAATAGTTAAATTGATTATATATGAGTAGATATAATATATATTACATAAATCATATTATTATATAATATAATGTATAATGTAAATAATGGATATATAGCATCTATTAATTATGTTATATACTCGCAAATTGATTATATGATATACTACCAGAGAGTTTGATATTACGTCTAGACCATAGACACTTTAAAATAAAAGCAAACTCAATTGATTATTTACTTTGATTGTTACTTATTAATTACTTATTAATGATTATTAATTGATTATATTACTTTACTATAAAAAAAATTTAGTAATCATGACAAAATTCCACCTCGAGATTTTAATGGATTTATATGATTTTTTTTCAAAGAAGTTTTTTCAATAATGTGTGTGTGTGTGTGTGTGTGTGTGTGTGTGTATGTGGGTGAATGGGTGAGTTGGTACGTATCCAAAAGTTTGTTGGGACGCTATAATTTAAATTTTTTTATGGACTAAATTAATATTTTACAGAAAAATAGGCTTTATACTGTAGCTATTGCTCTACTGTTTAGGAGCAATTATGCATTGTGACAAAGTCACTTTATTTGGCAAAATGAGTTTTTAGACAACTTTTTTTCCTAAACTACTAATTTTAGGGTCTTGGAATTTTTTTATTATTTTTGGAAGCGAAAAAGGCAATAAATAAAAAAGTTATAAGATTTTTAAAACAATTGAAAGTATTTTTTCTTCAATAAAATGTAAAAATTTTGACTTATGATTGAATCTGAAAGCTTGTGAAGATGATAGAAGCCATACCATTTAACTAACCAATCAAAATGAAATACATGAAAATAGTAATTTATGTGAAGAATGAGTTGAGGTATATTTTTTTTCAAAATTGCATTGACCAAAGAGGCGTTGTGGTACATTTGATGCTTTCAGATTTTTTTTTTTTTTGACACTAAACTGTTCATAAAGAACTATACAATTGTAGTTCATAAAAACCAAAATATTGAACAGAAACAATGGATTACCTATTATACTTGTCAGATTTGTTTACATTTATTTACGTTGTAATTTTTAAGTGAACTGACTGAAATCTATATCTATATACAAATAAAACTTTGATGCTCTTATTTGGATGTTTGCACACAGCTGAAACTTGGAATGCCCGTTCATTTCAGTTTATGCTGAATCATTTAAATAAGTATTAAAGAAAATAGTGAGCAATACGAGTATATGACTTACAAATAACAGCATCTAAAAGAATGAAGAAGGAAAAATAATTTCTGACTTTAGACATAACCTTAACCAGTTATTTTCTATGAAAGATTTTAGTCCCATTTTGTAAAATTTTATTGTTGTATGGACGATGGTTTTTTTTATTTCACGTATTTACTTTTAATGGTTGCTATACATGTATATAAAATAAATTTTATTTATCAGGAATCGGTCAGTTTTCCAGCTTCAAATCAAACTTTCAAAGCCAATGTTTTAATTTAAAATTCGTTTTTGGAATTTTCGCATTAACAAATGTATGAAATTTCGAAATTGTATATAATAAACTATTATATTAAAGGTTTAAAATGAATCATTTTAGAAATACAAACTTGAACAGAAATGTCAGCTTAAAAACGAATGTTCTAAGGTAATATTATAAAGACATATTCCTTTCATTCATAATCAAAATTAATATGTTGGGTAAAATAAATGAAATGTTTCAATATACAGGTTTCGTTAGTTTCAAATAAGCTTGATTGTGTAAATATCTTAAATTGATGTTTTATTTATTTATGTAATAAAATAAATTATTTTGTTCCTTTTAAATTATTTTTATTTTTCTGAATATACTTACTATGAATATATCTTGATTTATGTTAAGAATACTATATCAAATGCTTGGGGCAATATAAGAATCTTTGTTTCCATGACTGAATAACAAAAAACAGCAATAACAATTATTACTGTCAATCACACTCAGTGATGTATTTTATTAATTGCCACTATAATTTCTTAACACTAAGTGACACAAGGGGTCACGGGTCGTCTAGTAAAATTGATTATTAGAGGATTAATGAAACAAATTTGAAATGATTTAATGCTTAATATGAGATGTAAGAAGAATAAAATTCTTTCATGTAAAAAATCAACGCCAATCAAACATATAAATCTAATGCTTCCCATGGTATGAAGGATTTATCTAAAAAAATGCTCTTATCAATCTACCATATATGTTCCATTCTTGAACAAAACATAATATCGGATGTAGATATTTTTGTGTTAATGAATTATATTATCTTAGGGCAATACTGAAATTAAATCCTTAATTGTGATTTCATGAAAATAAATATTTTCAGGATGTTTTGGAGTTTTGATTGTTAACGGATTATCAACTGCAAGTGGGGGAGGGGCTTAAATATTTTACGATCGCACACGGGTGGCAAAAATGGTTTCTATACCACTGAAATACCTGCATACCATAACTGACAGATGTATGATGCCAAACGTAATTTTACGCTTTTTTTAGTTTCTTAAGATTTCCAGATCATAGACGACTTAACAACTAATATCGTTCTATATTGCAAAACGAATACTAATTTTAAGCTAATTATTCAACAAAATAAAAAAAATTGAAATGAAAAAAATGTGACTATTTTGAAGTTTTAAAGGGAGAACTGTGACTTAGATCTTCAATAAAGAAGACGTCAGACAAACGACATCAATCAAATGTAACAGATCCTCTGGTCATGTAATGTTACAGATGACCATATAAGAGTAAGAACTGCCCATAGGAACAAAAGCCACATTCTCCGTAAAAGAAATTATTTTGTAACTCGAAATCTTTACTTCGACTTTACAAAAAAGTTATTACTGATATGATAATACGAATGATATTAATGCATCAATTGTGTGATATACAAGAATAAGCGTGTATAGTGATAACTGGATGAATCAGTCTGTACTATCTCCAGGAATGAAAGACTGATGAACATCTCCCATTAGGAAATTTGTATTATGTCTAAATGGGACATTTAGTCTCATATGAATTATGCATCCAAGAAGTTAGATATTATGTTTACTCATCCTAAACTTGAGTGCAGGCCACTCCATATTTTTTGTTTATAGTAAAGATAAGTATGAACATTTCAGATTTTTAAATAACAGATTATTCTAATCACTTCAGATTTTTATATCCACAATTTTTAAATAGAGTGATTAAAAAATAACAACCAATCATCTACGCAGACACATACACAAACACATTCACACACTCACATTTATACCTAATACAAATTTGATGTTTATTGAATTACCGGAAAAGTGGCTTAAAATTAATAGTCGTTTTGTTATAAACAATGAAAAAGTACTTTTCCCGTGTTTCTGTATTACCCAAGATAGGAGAATCAAAAACTAAATCCATATATGTTATTAAACTAACCATTATTAGGTTTCCGACAAGAACGAGAAAGCAGGAGAATTCCCCAGGCAGAATCGTGATATATTATTTTATTATTAATAATTTTAATTCTAATTAGTATTTCAGAACAATAATAGAATCCTGATTATAAAATTTATAAAAATACCAATTATCTTCACCTTGTACACGTACTAGATAAAAATTATGTAATTAAACTATATGAATTTTGTAAAGATAAATTAAAATTTAAACCATCATATCTGTTTCATAAATATTGATTCTTTTGTAAAATTATATTTAACCATTCTTTTTTATTGAATCAACAACAATGAGATACATTGTTCTATTGTTATTTGAGAACAATCGAAGGAATGGTTGCTGAGAAATACTTAGAAATGTGCTTGCAAGAGGCTGTTGGGGACAAGAGTTGTAGATGCGAGGGGCAGGAGTCGTGCGCCGTATGTCTGCCAGGCATTACTTTGTCCAAGGCTTCTTTATAACCCCTTGCGACCATATCTGTAAATCTACCTTGGCTTGACAGTCGGTGGTAAACGCGTCCTAAATCTCCACCAGTGCCTTGAGAGCCACCTCACGCCCAAACGGCCACGCCACTCCAACACACCACCATCCTCCACTCCATTCCATATTGTCCATTTGTTTTCATATATCTCTTATTAAGAAGTATGCAGACATTGATAGAAAAAAAAGTATTAATTCTGTTATTATTAATGAAATAATCTATGTCAAGTACACAAAAAAAAAATAAAGTTTTATTTAATTTTCAAATTTGTAATATGCATTTATATTATTAATATGGCAAACCGTTATACTTCGTACGATGATGTTGGAGTCGTTGGAGCACTTTCGGACATTGTCCATCTTCAATCGCAACTAAGTTAGTTAGTTGCGATTGAAGATGGACAATGTCCGAAAGTGCTCCAACGACTCCAACATCATCGTACGAAGTATAACGGTTTGCCATATTAATAATATAAATCATACTAACCTCAGTGGTCATAATAATATGCATGTATTGTAATATGCATGTTGAGGATTTCAAAATCAGGGGTTTTAAGTTCTATTAAAGTTATAATACCGTAACTGTCAGTTGGTAAATTTTGAGAAAATCAAGGTTGGCCGATAATATTTTTTAAAAAATACTGTTTTTCTTCGTGACAGCTATCCTTAATTTTTTGTTTATTAACTCTCAAAAGCAAAGTTTAAAATGAGGATAAAATAGTTATCGACAAAATATTAAAAAAATCTGGAGTGGCCTACACTCTACTTTACTATAAGTAACTTAATGTCAAATTTCTTGAGTATATAAAACATAACGTCCCATTTCAGCATAACGTAAACATCTAAATGGGATATAATTATTGGCCTTTCATTCCTGAGGTAGTACAGATAGTGATTGAAGGACATATCATTTTATCAGCTTATTTTTGTACATCACAGATAATTTATTATTTGCAAATAATTGCATTAGTATGACTACAGCAGTAATAACATTTTTGAAAAACCAAATTGAACATTTCTTGAAATGATTTATTCTCCTACAAGAGAATGGCTTTCGTTCAAACAGCCAGTAGATTTCTTACATCGTTTACTTGACATCCTTCTACATTGAATATAAAAGTAAAATTTTTAAATTAAAAACAGGAAAATACCATTTTTTTCTCTGAAAAACATCTTAAACTGCGAAGAAAATGTTGTTTTAAGGTGATTTGTTAATTAAATATGTACGATAATTACATTTATTAATCTCTAAACGAAAGATTCAGATTATGAATTATCATTTACATTTTTGGTCTTGTATAGAATTATCATACTGGAAATTTTAATCTTTAAAATAATAATAATAATAAGCTTCTTAGTATTTAATAAGATCATTTTCCTTTCCCTTTGTCAAATAACATATATACGAATTTTTTCTGAGTGAGTGTTATTATTTTCCTGCACAATATTATTCCTCTTACATCTCATATAAGTCAATAAATAATTTAAACTGTTCCTTTATAAAATCAATTTTATCTCAGTGGATTTGCTAAAAAAATTTCTAAGTCAATGTAAACAATGTAAAAAAATACAAAAAATTCGACAAGTATAGCAGGTGATCTCTTAGTCTAGGGTAAACAAAGAGTTTTTATATCGTTATTGCTCTTTCCCGTAATTGAAACTTCATGATTTTTTTTTTATGAATTGCTAATTTTTTGTTCCATTTTTGGTCAAATTTTCATTATTTTTTAACGAGCCGTTCAGCGTCAAAAAAACATTTTCTGAAAACACAGATCGTACTGTAACTCCCCTTTAGCGAATGTAATTTTAAAAAAAAAATATCTCACCTCATTCTCCATATAATGTTCTATTTTTAGGCATAGTTTCATTGTGATCCGTCTAACAGTATGGTTTGTATCCCTCTCATAAGGTTTGAGATTGAATTAAAAGTCAACATTTTTACATTTTATTAAAAAAAAAATATTTCCTGTGGTTTTAAAATTCTGAATATATTTTTTGTTTGTTCCATTTGCAACCTCAAAGATAATGTCAAAATTTCAAAACTCTAGGATTATCAGTTTAGGAGAAATAAATGTTTAAAAAAAAACTGTTTTTGGCAAAAAAAGTGACTTTCCCATCATGCATAATTCTTCCCAAACAATAGGGATCTTTGTCTAAATGGGGCCCATTTTTGTGTAAAATATCAACTTGATCCATCAAAGATTCTGGACTGTAGCGTGGTAACAAGCAATGCTAACACACGCACCCACCCACGCACCAACCTACACACCCACCCACCCACCCACCCACCCACCCACACACACACAGACATCATCGTAAAAACGTCATAAAACGACTTCTGGGACCTCAAAACATGTAATTCCGTCAAAATCTCGAGATCGAATTTTTTCACGATCACTATACTTTACTTATAGTAAAGTAAAAATTGGAGGTATTACTACGCCTCAACTCCCTCTATGTATTAAGTGACTGAAACAGATTTAGCTTTAGAATTTTTGTAAACCAAAGGAAATTACTGTTTTTAATATTAAACACCTATTAAGATTTTTGACTCTATTTTATTAATGCTGGAATAAATATTATACACTTATTTTATCTAGATCCCCTTCTCTATAAATAGAAGTTTAAATAAAAATCTGGAGTAGCCTACACTCTACTTTACTATAAGTAACTTAATATCAAATTTCTTGAGTATATAACACATAACGTCTCATTTAAGCATAATGTAAACATCTAAATGGTATATGATTATTAGTCTTTCATTCCTGAGGTAGTACTGATAGTGATTGAAGGACATATCAATATATAAGCTTATTTTTGTACATCACACAGCTGATGCAAATAATTTCATTAGTATAACTACAGCAGTAATAACATTTTTGAAAAACCCAAGTGAACATTTCTTGAAACGAAATATTATCCTACAAGAGAAAATGGCTATTGTTCAAATACCCTGTAGATTTCTTACATGTTTTACTTGACATCCTTCAACATTGAATGTTAAAGTAAAATTTTCAAATTTAAAACAGGAAAATACCCTTTTTTCCTCTGAAAAACATCTTAAACAACGAAGAAAATGTTGTTTTCAGGTGATTTGTTAATTAAAGATGTACGATAATTACATTTATTAATCTCTAAACGAATGATTGAATCTGAAAGCTTGTGAGGATGATAGAAGCCATACCATTTAACTAACCAATCAAAATGAAATACATGAAAATAGTAATTTATGTGAAGAATGAGTTGAGGTATATTTTTTTTCAAAATTGCATTAACCAAAGAGGCGTTGTGGTACATTTGATGCTTTCAGATTTTTTTTTTTTGACACTAAACTGTTCATAAAGAACTATACAATTGTAGTTCATAAAAACCAAAATATTGAACAGAAACAATGGATTACCTATTATACTTGTCAGATTTGTTTACATTTATTTACGTTGTAATTTTTAAGTGAACTGACTGAAATCTATATCTATATCTATATGCAAATAAAACTTTGATGCTCTTATTTGGATGTTTGCACACAGCTGAAACTTGGAATGCCCGTTCATTTCAGTTTATGCTGAATCATTTAAATATGTATTAAAGAAAATAGTGAGCAATACGAGTATATGACTTACAAATAACAGCATCTAAAAGAATGAAGAAGGAAAAATAAATTCTGACTTTAGACATAACCTTAACCAGTTATTTTCTATGAAAGATTTTAGTCCCATTTTGTAAAATTTTATTGTTGTATGGACGATGGTTTTTTTATTTCACGTATTTATTTTTAATGGTTGCTATACATGTATATAAAATAAATTTTATTTATCAGGAATCGGTCAGTTTTCAGCTTCAAATCAAACTTTCAAAGCCAATGTTTTAATTTAAAATTCGTTTTTGGAATTTTCGCATTAACAAATGTATGAAATTTCGAATTGTATATAAAAACTATTATATTAAGGTTTAAAATGAATCATTTTAGAAATACAAACTTGAACAGAAATGTCAGCTTAAAAACGAATGTTCTAAGGTAATATTATAAAGACATTTCCTTTCATTAATAATCAAAATTAATATGTTGGGTAAAATAAATGAAATGTTTCAATATACAGGTTTCGTTAGTTTCAAATAAGCTTGATTGTGTAAATATCTTAAATTGATGTTTTATTTATTTATGTAATAAAATAAATTATTTTGTTCCTTTTAAATTATTTTTATTTTTCTGAATATACTTACTATGAATATATCTTGAATTATGTTAAGAATACTATATCAAATGCTTGGGGCAATATAAGAATCTTTGTTTTCATGACTGAATAACAAGAAACAGCAATAACAATTATTACTGTCAATCACACTCAGTGATGTATTTTATTAATTGCCACTATAATTTCTTAACACTAAGTGACACAAGGGGTCACGGGTCGTCTAGTAAAATTGATTATTAGAGGATTAATGAAACAAATTTGAAATGATTTAATGCTTAATATGAGATGTAAGAAGAATAAAATTCTTTCATGTAAAAAATCAACGCCAATCAAACATATAAATCTAATGCTTCCCATGGTATGAAGGTTTATCTAAAAAAATGCTCTTATCAATCTACCATATATGTTCCATTCTTGAACAAAACATAATATCGGATGTAGATATTTTTGTGTTAATGAATTATATTATCTTAGGGCAATACTGAAATTAAATCCTTAATTGTGATTTCATGAAAATAAATATTTTCAGGATGTTTTGGAGTTTTGATTGTTAACGGATTATCAACTGCAAGTGGGGGGAGGGGCTTAAATATTTTACGATCGCACACGGGTGGCAAAAATGGTTTCTATACCACTGAAATACCTGCATACCATAACTGACAGATGTATGATGCCAAACGTAATTTTACGCTTTTTTTAGTTTCTTAAGATTTCCAGATCATAGACGACTTAACAACCAATATCGTTCTATATTGCAAAACGAATACTAATTTTAAGCTAATTATTCAACAAAATAAAAAAAATTGAAATGAAAAAAATGTGACTATTTTGAAGTTTTAAAGGGAGAACTGTGACTTAGATCTTCAATAAAGAAGACGTCAGACAAACGACATCAACCAAATGTAACAGATCCTCTGGTCATGTAATGTTACAGATGGCCATATAAGAGTAAGAACTGCCCATAGGAACAAAAGCCACATTCTCCGTAAAAGAAATTATTTTGTAACTCGAAATCTTTACTTCGACTTTACAAAAAATTTATTACTGATATGATAATACGAATGATATTAATGCATCAATTGTGTGATATACAAGAATAAGCGTGTATAGTGATAACTGGATGAATCAGTCTGTACTATCTCCAGGAATGAAAGACTGATGAACATCTCCCATTAGGACATTTGTATTATGTCTAAATGGGACATTTAGTCTCATATGAATTATGCATCCAAGAAGTTAGATATTATGTTTACTCATCCTAAACTTGAGTGCAGGCCACTCCATATTTTTTTTTTTATAGTAAAGATAAGTATGAACATTTCAGATTTTTAAATAACAGATTATTCTAATCACTTCAGATTTTTATATCCACAATTTTTAAATAGAGTGATTAAAAAATAACAACCACTCATCTACGCAGACAAATACACAAACACATTCACGCACTCACATTTATACCTAATACAAATTTGATGTTTATTGAATTACCGGAAAAGTGGCTTAAAATTAATAGTCGTTTTGTTATAAACAATGAAAAAGTACTTTTCCCGTGTTTCTGTATTACCCAAGATAGGAGAATCAAAAACTAAATCCATATATGTTATTAAACTAACCATTATTAGGTTTCCGACAAGAACGAGAAAGCAGGAGAATTCGCCAGGCAGAATCGTGATATATTATTTTATTATTAATAATTTTAATTCTAACTAGTATTTCAGAACAATAATAGAATCCTGATTTTAAAATTTATAAAAATACCAATTATCTTCACCTTGTACACGTACTAGATAAAAATTATGTAATTAAACTATATGAATTTTGTAAAGATAAATTAAAATTTAAACCATCATATTTGTTTCATAAATATTGATTCTTTTGTAAAATTATATTTAACCATTCTTTTTTATTGAATCAACAACAATGAGATACATTGTTCTATTGTTATTTGAGAACAATCGAAGGAATGGTTGCTGAGAAATACTTAGAAATGTGCTTGCAAGAGGCTGTTGGGGACAAGAGTTGTAGATGCGAGGGGCAGGAGTCGTGCGCCGTATGTCTGCCAGGCATTACTTTGTCCAAGGCTTCTTTATAACCCCTTGCGACCATATCTGTAAATCTACCTTGGCTTGACAGTCGGTGGTAAACGCGTCCTAAATCTCCACCAGTGCCTTGAGAGCCACCTCACGCCCAAACGGCCACGCCACTCCAACACACCACCATCCTCCACTCCATTCCATATTGTCCATTTGTTTTCATATATCTCTTATTAAGAAGTATGCAGACATTGATAGAAAAAAAGTATTAATTCTGTTATTATTAATGAAATAATCTATGTCAAGTACACCAAAAAAATAAAGTTTTATTTAATTTTCAAATTTGTAATATGCATTTATATTATTAATATGGCAAACCGTTATACTTCGTACGATGATGTTGGAGTCGTTGGAGCGCTTTCGGACGTTGTCCATCTTCAATCGCAACTAACTAACTTAGTTAGTTAGAAAAACATCATAAACAGCTAAGAAAATGTTGTTTTATGGTAATTTATAATTAAAGATGTACGATAATTACATTTATAAATCTCTAAACGAAAGATTTCAATTTTAATTTACCTTTTACATTTTTGGTTTTTTACAGAATTATTATACTTTGAATTTTATGGCTTCTTAGTATTTAATAAGATCATTTTCCTTCCCCTTTATCAAATAACATATATACGAATTTTTTCTGAGTGTGTGTTATCATTTTCCTGCACAATATTATTCCTCTTACATCTCATATAAGTCAATAAACAATTTAAATTGTTCCTTTATAAATATCAATTTTATCACAGTGGAATCGCTCAAAAAATTTCTAAGTCAATGTAAACAATGAAAAAAAATATAAAAAATTCGACAAGTATAGCAGGTGATCTCTTAGTCTAAGATAAACAAACAGTTTTTGTAGCGTTATTGCTCTTTCCCATAAATGAAACTTCATGATTTTTTTTTATAAACTGCTAATTTTTTGTTCCATTTTTGGTCAAATTTTCATTATTTTTTAATGAGCCGTTTAGCGTCAAAAAAACATTTTCTGAAAACAGAAATCGTACTGTAACGCCCCATTAGCAAATGTAATTTTGAAAAAAAATATCTCAACTCATTCTACACATAATGTTTTATTTTCAGTGATAGTTTCATTTTCATCCGTCAAACAGTATGGCTTGTATCGCTCTCACAAGGTTTGAGATTGAATTATAAGTCAAAATTTGTACATTTTATTGAAAAAAAAATATTTCGTTGTTTTAAAATTCTGAATATATTTTTAGTTTGTTTCATTTGTAACCTCAAAGATAATGTCAAAATTTTAAAACTCTAGGGTTATCAGTATAGGAGAAATAAATGTTTTAAAAAAAACGGTTTTTGGCAAAAAAAGTGACTTTCCCATCATGCATAATTCTTCTCAAACAATAGGGATCTTCGTCTTTATAGGGCCCATTTTTGTGTAAAATATCAACTTGTTCCATCAAAGATTCTGGACCGTAGCGTGGTAACAAGCAATGCTAACACATGCACCCACCCACCCACGCACCCACCCACCCACACACACACACAGACATCATCGTAAAAACTTCATAAAACGACTTCTGGGACCTCAAAACATGTAATTCCGTCAAAATCTCGAGATCGAATTTTTTCACGATCACTATACTTTACTTATAGTAAAGTAATATTAATAAATAAGTCATGTTTTTAATATTCTTTTTTGAAAATAATTATACATTGGTTCATTTAACTGTAGGGCACAATGACTATTAATGACCTCTTTTCACTTTCATGGTAATGGTTGTTGAGTCTGATCTCAAACTGATTTTCAGATCATGAAAGTTGCATTGTTTTCAGACAGGGCTTTGCTTTTGATCTAAGGCCCACAAAGGACGCCGCAACATGGGCGCTTTCAATGAATCATTTCGTGTCAGGCTACAATGCCCTCTCTCATCAGTCTTATTATAATAACTAGAACAAAAATAAAGTTACCACCTATCAAATTGTATTATTATTATTAATACATATCTTGCTATTATTATATTTTGATATCAATGTATATGACAAAACTTTTAACTCAACCATATTGGAAAATTTAGGAATAGAGACAAATAATCTCAAGCCTACCCACTAATTTAAAATTAAAATAATTCAGGAATCACTGTTTCAAACTCCCAATTATATACAACATAAGTGCTCTTTACGATATTTACTAAGTATTTACTAACTTCATCATTATAATTTTGTATTTAATGGAATTTTCTATTACTTCAATGCAAAACATAATTTAGTAATACCTATATCCTTTTTGTAAACAGTTGTATTATATAATATGCAATATAATACTGTACAACTTTTATTGTTTTAGTCTATTTGATTAACTTGAGTTTTCAGTTTTTTGCTTTTATTTGAACTTGATAAGGTAATTTGATAAAGAAATGTTTGTTTAACATAAGTATTGATAAAAAGTATTATACTAGTATTATAATATATTATAATATATTATAATATATTATATATATTATATAATATATTATAATATATATTATATATTATAATAGTATTATTGATAATAAGTATTGATAATACCCAGCTATTAAAGGATTCAATGTATGTATAAATTATTCAATCTTTATTCAACTGTATATAAATTAGCCGTAAATAATTTGCCACTGGTGAAAGTAGAATAATTTTTGTGTATATATGTTAGAGTGTTGCGCTGTTTAGCGGCACGATGAATGAGATAAGGCATAGGCCGAGAGAGAAGTTCGCCCAGAGAGGGGAGAGAATTAGGATGAATTGGCTACTAGCGGCCCTTATCAAGATTTATCTTTCTAATGATGCTCTCAATGTAATCCATTCCATGCTTCTCCTCTGTACCCCCAAAGAAAGCAAACCTCTGTAATTAGGTGTTCCTATCAATCCTGAACAAACTAGGTGAGTAGGACATGTTTCAAATCAACCACACAGCTGTATTACATTCACCGGTTAAGTTGTGTTGATGATCGCCAGAAAAGGTTTGAATTCAAAAATACTAGTGTTGAGAATTGTCGATATGTACGATAAAAAGCAAACTTATCTACTGGCCTTGTTTACAGAACCTACAAACCTACATTTACTAACATGTTTTCTCAAAGAAAAATTTTTAAAAATTTCTTCATCAAACTACATAAAACTAATAATTATTTGATAACAAAACTATGAAAGTGAAACTTCAAATAGACCTCAGAAGATTGTTAAGAAAGAGATATCAACCAAGATTTGTGTTGCTTCCAATACTATTTATATATCTATAAATTATAATGAAAGTAACGCAAAGATAGAAACAGATATAGCCTAATTCTTTACTTTGGCAATCATCAGGAAGTGAAGAGTCCCACAGACAGGCAGAGCAGTGAATGAAGTTCAACAGCACTACGGCGCTCACTCAGCGATGCCACCAACACCAAGTGAGAAAGAAGGGAAGGGACAAGAAGAAGAAGGGAAGAAACAAATAATAAATAATAAGCGAATGAACAACATGAAAAATAAAAATTAATCATAAAAAAATAAACAATAATAAACTAAAATAAACGTAAAATAAACAATTTTGTCGTAAAGAACGAAAGTGTAACTTCCCCAAATATTACCCAAAGACAATGGATTTACAAACACACAAAGAACCTACATAACTGACGTAACTCATTAAAACATTCCTTATTTTTTGTATTAAACCTGTAAAAACCAAATTTATTTCACTTGATTTGCTTAAACAATTTCTAACTTAATGAAAAGAAATTCGAAAAGTACAGTAAGTGTTAGATGAATTAGTCTTAGATGAATTTTTACCTTCAGTGCACTTTACCGCAATCGAAATTTTACAAACATTTTGTTATAAATGTCTAATTTTAGATTTCATTTTTTTGTCAAAATTTCACTGTCTATAATATGCCATTTAGCATTAAAAATTTGTTTTTCCAAAATAAAATTTATCTCACTACCCATTTTTATCAATGTGATTTCGACAAAAAAGCGTTGAGTTCTTTCTCACATGAGGTGCTATTTTGAGGTAGTTTTTCATTTTGATCTATCCTACTCAAAAGCTTCAATTTTCATCATAAGCCAATTATTTTACAATTTATGAAAAAAAAAGTTTAATTTTTGAAAAATTTGAATATTTTTTCTGCATTCTTTCTACTACCTCTGTGATAGTGCCAAATTTCAAGACTCGAGAATTAATAGTTTAGTAGAAAAAAAATTATAAAAACACATTTTGTCCACAAATGTTACTTTAACATCACACAATATAACCCCAAACAATAGGTCACATTTACACTGTATGGACCATCTTTGAGTGAAATATGAAATCCATCACTCTTTACTTACAGTAAAGTCACAAATGAAATCATTAAACTGAATATCTATGAGAGTAATAATACTTTAGAACAGAGTTGAATATTTGGCCTACACGATATTAAAATAAAACCAAAACCTTTTTGGTTTTCAACGAATTGATTTTGTTTACTCACAATAGCATTAAGAATAGGTCTCTTCAGATTTTTGTTAGCTCTGTTTAATATAGTCTATTTATTTACTTATTTGACATTATTTTAATGTTATGTTGTTTATCATTAAATACTTTTATTTTTTCTAAAACACAAACCCTATTTTCTTAGGCCAGAAAGAGCACTACATAATACCATACTTAACTGTTGTTTAAGAACTTTAATAAAAGATTGAACTCTCTCAAGTAAGATTGTGAGAATGTGGCAGTAAATTGAAGCGGGTAACTAGCTCGCAAATTCGATCAACATAAAAGACTGAACATCTTTTGAAATAAGGCCTGCCAGGAATTTTGCTAAGGAAGCAGGCACCTTTAATTTCGGAATACTTGATGGCTGCCGATCGCTGCCCACATTGTTCTCTTGTCTACGCCATAAAGCGCACCCATCTCTGGCAAACGTTAAATTGGCCGACTACAATGGGAATTATTTCTCCAGCATGGCTTTCACCGAGCTGCCTCTTTCCTTCTCTCCAAATTCCTCTTTAAATATTTGATAAAATCTTTTCAGGCGGACCCCAAGACAGTTGGCTGTATAGCAGCCCGACGCCCCTTTCTCCTTTCTGTTATTACTTTATACAATTGAGCCCGGCCTGGTTCGTCCATAATGCACAAGTTGAGCAGCTCCAGCATAACGACCTAACAAGACCTATCCCAGACCTTTTTCCCTCTACTTGCTCCCTTATTGGCTTCATTCACTCCTAACAATACACAAACTAGTTGTTTTCACAAGAGAAGTTACATTTACCCTATTCCTGTTTATATTTACTCAAGGCATTGGAGCACAAGAAAAAAATATTCCAAGGAGTGAAAAACCTGAGAAAATACGGACTTTCGAAATGTTTTAATAAAACATTAGTCAACTAATACCCTCAGAACTCAGCTTGACGGAAGCAATTACTTCTCTGATCAAGTGAGTTCTTGTCAGTACTTAGTCAAGCACATCATGACAAATCCTCAATTACCTGCTAATAGCAAATATACCTCAATAACACAAATAAAACATTGTTACTGCAAAGGTAATCTTCTGTATTCAACCTTTTTGATTGACCTTAAAACTAGCAAAAAATGTTTCTTCTTAAAGTTCATTTCCTTTTTAAAAATTTATTAATTCTCTGTTTCCATGAAAAATTTTAACAAAAATCATTATACTGTTTCTGTTTTAAAATTCTATTATTACAGTATAATCATAATCAAATGGTGTAAGAGATATAACTATTCATTAATAACAAAATCTGGAGTGATTAGCAATGAACTTTGAAAAAGTAAATATAATGTTAAACTCGGTTAATAATTGAATGGCTCTAATGTCATTAGAACCTGAGGACAATCATGACAAATCTCATGAATATTTTTAAAGTTTTGTTTCTTATGCCAGGTTTGATTAAAAACTGTAAAATCATTCAAAGAATTCGAAAAGTTGGAAATTCACTAGTGAGAACAATAATGCAATTAAAATGTCAGTAAAATACCAAGGTTATCATTGTATAGTGCTGAAAAGTAATGAATAATGTACTAATAAAGAATTTCAAAATAGAGAGCTATTATTGTACCCATAGCAGTACCCTAATTTGACGATCATAATTATAACGCAAAGCATTAAAGTCTCAATGTGACAATTGTGGAAAAAGTAAAGAGACGTGATATTCACGTTACCCATGAGTAATGAATGTTCCAAAACCTTAGGAGGAGAAAGTTTATTAAAAATTTTGAAAAATTGAAAAGTGTATTTGTAATTAAAAAAATATTACGGAATAACAAAAATTAAATGTAAAAAATAGTCAATAAAACTGAAAAGTCTAATACTGAAATAACTATATATGGTACAGAGATAATGGTTTATTTGGATGGGGGAGAGGTGTTCATATATGAGCATTTCATGTTCTAGGGAATAAAGAATTTGTCTCTACAAAGGCTTATGCATTGTAATAATAGTAGAACTCTGTAATAATTGTAGACTACTGTTAAGAAATATTAGAGAAAAAAGGAACCCAATGTATGAATCAGGCAGGATTGATTATACAGAATAAATTAAAAGAAATGGTTAGTTCTAACAATTTTTCTAATAATTTGATTCGATTAATATATTTTTAGGTTTATTTAAACAAATTATTATTTAATTTTAAATCTTACACATTTCATTTTAAATGCGCAAGCTGTTATGTAATTTCTTTATTTAATTATCTTTAGATATAAATTAATTACATTTATTATAGATCATTGTTCTAACTTGAATATAAATTTAATTATTGCAAATTACTTATTTTGGACAATACAGATATTAATAAATGTAAGTAATTAAATTTGACAGGTAAATATATAACTCCAAGTTTCTAGAAGGACCAGATCAGAGGGGAAAGATTAGTACTTCTTATATCACAAATTAGAATTAAGTAGCTTTTCCATGCTTCAATACTGTTCAAAAGTAATGGGTATTTAATTAATAAGAAGAGACAATTGAATTCTGTCCTAATAGATGCTTTGATTAGCACAGTACTTGCCATTTCAAACTGATCTGAAATATTAACGCTTTTCATTTCTGATTGTACACGAAAAGAAGTCCGCAATATCAGTCATACAGAAAGGCTACTTCCAATTTTATTTTTATTTCTGTTTTTTTTTTTTTTCAATAATTTAAATCAGACGATACAAAGTTGATTTCTCCATAATAACTCATCTATAATGGTATAATAAATTCGTTTAACTAAGTCAGTTTTAATATAACCCTTTCATTTGTATTATTCATTGGTAAGTGTCCTACCCTTTATTAAAGGATGTATTCATTAAAGCTCCCATATAACCTATATGTTTAAAATGTTAATTATTCTTTCCTTTCTCTTCATGTATTGTATTCTTTATTCTCTTTCCATGAAACTTTACATCTTTAGTTCTGCTTTAGTCATTATGCGGTATTCAACCATTTTTGGAAATTACAGAATAAGTCTCTATATTTAGCAGTCTTGTTGGTAAAATACGTTTCGAATAGCTAATATTCTCCTTCTTATTTATCTACAATAAATCTTACATTATAGTATTGATAAATTGTCTTATATCATGTATTGATAAGAACCCTGGCGAAGTGAAAGTTAAAATTGTTTCAGCCATTGGATATACTGTTTTTTATAACCTACTAGCCGACTCTGCGAACTTCGAACCACCAACTGTTAGTGAATGCCCTGTTACCTTTAGCTTGTTTAACGTACATGTCATGTACATTTATACTTAGTACAAATTACTTAGTATATTTTGCTTAAGTAATATTTTGCCTAAAATATCTGCAAAAGATAAATCAAAAACATCAGATAATTGATTCTATGATATATTAAACTACAGAATATTGATGGTGAACTTTATCTTACCTGTTTATCACTTCTCGATATAAAAAATATTCTGCCAATATATTTTTTATTGTAGTGTTTGTAAATATAGAACAATTTTTGTTTTCCTCTCTGGTTGCAAGGAAAAATATATTTGGTGGTTTTCCAACTCGAACACCCAACTTACAGCAGCTGTCCATGTGAGAAGCATGGAATTATCAAATCTAATCCACATGCTTGCAATGATTGTCCCAATCACTTTGCTTTATTTATGGTCATTACATAGGGTAGTCATACAGGAAACTATAGATATCTTAATTCAAATGCAATATCGGTTGGTATCATAGGAATGCGTTGTAATAGTACATGTTCCCCTTGGTGTTTTCTATTTAAAATGGTTGCCTCAATTATGTTATTCATTTATTTTTTTTACTGATAGCCTAGTCCCATTCTATAGATGTGTTGAGTTTATATTTTCTAGAGAGATGATAGTTTTTATAATTTTATAGGATGAAAATTTCAGTTTTTATAATTTGTTCGGGAGCACCTAGAACCTCAATTCTGATTTTAAAAAAAATGTACATAAACCTTCCCGGGAATATACCTAATAATTTCCCAAATTTTCAAGGCGATTGGATGAATGGTTTTTGAAACTATGGACTACAGACAGACACATTCATTTATATTTTTTTTTCGTTGGAAATACAATCTGAAACGGACAAATATGGTTCAATATAGAAAAAAAAACATAGAAAAATCAAAAGCACACACTTACAGTCTCTAATTTTCGGTTTGAACCGTCATCAGGAGAGATAAGAGAGGGAAACCAAGCGCACTGGTTCAGAGACGGTTGGAGGCCGCTTGGTTTCCCTCCCTTATCTCTCCTGAAGACGGTTCAAACCGAAAATTAGAAACTGTAAGTGTGTGCTTTTGATTTCTATATGTTTCTTTTTTTACATTGAACTATATATATATATGCTTTTAAAAACTGGATGTCTGTTTCCACTTGATTTAATTTTGTCTTATATTTTTCCAAATTACGAAATTTTTTCTTCAACTCAGAACTCAACTTAAAAATTAATTCACCATAATTTCTTATTTTATTATTGAACATGTTTCGGTGTACGTACACGAACAACGGTTTCGTGTACACCGAAACATGTTCAATAACAAAATAAGAAATTATGGTGAATTAATTTTTAAGTTGAGTTCTGAGTTGAAGAAAAAATTTCGTAATTTGGAAAAATATAAGACAAAATTAAATCAAGTGGAAACAGACATCCAGTTTTTAAAAGCATGTATTGAAGAAGGACTGCTCCCAACTTTTACAAATATATATATATATATATATATAGATTTTA
Source organism: Hermatobates lingyangjiaoensis (assembly GCA_026182355.1). Classification (NCBI taxonomy): domain Eukaryota; kingdom Metazoa; phylum Arthropoda; class Insecta; order Hemiptera; family Hermatobatidae; genus Hermatobates; species Hermatobates lingyangjiaoensis. The sequence goes on from JAPFBL010000089.1 coordinate 2,257,504, forward strand.
TGTGTTATTTAATCTCACATAAAGTGACATTATTGGTGTAAGTAAGGCTCGTTTGGTGTAAGTAGTATAATACACTTCAAAGAGTATATCGAACTTAGTATATCCAACAGTCATGACAACTCACCAAACACGTTGTCTTAAATAATCACCCTGTTAAAAGTTTTGAAAGTTCACTAACGAAATTTAATTTTTATCAGATACCAAGTCATGAGGACCATGAGAACAGCAAATTCATAATGCTAATGTCGACTTGACTTAATGAGCATATTATTAATTGTCCAAAATGTCTTAAACAACTAATATCAGTGAAAACTATTAGTTTTACATTTTCAATTGTATCCAATGTATTTTGATAATTTAGTTCTCTTAATTGAAAGCCTATAATTTTCCTTTCCACTCCTCTTATCCTACTCGTAACATCACTTCCTATAAACAAGTCTCACTCTTTTACTGAATCAAATCTTCAATAAGTCTTTATCATGTTATAGTTTAAATTCAAGGTGAACCTAAAGAAGAACATTACGTATTCACGTTGTTTTGCAGTAAAACAACATTAACTGAATAATTTCTTCAACAACTTTTCTATATATATCTAAATTTATCTTACTAAAAACTAAAAACGTAAAGAGAACATAAATAATTTACCATAATATCAAAATGTTGCATAAAAATTGTTAATAACACAATCAAATAAGAACTAATCTTTCATAATCATGTTTCGAATAAATATTATCATAAGAGGTTGTTAGAAATATCACGCTCTAGCTGCCTCACTAATGAATAAATATGGATAATGGATTGGATAATGAATAAATATTATCATACGAGGTTCTTAGAAATATCACGCTCTAGCTGCCTCACTAATGAATAAATATGGATAATGGATTGGATAATGAATAAATATTATCATACGAAGTTCTTAGAAATATCACGCTCTAGCTGCCTCACTAATGAATAAATATGGATAATGGATTGTATAATGAATAAATATTATCATACGAGGTTCTTAGAAATATCACGCTCTAGCTACCTCACTAATGAATAAATATGGATAATGGATTGGATAATGAATAAATATTATCATACGAGGTTCTTAGAAATATCACGCTCTAGCTGCCTCACTAATGAATAAATATGGATAATGGATTGGATAATTAATAAATATTATCATACGAGGTTGTTAGAAATATCACACTCTAGCTGCCTCACTAATGAATCATTGGATAAGTTTAGAATTAAATTATCAGATCAAACAACTTAATTCTATGATAAAATCATTAAGAAGTCATTAAATTTAACTAAAAATGTATATAAAACATGAAAAATTAATTCAGAAATAAATAATTAAAAAACTAAAAAGTTAAAAAATTACATAAACCACTTCTATGAGGTATGAATTAAGCATATATATAATTGATTAATAAATGAATTGATAAGTGTTTGTAAAAAATACTTGATTTCATTAATTGCGAATAACAGATCGCAAGCCAAGTTGTTTTACACATAGAAAAATTAACTAAGAAGGAAACACATTTTCAAATCGTAATGAAACTCCCAATAATTTGCTCTGGACTTACAGAGACATATAACTAGCTAAATATTTCATGAATTAGTCTATACTTTACTATGTATACCAATATTTTATTTTTCTTTATCTAACAGATAACTACTCATGAAATGAAGTTTCATTGTAGTGTAACGATAATCTATAATTTTGATGTCTTCTTAATTTTACTTTCTACACTTTTATCCAGGTAATATTTATAGAAATATATGCACGTATACCATATAATTTTATTTTGCTTCCAAGTCATCATAATTCTTCCTATTGGCCTCGCATGTCAAAATACTGAACTGTCTCTTTTTCGGTGTTTTTGTAACTGAACATAACAAATGTTGGTGGTTTTTCATTGAATTTTATTTTATATACATTTATCAAAGAAGTTACCACAAAACCAACATAAAATTGCCATAAAATAAATCTTATTGAATTTGATTGTAGCATCAAATATGTTTTTTATGCTATATCTGCATATGTGTATTTCTGTAGATATTTCTGTATGGATATATTATCTTCATTACTATAAATTCCGTTTTTTAATCCAATTTGTTTAATTCTGTATTTTTCATTTATAGTTCTTTTTTATTACCTTTTAAAATTATTCTTTTATTTAAAATGTTTTTTCTTTAATTATTTTTTGTCTGTTAATATTTACCTTATTTATCCTTGCCTGCGTTCCCTCTACACTGATTGAATACCTATTAAATCTTTTTAAATGAGGCTTTATTTCCGTTCTTATTTGTTTTTTGACTCATATAATTCTACTTGTTGATGAAGCAGTCGAAATATAATAGTGAGTTCTCTTTTATGTGTATTCTTCCTCTAAATATAGTTTATGTATATATTTCACTGCTCTGTCCCCGATTTTCCCTGTCTTGGCTGGTGTACCTCAAGGTAGCATACCAGGTCCAGTTCTGTATAATATTTACACCCATGATATTCCACTACGCCCTTAAACTCTCCTCTGTACTTTTACTAATGTCACAGCAATGTTATCCTGATACTCGAGTCCCATAATCGTCTCGAAGAACATCTACATAGAGCAGAAGCCTGACTGAAAAGTGGCACTTACATATTAATATAAATTAAAGCACCCATGCAACTTTTACATTAAAAAAGGCACTGTTTCCCAATATCACTATGGATACCGCTCTTCTTTCAACTGAAGATGCTGCCAGGTACTTGGAGCTCTTTAGTCGACAAACGACTATCCTAGAATCTGCATACACGACTGAAAAGGCTTGGCCTGTAACGACAATACTTATTACAGAACAGACTTCTCGAGAAACACTCAAAATTGACACTCCATAACAAAGTGCTCTTATATGGAACATTACTGAGACTGATCTGGACTTACGGACTTGAACTATGGGGTTGTGAAAAAGCTCCAAACATTCATAAAATACAGTCATTGCAATCCAAAATCCTCTGCACCAAAAAATGCTCCTTATTATGTCACAAATTACATTCTTGATAGATACCTAAAAAGCCTATTTGTGTCAAATTTATGCTCTGATCGTCACAAGAATTTTGAAATCAAACTTCCTTCTCACCCAAATCCACTTGTACAAAGCCTTTCTTCTTTCCCATCTTCTCAGAATCCTCCAAGACGACTCAAGAGTAGAGAGATCTACTGCTATGATAATCTATTGCAATCAAGAAAATAAGTGAAAAGTTGAACCAATGGGTTTCATTCTTTACTGATGTGTACCAAAGATATTTGTATTACTCTTACTACATATGCTTGTTACGCAAGATATGTACCTATAGTTCTATATATCTAAATAAATATGTAAAAAAAATATATGTTTATATATTCGTAAATTTTGGTAATAGTCCTTCCTGAACTGTTAGAAACATAAGCATGTGCAGAAACTTGCTCTTGTTAAGTCAACTTAACCATAATCTTGTTTATTAATTATTGATCTATCCATAAATACCAATGAGTTCAACTTGTCCACACAGAAAAGAATGCCTGCATATTCTTGGAGTTCTTTGGAGCTTCCATTAGCTCTTTAGTCATGACAACACTAGGCTTATGTATTTTGTAGTTTCGGGCTTCAGTGATATTTTGGTCCTGGTTTCACAGTTATTATGTTTGACACTTCGAGTCGTAGATATTAGACGTATAGTTTTGGAGTGGAAGATTTATCATAGTAACATATAAAGAAAAAGCAAACCTTTTTGAAACCAGGCTAGCTCAGTGGTTACGTGCTCACCTCTGAACTGATAGGACCGGGGTTCAATCCTCACCTGGCCCTCGATTTATTCACACGGGAGATGAATAAATCTGAGCACGTCGTCCTTCGGAGAAGGACGTTAAACCGTCGGTCCCGAGCCTGTACGATGTCAGGTACACTCGTTAAAGATCCCTACTCTAAATACATTTGAGTTAGGCAAAATTTAGGACTCCCACTGTAGAATCAATCTTCATTGTGTGGTATCACAAAGGTCCAATGTTTGGCCTAAGTGTGTTCCCTTGTGGGACTGCCACTGCAACCTAACCTAACGCCCCTTTGAAGAATGCAATTTTTAAAAAAAAATATCTCATCTCATCTCCTACACAATGTTCTATCTTTAGGCATAGTTTCATTTTAATCCGTCAAACGGTATGGCTTGTATCGCTCAAAATGTATACATTTTATTGAAAAAAATATTTCCTGTTGTTTTAAAATTCTAAATATATTTTTCGTTTATACCATTTGTAACTTCAAAGATAATGCGAAAATTTCAAAACTCTAGAGTTAGCAGTTTAGGAGAAAAAAATGTTTTCTAAAAACCGGTTTTTGGTATAAAAAGTGACTTTTCCGTCATGCACAATCCGTCATGCACAATCCCAAACAATAGGGATTATCTACACTATGGTGTCCATTGTTGTGTAAAAAATCAACTTCATCCATCAAAGATTCTGGACCGTAGCATGGTAACAAGCAATGCTAACACACTCACCCACCCATACACACACGCACACACACACACACACACACACACACAGACATCATCGCAAAAACATCATAAAACGACTTCTGGTACCTCAAAACATGTAATTCCATCAAAATTTCGAGATCGAATTTTTTCATGATCACTATACTTTTCTTATAGTAGGGTAAAAATGCATGAAATTGTAACATTTGTCTTTTATAATTTATAAATAAATATATTAATAAATTTTAAAATTTAGAAAAATTTATTGAAAAGGGCTTACGTACACTCTGTGTCACGATGAGTGTATACAGGTATTGAATGTCGAAAACTACTCCCTATCTAGACACATCCTTAGATTCGAATAATTCATTAATAGGATAGTTCATTAGGGAATCTAATTACTAAATTTCTTTTTTTGTTTTTAGACAGTGGAAAGTTACAAATAACGTGTAGTGTAAATATTAGGAAATTTGTAAAAATCAAAGTAAATTCTACAACCAAATTAAGAAAACTGTAAGAAATGAACATTAATAGCTTTAATTAAAAAAAAATTCCGGGTCAAAGCGAAAGGTGTTTGAATTGGTTTGATAAAGAGGAATTTAGAAGGCGAGGTAATGACGAGGTAATAAAGAGAGGTGAGGTGCTCCCCTAAGACGTATCCTCGGAGAACCACTAAATGGACAGCTGATGAACCGCTCCAAACCATCCCATAATTACCCGGGATCAATCTCCCGCAAACATAATTACGAGTCTGTTAGGGCACCTCTTATCCGCTAAGTGAGACATTCCTCCCACGCTCTCTCCCTATTTCCCAGAGGTGATATTTCAATTCCCTTCTACATCAGTTTCACTTAGATCTGTCCTAGTTAAAGCTTTCCCACTCCGGCCTCCTTTCAAACCAAACCAATTACTACTGCTCCTTCTGTACGCTAGTTAATCAAACAACCTCTTTACCAGTTCATCACCACAAGTGTTACTAGAGTTATCTGCTATTTCTTTTCATGTTACCCAACTATAATTTGTATTATTTTTTGTCATTAATTTTCATAATTAAATAACATTAATTATATCATCATTAGCAATTACTAAATTTCTGATATATTTCCTTTCATTGACTTTGGTATTGTTATTGATATTATTACTATATATTATATAGTATGGCATTATACACTATATTAGTATAAGTATAGTATTATAGTACTTAAAACTAAAATTACAGACACTGATTTCTTTTATTGTTCTATATTGATTTCTATAAATGTTCAATAGCAATTAACATTATAGCATTAGCATTTTAAATTTACATCTTCTGGGTATAATTTTCATTATAATGTAAGGAATTTTAACATTCCATTAATTCTTTGCTTTTTTTTTTTCATCATAAATATCATTCTTAGCATTACTAAGGTTGTTAGCTGTACTATATCAAAAATCTACTGTCTTACATCAAACGTTTTCCTCTCTTCTCGACCAATTTAAAACTCATCCATTCTTTCCAACCAGGTGTCTGAACATAGCTGCAGCTACAAAAGTATTCCTTTAATTACATACTCTAATAGTATTTAATTTAATTTTAACTATTCCTACCTCTGTCATCTACTTCTCTCTCTTTCTTGAACCTCAATGAATCAGACTGATCTAAAGAGATCGACAGTACGGTGATTGTTCTGTTCGTTAATTATAACCTTTGTGAAATGTTTTGTTTTTAACAATTTCAAGTGATTCTGTCATTACCAGTCTTAATAGTGTCTTTCCTTTACGGAGTAATTCTACCGAGATTCTATGTCATCCTGTTTACGTCAATCTGTCATTAAGAGTTTTGCAAAATACAATTCCTTTTATTATATTTGAAAGTAAGAATATTTTTAATATTTCAATCTTAAGCATCCTGAGTTTGTTTTAAATAATATTATCTACAATCGTTCCATTTAATTCTGTAAACTACATTTTAGCTGATTTTTCAAATATATTGTTTTTATTTTTAAGGAAAGTTATACTTTAGTTTATTGGCTTTAACGTGATAATATTTTTATTTACATGTGTACATTGTTCATTTATTTTTTATTGCCTGTCTCCTATTATCTTACAATGTATTTATTTATGTTTCTTTCAATCTATTGTTAACCTCTATTTCTACTATAGTTTTTATTTATTTTTCATGTTCTATATTAGTCTAACGAGGTTTAAGCAAACTATATATTATAAATATAAATGTTTATGTTAATGTTAACACCAATATTAAAATCTTAATTAGCATTAAGTTATTAAATAAATAATCAATGAATCTTATCTCACAAATTTTATCCCACTAATCAATACTAAAAAAGGTATGGGTTTTCAAAAAGGTATAGATTAGCTGGACATTCTTAACTCACATTATGATATTTATCAACATAAATGTGAAAACCAATTGCATATTTTTTGCGATCAATAATTGTTCGCAATTGATATTAACAATATCAATTATCCCTCGAATCAAGAATTTACATAAAGAGATCAGCATTCCTAAAAAATATTTTATAACATTTTGAATTAAATTTAATATACAAGCTCCGTGCAGCCTTGCATCTCCAGAAATATATTCTTCTCAACTCATTGCTTTGTGTTCAATATTTTTAACTAAGAGTAAATATCATTGTTCCCTGTTTTTATTCAGACCTATACTTGATGCAGATATTTAACCCTACTTCAGTGTGTTTGAAACCGATGAAACAGACAACTTTAGAAATTCCTTTATTCTCCTATAAATTTGAGATCTATATATCAAAGTTAAAACTCAGAAAGTCAAAAACAAAAAACTCTCGTATTTCTCCCCAATTTTACAATTGGTAGTCTTTACAAGAATAAATAATAAACAATATTCAATAAACGATGAATGAATGACAATATTTATATATTAAATAATAATCTATATAAATAAAAGAATGATTTCGTCTGTGCATTGCTTAGAACTGACTCATTTCAAGTTTTCTTTACGTTTTATATGGTACATTAGAGAAACAAAATCCACCCTTACAAAAATTTCTGTCGGTTTGTCCGCAAAATTTTGTCACAAGTAAACTCAGCCACCGTACGAATATCAAGCTGAAACTAACTTTGACAGTTGATTTTGTCTATGCCTAACTTAAAATATAGGCTCTTAATTGATTGGAAATTCAACGTAGAAGTGATATTGTGGAAGTTTAAAGCAAAAACGTTTGTCACAAGTAAACTCAGTCACATGAGATGTAGCGAGTTGAAACTTTGACACTAGATTTGTGTATATCTAACCTAAAATATAGGCTCTAAATAGATTGATAATTCAGTGCAAAAATGAAGTTATGGACCTTTAAGCTGTATTTTGCTAACTTCACAGGCATGTTTATTTTGAAAATATACAGGTGTAGCAAGTAGGTATTGTTAGTTTTGATGTAGTCATGGAAGCTCGCCTCCACGTGGTCCACCTCGGGCGTATCTCGGAGGTTTTATTTGCCTCTATCCTAGGCTAGAGCTTGTAGCTCCCGAGATGCGGCAAAAGAGCTTTCACGTAAAAAAGGCATCAGTCTGTTTTGTTGTTGTCTTCAGCAATATGTCTGAATAAGCTGGGAGCGCTAAATAATACCAAAACCGGTATTGTTAGTTGATTTTAATTTCATTTGAGCATATGAATATATTTAGTATTTGACATCATTGAAAAGCTGTTTCCCACAGTTGAAGATGTACGATCTATTCAGAATAAATAGTTTTGCGAACGAACAATTCTCAACTCTTAATATGAACAGGCAGGAAAAATCAACAAACAAGTTCTTTTGCTATATCATACCGAGGAAAGAACTTACAAGTCAGTAAAGAGAGTAATTAGTGATGAGGAAGCAGTTCATTATCTAACTGAATTTCTTTCTCTTGGACAGCCAGCTCATGAGTAAAAACTTAAAGTAGGAGCGATTTAAACCAATCATGCTACGATTTAGTAGCAGTAACAAATTTCATGTTACGAAATGTGAGTGCCCCAAAACTATGCAACGGGACACGACTCTGAGTTTATACTCTGCACAGATATACCATAGAGGCAGACATCATGACTGGGTGTGGAATGGGTAGTCTGCGTGTATAACACTCATTCCATTGATTCCGAGCCACTATCTGTTTCCGTTAAAACGATTGCAAAGTCCCATAAGAGTCTATTTCGCAATTGACGTTTCAACTAAGTCGCAAGGTGAAACTTTATCTAACGCCGGAATTCCAGTTAGCGAGACCAAGTTTTTCTCACATGGTCAACTGTAGTTTACTTGCTCAAGAGTCAAAGGTTCCAACTGTTTGTTTTTTCCATGAACCTGAAGGACAGACAGCTAATGTGGTGAATATAGAAGCATTTGCCTAGCGCTGTACTAATTATGGTATTTTCTACTAATCTATAATTTCTAACGATATTTTGAAACACCAAGTTTAATGGAATTCTTGATTCCGTCAAAGACGGCTACGTTTGGTAGTTAGTTTATAATTGAGCGTGTTCTTTTCTTGCGACAAACATAACAGCATTAACCCTAGTCCTATTTAAAACTACATATGTTTTAAATTAATACAATGACAAATTTAATTATCTTAATTGAACGAAGATTTAATAATAATGCATAATGTGCTTCGTTAATATTAAGTGAATATCACAAAATTATTTAATCAAATTAATAATATTTATTGTGGTAACTAAAGATTGAAAGTTAATATGGAAGATAGGAATCTTGTTTTAAATGATAAAGGGGAAATGTTAAAATGACACAAATGAGTAGAGTGAAACATAAATATAAGTCGTTCACTTCATTTATTATTCAAGCTATGCTGTTCTTATAGAAAATTGAAAGATTATTTACAATGTATACGAAGACTGACGTGTGACAACCACTCAAGGGATGATTAGTTTTGATTTTGATTAATTAGTGATTAGTTTTAGCAAAAATGATTACTCTTCTTCAGTACGAATTATTCTGTTATCTAAATATTAACAAATGAATGATTGACTTTATACATTTACATTACCTAGCAATTTGCTGTCCACGTAATTTAAAAGAGCTCTGCTATAATTCACCTCTTTTCCTACTTTTCCACGAATATCTCTTATTACAACTTAAAAAGATATGAATTTTAAAATGTTCATATTAGTAAATAATCATGAATTGTAATAATGTTTATAGTAAATATTTCACACCACATCTTAAACTAACAAAGAAAATTTGAGGATAATGTGTTAATTTCATTAATTTTGCATTATGACCTGTAAGCGCAAAGACGCAAAGAATATATATATATATATATATATATATATATAAAGATTTCACAATAAACACGTGAAATAACAATCAATGATCAAATCACAATAAGAAATGGGTAAACAAGACTAAGATCTTTCAACCGTAACAAGCGGTCTTCGTCAGAGTCAAAAACCCAACTGAACAGATGTTTTCTGCATCTAGTGTTCAGTTGGGTTTTTGACTCTGACGAAGACCGCTTCTTACGGTTGAAAGATCTTAGTCTTGTTTTCCCATTTCTTATTGTGGTTTGATCATATATATATATATATATATATATATATATACATATCAATGATTAAACCACAATATGATATGGGAAAACAAGACTAAGATCAGTTGGGTTTTTGACTATGACGAAGACCGCTTGTTACGGTTGAAAGATCTTTGTCTTGTTTTCCCATTTCTTATTGTGGTTTGATCATTCATTGTTATTTTACGTGTTTATGTGAAATCTTTATATATATATAAAAAGGTTTCACATAAACACGTGAAACAACAATCAATGATCAAACCACAATAAGAAATGGGAAAACAAGACAAAGATCTTTCAACCGTAACAAGCGATCTTCGTCAGAGTCAAAACCTTCGTCAGAGTTTTTGACTCTGACGAAGACCGCTTGTTACGGTTGAAAGATCTTAGTCTTGTTTTCCCATTTATTATTGTGGTTTGATCATTTATATATATATATATATATACCTCATTAAAGATCTTGCCAACATTAAGTTTAGTATGTTTGAAGGTCTGCTCCCAAAGTATACCAATAAGATCTTTAATGAGGTATGTTTAAAAGAAGGTCTGCTCCCAAAGTATACCAATATATATATATATATATATATATATATATATATATGTGTGTGTGTGTGTGTGTGTGTGTGTGTGTGTGTGTGTGTGTGTGAAAACAGATAAATAATTTAATAAAAGCAAAGATGCACAAAAATAAAAGACTAACATGTAGTCCCAAATTGTCGATTCCTATCATCATCAGGAGTATAAATTGTGGGGGACAATGATCACTGGCTTAGAAACGGGATTGGTCTCCGTCTCTGCATTTTGAATCGTCTTTGCATCTGCCCGTTTAGTTTCCCTCTTTGATAAAGGTTAAAACCAAAACTTTGAGATCAATTGTTAGTGTCTCCTTATTAGTTTAGATAATACTCTTTTTAGATTATAAAATAATTTTTATCAGTTATATGTTCGTTTAATATATATATATATATATATAAAGATTTCACATAAACACGTGAAATAACAATCAATGATCAAACCACAATAAGAAAATGGTAAAACAAGACTAAGATCTTTCAACCGTAACAAGCGGTCTTCGTCAGAGTCAAAAACCCAACTGATTGGGTTTTTGACTCTGACGAAGACCGCTTGTTACGGTTGAAAGATCTTAGTCTTGTTTTCCCATTTTCTTATTGTGGTTTGATCATTTATATATGTATATATATATTATATTACAATAACTGAACTGCGTTGTTGTAATAAAACATTACAAAAACAAAATAAAACATTACAAAAACTCAATTTGATATTTCGACGAATCGTCGCCATCAGTAGAGGAAATGTGACTTGCCTGAGGAGCAAAACTGTTATCAATACTAGTATCAATAATTGAAAACTACTCTAATAAATAATTTAGTCATTTAATAACAACGGCCTGTCTACAAGAAGGAAAAAAGATGTTACTACATTACAAAGTATAAGAAATTAACAGAAATTATGCTATTTCTTGTAATATACAATCATAAATATTTCGATACTTCCAAGTAGATACCAGAAGGTATAATCTACAAAACAATTGTTAGGTGATTGTACTCACTAGTAAATGAAAAAATATATCCAAACACTATTATTAAAAAAAAAGTAATTGTGCTAATTCTCAATAAATTATACTATTATTGATAATAATGGTAATACATTTAAACTAAGCAAAAATATCTCTAGTATCATATACAACTGCTTTTAAGATTAGTTATATAATTACTTATCACTTTACATCTGTCTAATTGATTATGTTTAACAATAACTAGTCCTTATTATTTCACTCGCAATTAACAGACACTGAAATTAAATCAACACTATCGTCATTGCAAGCACCTTCATGGTCGCCATCTGAACTGATATGAACTCAGTATACAACTTCATAACCAAAAACCGGATCGCGTTTGAATCTATAAAAAAAATATTCGAATGAAGAAAAGACCCTGATTTGAAACGGATTCTCAATCAAACCAAAAATAAGTAGTAATCGAAAATGTGAATATGTATTTTGTTATTAAGAATCCAATAGTGATATAATGATGGTGAATCTATTTCTTTCTTTGATTAACCGGTTTTGATGAATCCCTCAATGAAATGATACTTGATTTAAAATTAAATAAAAAATACTTTATTTTAACACAGAATCCAGTTAACACTCCTCCGAGTGATATATACTTTTAATTATACAAATCAACAAAGTTTTTATCAGACCAAAATAAAAAGAAACGAAATAAATGGTAATCTGAATTGTAAAATATTAGATCCCTATAAACAACAAAAATTTAACAGAATTTAATCGATCTTTCTATCTATAAGAAAATATTGTTAAATTTTATTAAATATATTCTTGGTTTTTCATTTCTTGTTAAAAGTTTTCATTCACTGAGAAATTACGGTACAGCAAATAAATGTAATCAGTGAATGATAAACTAAACGCAGTTCAATTGCACTTTAGATGAAGGAATAGAGTGTGAATTTGGGAAGAATAAAATAAATATTACTTAGCCAAAGCTAGTAATTATAAATTATTCATGAAATCGTGAATAGTAGAAATAATGAAAAATCAAATGAACAATTTACTCAAAATAATCATTCTCAAGTCAACTAAACCGTAATAAAAGAGTATCAAATAATAAATACTTGGGGGGGGGGGGAAGCTCCTCCTCCCTTAACATTGGTATTATTTATATCTCTTCTAAAAAACGTAATGAGATTATTTAACACATTTATAATATTATGTATAACAATATGTTTTAACAAAGCTAGTAAAATACACCTCAGCCTTGTAACAGTCAGATGCCATTTAGCGAATTCTGCCTTAGTTAATAAAACTTGTAATGCCTTAGACCAATTCCAGAACCCTTCTATCTTCAGTGTCATGTCTATTTTATAAAATTCAATACTTCTCTTGAAAATTGAAACATTTTCAACACTTAATCCAGTAGTAACAGGTTTATCAAATTAATAAATATTTGTTAATTACAGAATTAGCTAGTAATTCTTTAGTGGTTGAAAAAATAATCAGTAACTACTTTTTTCAGAAATTATTATATTGACGGATAACCTCAAACAAATACTAAAAGAATTAATCAAAATTCTACAAGGCTAAACAGTTACATAATGAATAAAACGATTTCAGTTCCAAATTAAATGTATATTAACACTCAGAAAGTAACATAAAAACAAAAAGTGCAGGAAACTCACTGCATAGTGGTCACTATCAGAGAGTAACTTATCAAGGAGACGAATGAGTCACGTCTCCGTGTTTTACATGATTCGTCAATATTAGGTCATTTAATGTTATAATATATATATATATAGGGCTTATTTCATTTGTATCAGTATGAATATTTAAGTGAGCTGGATTGACTGTTTTCAATTAATAGGTTAAGCTGTAGTTATTCGGTTGATATGGCATAACTATTTTTATTAAAAGCAGTTGCCAGAAGAAGGTTGTGCAAACACGCACGGCCCTCGGGCCGACTCCGAGGAAGGCGAATTTTAGATGTCTACTCGCGTGACAGGCCGCCAGGTCAAACCGAGGAAACCATCCCAAGTGACATTAAAGATTCAACAGGCCGAAACCAACCTTCATTCCTCCTTCTCCCATCAAATATTGAGACAATCACAGCTTCTAAACACCAAATAAATAACTTAACTACAACTTTCTTCAGCCCTGTTTGCACATGAACATCCAACTGTAGGGAAAATCTATAGTCAATGTATCAAGACTTCCTGCCAAATTTTAAACCACAACTATTAAGGTTCATCTTTAGTAGCTTCGATTAAAATGGTATTTCAAGCTTTAATCTATAAATCACGCAGTAAGAAAACTTAAAAGCTTTCAAATCAAATTCACATAATAATTTTCATAGAAGGGAAAATCTTTTTTTATAAGTATAATATGAAGGAATCTGGAGTGGCCTACACTAAACTATACTATAAGTTAACATATGAAACTTCTTGAAAACCAATTGATTTTTTGTTTTATTTTTATTTAACTATCGTTATGAATTAGGAACATTCATTAGTTCCAACTTTCTTTGGAAATGGTTGAAATTTGAACTTCCTGTTCTAACCGGTCCTATACCGCGTGTATGGGTTTGCGTTTCAGTTGATCGAATATCACTTATATAGGTTTGGGATCGGATAGGTAAGTTTTATAAACTCCAGCTATACGTATGTCTAGAAAAACTTAATTAATTCAATTAGTTGTTACTACTATGTCTCGTTCAAATAATGAATGTAACTTACATTGACTAAATAAATACAGAATAAATAAAACAATTTATTTTCTTTGATGTTGTAGTTGTGGTCACCTAAGAACGCGATATCACTAAATTTTAAATTTTATAAATTTTTTTAACGTTCCTTACATAAAATAAATACCAGCCACCAAATTAATAAGGTGATGCCAAATGGCATTTATTTACCAATGAATAACATGATTTCATTAGATTTTATATCAATAAAACAAAGTGTCTTACTTTTATAAAAACCACAATTCTTGCATCGTTATACCTACCCACCAATCCTACAATCTTATTCCATCCTACGATAACACTAAAATATTCAATCTACATCTGATATTAAGATTTATTGAAGGGTGTAACATATAGATTGATTAGTGCATTACATTAGACATATCCATCATACCACGGATAGCATCAGAAATTATATGCTTCATTGGCGTTGATTTTTTACATGTAGGAATCGTATTCTTCGTATATATCATATCAAGTCTTTATATTATTTCAAAATTTTTCATTAAACCTCAATTAATTACCCCAGTCGATTTGCTTAAACAATGCCTTAAGTCAATGTAAATAAGTGTTAACAAATCCCACAAGTACAGCAACTGAACCATTGGTCAAGCATAAACATTCAGGTTCATTATTTTATTGCTTACTAACAAACGTGCCCATCTTTGACGGATACTTTATCGAAAATTCAGAGATGATACATTGTATTCCAAAATATCATTAGAAATTATAGAATAGCAGAAAATTAATACAGTGTTAAGTAAACACCTCTGTATATGCCACATCAGATGTCTGTTCTTCAGGTTTATGGAAGAACAAAGAGTTCGAGCCTCTTAATAAATCGCAGCATGGTTGGTGCTTTTACTTTAAGTTTTTACTCTTGAGCAGTCAAAAAATTCAGTTGGATAATGAACTGCTTCCTCATCACTAATCACACTGTTTACTGACTTATAAGTTCTTTCCTCAGCTTGATATAGTGCCAGAACTTGTTTATTGATTTTTTCTGCCTGCTCATTTGTAAGAGTGAAAACTGTTTGTTCGCAAAGGCAGTAATACTGAATAAATGGCAGATCTTGAACTTCGGGAAACAGCTTGTCTATAAGCTCTTGCTGGGAGCTTAATTGCAAACGAAATTGAAATAAACTAAGAATACCTACTTGCTATACCTGTATATTTTTAAAATGTCTTGTATGTCCTGTATATTTTCAACATGAAATAATTTCATATCTGTGAAGTTAGCCACAAACAGCTTAAAAGTACATAACTACGCTTTTGCGTTGATTTTTTAATTCGTTCAAGCTTAGATTTTAAGTTAGACATACACAAATCTAGTTTCAAAGTTTCAGCTTGCTATGTCTCATGATGGTGGCGCTTACTCGTGACAAAATTTTACAGACAAACCAACAAACCGACAGACAGAAATTTTTCTAAGGGTGGATTCGGTTTTTCTACTGTATACAACATAAAGAAAACTTGAAATGAGTCAGTTCTAAGCAATGAATCGACCAAATCTTTCTCTTATTTATATAGATTCCGGTTATTAACATTTCTCAACTTTTTTTTAAATTAATTACTACTCAATTTTTTAACATTTCTTTATGGTTCTTTAATGAGCTGTACAATGTAAAAAACATTTCCTGAAAACGGACAATGTGTTATAACACCCCTTTAGCTAAAGTAATTTTGAAAAAAATTACCTCAACTCATTTCCCATAAAATGCTGTATTTTTAGATATAATTTCATTTTGATGGGTCAAACGATATGATTTGTATCCACCTCACGAGCTTTCAGATTGAACCATTTATTAAAAAAAATTCTAGTTGTTTTAAAAATCTGAGGATTTTTTCAGTTATATCTTTTGTCGCTTCAATGATAATACAAAAATGTCAACATTACTGCGACCTATCTGGACTTACGGACTTGAACTATGGGGTTCTGCAAAACCTTCCAACATTTATAAAATACAATCATTACAATCAAAAATCCTTCGTACTATTACTAATGCACCTTATTATGTCACAAACCACACTCTTC
The DNA here is from genome assembly GCA_026182355.1 of Hermatobates lingyangjiaoensis. NCBI lineage: Eukaryota > Metazoa > Arthropoda > Insecta > Hemiptera > Hermatobatidae > Hermatobates > Hermatobates lingyangjiaoensis. The sequence continues at coordinate 2,273,837 of JAPFBL010000089.1, forward strand.
ATAGGGACCTAAAAATTGCTTTTATACATAAATTAGCCACTGATCGTTATAAGGCGTTTCATACTTTCTTCTCACCCAAGTCCAAACGTACAAAAACTTGCTCCTTCCTTACCTTCCCAGAATCCCCCAAGACGACTTAAGAGAAGATGGCCTAGAGACCTACTGCCATGATGATCCACAATCAGGAAACAAAGTGAAAAGTTGAACCAATGGGTTCCATTCTTTGCTCATGTTTGTCAAAGTTATTTTTATTGCTCATACTACATATGCTCGTTATGCATCATATGCATAGTTGCGTATTTAAATAAATATGTTAAAAAAGAACACATTTCGGCAAAATAAAGTGGCATTCCCATCATTCATAATTACTCCTAAACATAGTGTACATCCACACTATGATGTCTATTTGTTTGCAAAGCGTTATTTTGATCCATCAAAGATTATAGACCGTAGCGTCCCTACAAACTTTTGGAGTCAAACCCACCCACATACTCATACACACACAAACACGCACTCACACACGCATCATCATCATCATCATCATCATCGAAAAACGTCATAAAACAACTCTGGGGAAATTAAAACATGTAAATCCGTCAAAATCTCGAGATTGAATTTTCTCACATTTACTGTACTTTATTTATAGTAAAGTAAAAACGAACAGTTAAATACAGTATAATAATATAAAATCGTGTGTTTCAATTGATAATTAAAATATAGGGTTTATATTAAAACAGGTTGTGTGAATCGAGTAAAAGGGTGTATATCCTCTCCAGAACCTGGAATTTTAAAATCTATAATATAACCAAAATAATTTTCTATAACCAAAATGTCAAACACTATTTTCTTTTACAGAGTGGCGAGAACAGAGCCGCTGAAATAAACAACCTCTTCAAATATAACCTCATATAACTTTAAAAAACATTATTATTTATTGATTCAGAAGATAACATGAGATGAAAGAAAAACTAATATTTAAAAAAGAAATTATTATTTAAAAAAAAAATCATTATTTTTTTTATTAAAGGGATATTATTTAAAAAAAACAGAAAGCAGCATATAATTGAACTCATAAAATACGTAGCATATAATAACTAATTTTTTGAACTTTTAGCTTATAGTTACTTCTATCAGGAAGCACTAAATTTTCTAAGCATGTTTCACTTTTCGTTTGTAATATGAAGAAGAGTTGAAAATATTATTGGACATTCGATGAGAGTATCATTCACAGGCTTGACACTCAACAATGGGAATTAGCTACGCAAACTTTTCTACACATGTAATTATATAGCGATCATACACTGCTCAAAACAATGTGTAAATATATTTGTCTATAAAAATGATAAGCAAGTCCTTTGTCGCAAAAAAAAAAAATCTTTGACAAACCTTTCAGAGGTGGAGTATGTGTTTTGAGGAAAGGAAAGTTTTGTTTTGACAAAACTTTGAAGGAAAATAAACTAATATCTGTTCACCCATTGTGTATACATTATAATACCAACATGTTAGAATTTCTTGATTTTTCTTCTTAAAATTATTGACGAGTTTATTATAGGTGATAAACCGACAAGTTTCTTAATTATTGTCCTTATATTATTCTACATAATTTCGGGACTACCTTGTTTTTATTGGAAAATACCTTGCCCTTTCGGAATAATTGAAGCATCCGAAAGATTTGTTGATAGTTTAAAGTAACATTTATTGTTCCTTTAACGTAAAATGAGTTCGTTTTACAATTAATTAAACAAAAATAGATACATTTTCGTTTAATTAATTTATTTCTATTCATTGGTTAATTAACTGATCATTTAAATTTAATTTACTCAGTCAGATGTTTGTTTGTTTATTAATTTATTCTTTTTCTATTGGATTAAATTTTATTTTTTATTTACATTCTTTTTTATTATGTTTTCAGAGTTTTTTCTTCTTCAGCTATTTCTAGTATTTTTTTCGTTTCCTTTGTGGCCAAACTGCACATACGTATTCTGTGAATTTTTCCAGTCCCCATTTATCTACCTACTTTAACACACTCTTTTCTGAGGACAACTATTAAAAGAGAAGAAATATTGAAAGTGAGTCCTAGCGTCTAGTTTTCATTTGTGTTTTTGTCAGTATATATTTATATATAATCAGAAATAAATCATCGACTAATTATTGAAAAAAGAGAATTGGATAATATTTTAAATATATTTAATTCATAATAATCGACTTAAATTTACATGTAAAATAGAAAAAGATGGCATTCACCCATTTCTGGATATAAAATCTATAAGAGGAGAGAATGGTAATATTTTAACCGATTGGTACACAAATCCTACCAGTGCTGGAAGAATACTGAATTACTTTCTTCCCATACTATGAATGAGAAATTAAATTGCGTTAGGAATATGGTGAAAAAAGTTGTAGAAGTTCATCATGCTACCTAAATAAAAATAAGAAAAGAGTAAATGAGTTACTACAGAAAAATAATTATCCAGGAAATTTGATTGAACGTTTTTGGTCAAAACATTTAAGGCAACAACAAGAGCCAAAAAATGATACAAAAACTGACTTAGAACTTCAAGATAGAAAGTTTTTTAAATTTCCATATGTTGAAGGACTGTCGCACTAATTAAAAAAGTCTTCAAAAGACACTTACCTCAAGTTAATTTAGCATTTTATAGCAAAAAAAAAGTGAAATCGTTATTTTCAAATATAAAAGAGAAGATTCAAAAGAAATTATAAAGTAATATTATATATGCAATAAAGTGCAAAGACTGTAACAAAGTTTATTATGGAGAAACCAGTCGTTTTTTAAAGGAAAGGACTTACCAGCACAGTTATTGTATAAAAATAAAAGAAAATTAATGCTCTGCATTAGCAGTACACAGTATTAATGATGATCATAATTTTGATTTTGATAAAATAAGAATAATAACCAAAGAAATGGATGAACAGAAAAGGAAAACTCTGGAAATGTTACATATTAGAAAGAACAAGTCATCCATTAATTATAGAAGTGACATTTCAAATTTAAATAGTATTTATTCGGGTGTGTTAAGTTAAACATTGTTGATAGATGAAAAATTGTGTTATTGTCGTTTTGGTAGTCTGGTGAAATTTGGTTACCTTCCTTGGTTATTTCAGTACAGTGTCACGTGTTCATTCAGACTACAGTTGTTAAAATCCACATACTATTTTTCTTTGTAAAATAATTTGTAATGTAATACTTAGTTTTTCTGTTTCAAAATGTATACTTCTGTAAGTTTTCTCACTAATCTATAGTCAAAATTTCTATTGTAATTTCTTAATTGTAACTAATTGCACTTTCATATATGTTTGATTTTTGAATGATTGTATTTTTTCTTATATTTCCTCTGTTTTTGTAGGCCTATGAAAAAGGTTTTAAATAAAGACCGAAACGTTGGCAATGAGAGTTTAATTTAAACCTGAATAACTGACCGAGTCCCGATAAACTTTAGTTTTTGTTTCTATTCCACGGTCGATACTTTTATCAATATATATATATATATATATATATATATATATATATATATATATATTATATATTTCGTTGAACAGCTGACCGTATTTCGCTGATGTCATTTTCTTCATTAGTTTTTCAAGGTTTCTGAATACCTTCTTCTTTCCTTCATCCAAACGTTGGAGAATGTTAATTAAGTTGCAACTGACATGTTTCGACTGGCTTCCAGTCATCTTCAGGGTGATTAATTAAAAAAAAAGAGAGAAAAAAAAGAAGAAAAATTATTAGCCTTTGGAGTTGGTATTAAGACACATTTTACACTAAAAGTTTTATCAATTTACAAATATATATATTTTACAAATATATATATATATATATATATATATATATATATTACGAGCGGTGATCAGCCAAGTACAAGCTCCTTATTGAGCAGCCAAATGTAAGGAGCCTAATTGGAGGATCATAGTAACATCTTTGCTATCAGAGGGGATTTGTCACAGAATCTGAAGTCTGGAACACCCATTAAAGGAGAGTCCGTGGCTATTGGCATTAGTGGCGATGGGATGATGGCAGTAGTTGTTGAGGGAATCTTTGTTAACAACATATCTGAACGGAATCACATTTGGTACACACCAAACGCAATTGAACACATGTTTTCCGAACTGGATAGTGTGTGTTGTAGAAGGGAGCAATGAAATGTGGTTGCGGGTTGATAATAGGACAGGTGAAGCAACCTCAGCGTCCACAAAGCTTTGTATTCCACTCAGAAAATTAGACTGTAAGTGTGTGTTTTTAATTTACCCATGTTTCTTTGTCTATATATATATATAAGTTTACAGCTAGATAACACAAAACAAGAGACTAATACTCACGATTCTCGATCATTTCGGCTAACAATATATATATATTTCATTGAAATGTACAGCAGCCTCTACGTTGACGATTTAAAGCTGGTCTGCTCCAATTGCCTGGCAACTCTCCCGTGGCGGGTGTTAACCTCCATATCATTCGCCCAGGAGACATATTACTTTAGTATGAGCAGATGTACAAAGATGTTGCAGAGTTATCCGCTGAAAATTTTATATTTTATTTTTTATGTTATTTTATTAAATTTTATTTTTTCTATCAACATTTGAAATCAGGCCACTGTCAGGTATCTTAGAAAAGTAAATTTTTAACACTCCGGAACACTTCAAAGAAACAATCAACATTATTCAATTTCTTAGAGACTCTCTGTAAGAAAGTTTCATCTCGGAGAAGTTATGTACAAAAGTTATTTGAAGAACATATTAAAAAAAAAACATAATTTAACCGGCAAAACTCAAATGAGATAAAATTCAGATCAACGCAATTTCTTTAAATAATTTTTGACCAAATTTATTTCACCTACGCTGTACTCTTTATTCAGAATAACCTTTAGAGCCTAAACATTTCCAGAATTTCCTGCTAATGAAGATAAACTTTAATTCTTAAATAGAGTTATTCTATTACAATTGATACCATTCACTTACAAATTTTCTGTTCTTTAATGTTCTTTCATTTGCAGTTACGATGTACTACTTTATAGTAATATAGGAATATATAACATAAATTATCTGACTAGGTTATGATACTGTTTCTTTCATTGTTGTCTGCATTGTTGAACTATGTTTTGTTTTGAACACTTATAAATGCAACGTTGGCTATAGGTTCGAAGAACCCATATAAAGTAATTTGGCATTTATGTTTCATTTTAGCCTAGTGAATCTTTTAATTCTTGGATCTACTGAGGAATATTAATAATGAGCGCACTTTATTTAAGCGTAATAAAATATGTTTTAGTATTGTTGGCACATTTCGTTTTTTTACAATAATTGATTCAAAAGTAGTTCTTTGTCCTTTATTTCGGAGAAATGAAATTGGCAACAATGAAGCAGTGAATGATATTCAAATATGAAACCTCCACTAGAAGGTTAGAGTTTAGGTGTCAGTCTATACCTTCATTTAGATAACAGTGAGTAATTTTTAAAGTAGAGGGATGGATGATGGGATGCCAAATTTTAAAAAGAAAAAGAAAAAACTAGCTGGAATCAAAAGCCAAATGAAACATATGTCGTAAGTTAAGAAGAAGTAAATATTTACAGCGTAATTGTTGCAGTATGCTAAACTTATTAATACATTTTATTTAATTTTTAGGAAAGAAGCTCAGAGAGAAGCATTACTGAAGAAGAAAAAGTGTAACGATAAAGCTATTGAATCAGTCAAATATCTTATTGAACCAGGGATATTAGAAGAAGAATTACTTAAACATGTAGGATATGTATATTTCATAGATCTACTTTAAAAAAAAATTAATACAATTATTATAACTATTTCGTATATTAATTAGATATCTTTTCTAGCTGCATAATATAAACCAGTCCCATTTAGATGACATAGTAGAAGAGAGAGCTCTGAGCAAAATTTGCGGGTATCCACTTTGTGCCAATATTGTTGGTTCTGTACCCACAAAGATTTATCACATATCCACCAAGACAAATAAAGTTTATGATCTCAGAGATAGAAAGGTACTTGCCCGTAATTAGTCTGTTACAGGAATGAGGTCATCATTATAATTTGAAGTTTTTTTTTTTTAATGTTACATTTCCATTAAGTGTTAAACCATCACCAAATTTACTACTTGTTTTTTATTTCATTTATTAGAATATAATTATGTTGAAATATCTATTTATATATTGTTTATTTGAGTAGCCCCTAATTTTTTTATATTTCAATGCTTCTAAAGTTTTAGAAAAACTAACATTAAGATGTTAATCTTGCTTAATCCCCTGCTTAAAAGGGTCTTGAATAGAAGTATACCCAAGTATAAATCATTTATTCCAGTGTAAATATACATTAATTATCATTTACAAGTTTTCATGTTTTTTTTGAAATATTTTAAAATTTGTAAGTTATGTTTAATTGCTTGGGAGTCATAATAATAATGTGTGTTATACTTAATAGCAGTTTGTTATTCCAATTATGATTATTACTTAGGAAAATTACATCTAAAAAAATAGCATTCGTGTGAAAATCTTCTACCATTTTAGAATAATGCTAAAGACATAGTTGTAACAGAAGTACTTAATTTAATCAATAATTTAACTTCAGGATTTTATTTCAGAATTTTTGCAGCAATTTGTGTTACAAGGCAGGAACATATTTGAAAAATCAGCTGTATACTGGTCCTTTGTGGTTAAGAGAATTTGAGGAACCAGTCAATTACAAACTTCTTACTGTTACCAAATCATGGTGAGTACTGCAGCTTAAATTTATATTTCGTTATTCACCTCTTCTTTAAAGATTGAAAGAATTGTATACACAACAGTTTTCTTGACAATATTATAATTCTGATAGCCGTATGAAACAAAGAGTTGAAGCAGCTGTTTTAATTTCTCTTAGAAATATTTGTACAGTTTTTGTTTATGCTTTTGAATTTCCCTTTAGTTGATACTTAAAGGCAAGTTAAGAAAATATATGTCTTATTTTCAACTTCAGCAAAATATATCAGAATTTTATTCACTCTAGGATCTGACACAGCAAGAAGTAGTATTTATAACTTATGAGTAGCGTACGTGGTTCAATGAAATCACAATTTTGATGGCAAATGTAAGAAAAAAATAAAAATTTTTTGTTTAAACACACAAGAAACAGAAGTTTTTGAAGTAAAAATAAATAAGAATTAAATTACTTAAGATATATTTTACAAAATCATGACATATTTTCCTTTTTATCACACAAATTAGACTTAAAGATATCACTCTGTATCACTACTCCACTAAATTTAATGTCTAAACCTTTGGTCCACGTTTATTGATTCTTTCGAAACGAACATGGTTGAATCTTTATAATTAGAAGTGTAAACTTATCTTAGTTGATTTACTCTTGTGTTTTACTTGTTACAACTGTAATTATTTCCTTTGAAAGATATCTTGAAATTGATCTTTTTTTCGAAATAATTTTCTAATTCAATACTCAGAGAGAGAATTTAAGATTAGATAGACAATTTTGATGACTAATATGAGAAAAACAATTTATTTTTACTTTTTTTTTTATAAACACGCAAGGAACAGCAGTTTTTGCGCTGCTGTTCCTTGTTTCCAAAAAGAAAATAAGATTTTATAAGACTTTGACTCTCAACAAAAACTTTTTTCCAGTTAATGGTGCATATTATAAAGAAGAATTCACCAACAAAACCATAATCACTGGTTATTTAAGTTTGCTCTGAATTGGTTCAATACTTTCTGTCAATTTACGCAAGATAATCTGTGTTTGATTCTTGGTAGGTCCACATTCCTTCATCATGTGAAATTAGTTACTGTAGTCATAAACTAGTGCATTCGTTACATTTAGTACCATATTGTCAGCTCTTCATTGTAACATTAAATTCAATATAAACTTCTTAATCCTCATAACTAAGAATTGTTCTCAAAATCATTTAGAGTTATCTACTACTCGTGCTATTCTGTTAGCTTTCGAGAGATCGAATAACTTCATATGAAACAAATAAAAATTTTCTGAAACAGTGAAGTGGTTTTGCGCTTAACAATTTTGAAGAAAATTAAATAATTCTTTTCTAGCTTCTAAAACAGGTTACTGTCATATAGTGCAAGACACACAAAGTAAAGTTGTTTAAAAAGAAATAATTTCTGTTATTGATAAACATAATAACAATACATACAATTAACTTTTTATGAATAATTGCGGTTGAGAAATGGTCTTAAAGTGGAGTGTTTGTGATTGGCACCGAGCATCATAGTTCGATTATTGGTAGCACTCTAAATTATTATGTGGAAAGAAATATCTTTGTGGAGGCGACTCTCGGACCACATAAGAAGCCACAGGTCCCTTCAGTATCATATGATGGACTCGTTAAAGATTCTTACTGTAATAAACTTGGGGAGGACAAAATGTAATACTCCATCTGTAAAATCAACCTATAATGCTGCTCACAACTAACACAGATGCCAGTTGAAATGAGCTTCACTTTCTGTCCCTACAATAACACTGAAGGTGGAAGGCTACTAGTGTAGACGTGGGAAACAAACAAATTTTAATAACGGATTGAAATCTGAGTTGCAGAATTTATTCAATGTTATGTAAATCCTTTTCTTGTGAAGAAATTTTTTTTTATTTATGTAATTAATTTAACATTTTTAAAATTTGTTCATATTGTTTTGAATTTTTTTTAAGTGACGAGCATGGAGAAGAAGTTGATTTGGGAAACAATAAACTACAGAATCTTGAAGAAGAAAGTATTATGAATGAAGGTGATATTCAGAAAACAACCTTGCTTGAAGGAAGTTTGCTTGCGGCAGATATAGATCTATCTCTGCATACTTTGGAAATCAAAGAGCATAGTCATGAACCTGCAACTTTAAAGGAAAGTAATGATTCATATAGTGAAGTTATTTCAAGTGTTGAGAGCTTTGGACCTATTGAATCGGACAGTGTAAATATAGAAAAATCACGTTATAGTAAGAGTCAGAATCAACCAGTCATTGAAGAAGAAACCAGAAATGAAGTTGAACAAATTGTTTGGTCAGAAAAAACTTTCACTTTGAAAGATGTAGTTATTAAAATAGAAAATATTATTCGCAGTTGGTTCACTATTGATACTGTATGTTTTTTACTTGGAGAAGAAAAATTAATCGATGAATTCTCGAAATTTGATATTCATTTGAAAGAATGCTCTGTTGATTCAGAGTTTATGGATAGGTTCAACAAGGTAAGTAAAAAGTTAAATGAGATACAATCGGAGAAACTTAACAATAATGACTCATTGGAAAATGTGGAAGCTGTTGATACTGCTGAACCTGTATCTCACATTAAACAACTAACTTCGGAATCAAAGAAGCTAGAAAAGAAGGTTGAATCTTTTTATAAAGGTGCTCTAGAGTATGAAGAAGTTTCAGAAGATCAATCTGAATCTAACATCGATAAACCACTTCCAGTACTGCCTCTGATTGATCATCATGAAGTAGAAACAGCAAGGAGGAGGATCGTTCTTCATAAACTTAATAATGCGTAAGCAATTAATTTTATATTCATGAATATTTGACAAATTTTATTGTATTTCTAGCCCTTAACTAGGTACAATTGTCTTTCAGTTATATTCGTACAAAGTTCTTTTGCAATTAATATATAAGAATTTGAAAAATTACTTTACGATTGGACACGTCGGGACTTCTTAACTAGTTGATGTTTCTGTTCCTTGCTTCTTGCCTTTACTTTTGGCAAGTAAAAATAATATATAATATAATAATATAAGTAAATATAATATAATATGTTATATTATTATCACATTTATATCTTTTGAATATATATATGTAAAACAAGATTTTATATAAATATACTTTATACAATAAGCACGTGAAGTAACAATCAATGTTCAAACCGCGATAAGAAATGTGAAATTAGTTAATTATTCCCTCCCCCTACCTTCTACCACTAATAGAGTTAATTAAGTTATGTGTGGTAGATTGTCATTTTCAATTTGAAGATAATTTTTATAAACAAAAATTTGGTCTTGCGATGAGTAACTACTCATCCCTCCTCCTGAGTAATTTATACAAAGAATATTTGAAACTAAAATGTTCAGTTCAATATTGCTTAGTCATGTTAAATGGTTTAGATATGTTGACGATATATTATGCATCTGACCTAAATCTATGAATAAAGATGATTTTCTAATAAAATTAAATTCATTAGTAACGGCAATCCAGTTGACAATGGAAGAAGTCATAGTAATTTACCCTTCTTAGATGTCCTGCCCATAGGTTACCTAAACAGTTACGTTTTAGTGTATATAGAAATCCTACTATTGTAATTGCAAATATCCATTTTTATTCTTCCCATCTAAGAAATAAACATAATCTATATAAATAAAATGTCCCTCCTCTTATATTGAATTAACTTTAAAGGGTGCTAAAAAATTGCTTTCCAATATTTCAACAGTGCTCCGTTCATTGTCAAACTCTATAGTTTTACCTTATCATGAGTCATTGGACCCTCTCCCAAGGCATGCGTGGAAATTCAATTTTAATATATTTTTTTCTAATCGTAATAACCTTTGCAATATGTTAATAAAAAATTCTCCCAGGCAACTGGAGTCTGGTGGTATTCATAAGATCCCATACAAAAATTGCCATAAAATTTATATTGGTCAAACTGGTAAATCTTTAAAGGCACGTGTAAAACAACACCAATAATACGTAAGGACACAGGAAAAAAGTAGCGCCTTATTCTTGCAAATAAGTAATGAAAATTATCATATTGATTGAACTGGAGCTAAATTTATTGCCTATGAAAAATCTGTTTTATTAAGAAATATTATGGAATCCTCTCTGATTAAATTCAGGAGATCAACTGTTATGAACATTAGTAACGGTTTGTTCAAACATGACTCAGTCCTAACGAGGGCAATAGCCTCATCTAAGAGGGTTAACAGCTAGCAAATAGTTTTTTTTACTTTTTCTTATTGTACTCCTTCGTTTATCCAAACATCCCACCCTGGACTATTGTCCTTTCATGAACTTTACACTCTTCCCTCCCACTCCTCTCAACCCCTCACCATGATATTTCTGCATCTTGTTTTTAAGTTGAGTTTTTGGCTCTGATGAAGACCGCTTGTTACGGTTGAAAGATCTTAATCTGTTTTTCTCTTTTCTTATTGTGGTTTGAACATTGAGATATATATATATATATATATATATATATATATATATATATATATATATGATAATATTTTACATAAACACGTGAAATATTAATCGATGATCAAACCACGACATAAAATAAGAAAAAAGACTAAGATCTTTCAACTGTAACAAGCGGTTTTCGTCAGAGTAAAAAACCCCAACTGAGAGTCTTTTTTACCATTTCTTATTGTGGTTTGATCACACAAGTTTAAACGCCAAAGTAGTTAGTAATATATATATTTAGTTAATATAAGTAGTTTAAGAACCTGACGATGACCCACGGGACCAAAAGCTTGTTATGTTAGTTTAATCTAGTGTAGTGATTAATTAAATATAGTTATCCCCAGTTAAGTGTTTATTTAGTGTTTCAGCCTTCTGAATGTCTTATGCTAGCTTGCTTTGGCAATTATCACCTGCTCAAAAGAAAATTGTAAGGAAAATAGAAGCTATAAGTAGGAAAATAGTGAATGCAGAATATGCTATCAAATTCAGTAATACCTGCTTGAAAGAGGACTTGCTGCCGAAATACACTAATATATATATATATCAACACTGAACCTATATTTCCTATAGCTTCAGTGTTGATATATAAAGTAATCAGGCTACAAATATTCTTTTTACGTCCAAAAGTACGTTTTATAGTGAATCATGTAGTTTTTTTTAGAGAAAAGGAAGGGAAATAAATAAAAATCACCAAGAAAAGAGCTAAATGAAAACTGATTTTTTATATCACTTATTGGCATGAATTAGAAAAAAATTTCCTTGCAACTCCTACCGTAAGACCTTTTCCTTGTACGTGATTTAGAATCTAAACATTTTTTCATGAGATTTGTATTTTTAAATCAGTCCCACCACTGTTTATTTATATAATCAATATAAATATTATTTCTACCTGAAGAACCGAGTGCTGAAAATTTGATCCTGTTTCTACTTCACGGTCGATACTTTTATCAACATTTATATATTTGGGAACATAATTAACATTATATATATATATATATTTTTTTTAACGTTAAAAAGATTTCACATAAACACGTGAAATAACAATCAATGATCAAAGAACAAATGAAATGGGAAAACAAGACTAAGATCTTTCAACCGTAACAAGCGGTCTTCGTCAGAGTTGGGTTTTTGACTGTGACGAAAACCGCTTGTTACGGTTGAAAGATCTTATTCTTGTTTTCCCATTTCATTTGTGGTTTTATCATTGATATATTAACGTGTATAATATGATGCTAAATATTTATTTAACAAAAACAGTACATTAGGACAACTTATCCAACTATTAAGAGAAACAGAAACAAAATCATATTTTAATTTCGGTCGTCATCAGAAGAAGAGCTCTGCTCGAATGACAAACAGAATCTTAGTTGCAGATTACAATTTGTATTTTATTCTATGTACTTCCTAATAAGGATTTTTGATTTATTCATAATTTTCTTTTATCAGTTTACCGGAAATCCAAAAGTCACTTGGATTACTGAGGTTCAACGTAATGGAAGAAATTAGAAATCTGGTTTTTACACTTCAGTTCACTGCAAAAAACATTAATATGAAACCATCTGAATGGCTGATTGTCTGCCTCGTCATAATTAAACTGTGAGTAATATTCACCATTTATTGTAATAAATGAATTCAAGTTGTTTATTTATTTTAAGTATAAATTCAGTTTATAGTAATTGAAAAGTCATTTTATTTTGAATTATAATGAAACTATATGCAACTACAGGTTGAACCTTCCTAATTAGGCAGCCATCGAACCTTAGACTTACTGGACCATGGAAAATTCCGAACTATAGGTGGTCCCCAAAACACCTCTATATATTACCCTGCATTATTCTACACAAGTGTAATTGTAACATTCTTTTGATGTATCATTTGATGTATGATAGTTGTATTATATGAAAATATACATACATGAGTATATAGAAAATACGTTGAAAGAATACTTATGGATTTATTTTTACAACTAGCTAAGTAGATAAACTGTTAAGAAAATAATCTAGAATCCATAATGACCACCAGTAATTGCTAAATATTAATTTAACATAACGAAATAGTTACAGTACTGTACCTGTAGCTCTGCAACAATGATGTACTTCATCTGTAAGTAAGGAAAATATAAAATAAGACGAGGAAAATCAGAATAATAATTAAGAGTGCACAAGATATGCAGTAAAATTACAAATTTAAGAAAATGATGAAATTCAAAACAAATTAAAAGTAAAGAAAGTAACTACAGTAAATATAAAAGCAAACAATGAATCATATGTACGGTACATTTACACAACTTTCCGGGCTTGGAACCCATCACAGGTATATGCAGACACTGTAACTTCAAGTTACATTAAAAAGAAAATTTAAATCAATCCCAAACTTATGTGAAACTTACTTGAACTTACCCTTTTGTTCAAGAATAAATAGTCTATTATTAATTGTGTTAAATTATTACCACACCATAATTAGCTGAAATTTACTTTTTTCAAACGGCTTATTCCCATTATTTGACAGTTACGTTGTAATAGTCCTTATACTGCACCATGTAAATATCGTAGAATCCAATATTTTTCACTTCTATATGTTTCCATAGTCTCCATAAAATTGGCACTGCCCTCTGGGTTTACCCCTCTAATCATGATCATCGATATATAAATATATCTAATAGTGATAGATATGCAGTATTAAAATGTTAAACTATGAATCTAGAGTCAACTCACCTTTGTATGCACCATTTCAATACACTATACTTTGTTGGTTAGTGGCATCTGCTTGTGGGGTTTTCAAACAACGTTCGTTGTCCCATCCTCCTTGCACTGATTGTGAGAATCACTACTATTTCGAAACAGGTGTTGAACTCTGTTAAAACTAGAACTTTTTCTCTCTATACGGAATATTCTTTCCAAAATATAAAAAGCATCTAGTACGATATAAAAAAAAGCTGGCAACCCGTTGAAAAAAATGCATAAATGTTGCTGGTTATATTCAAAAGTTATATTCAAATGTAGGAAAAGTTCTGTTATGTAAAAATAAACGGTTTTTCTCCTGATGAGTTTTTCATTCCCAGCCAATCTGATTCCCTGCTTTAGTTTTCATGCTGCCTTCTGGACCTTTCGATGGCTTGTGGCTCCATCATAATACTATGTAACAACCTGACTTTCATTATTCTATACCGTTTCTAACACCATGTCCCTCCACAGGAGTCGTACGTCTTAGTGCATGTCATCTTGCACATGCTTCATCGACCTTTTCCTTTAGTATGAGCTTTTAAGCATAGGTCTTTCCTCTGTAACAACTGAATTTAGGAATCTGCCATAACCTCGGAAGTAACTGCAAGTCCTCCTACAGAAGGTAGTCTAAGCTGAGGAGAATATATATCCAAAAAGTCGGAATCTCCAATACTGCAAGAAATAAACTCACCAAAGAGAGAGAGATAGCATACAAGATGGATTGAAACTGAGAAAAAGCCTCTCTCAGTCGCCAGGTCCTCGACAAACACAACCACAGGTAATGGAAAGACTTCTCAAGTCAAATCTTCTAAGGGGCCGAGGTCGGAGCAGGTTCCTCCATCAGTCAGAACTACATACGCTTTATAAAAAACAAAAAAAACATCGATCTGGGGTGGGAAACGTGTCTTTCACTGTTCGTATGGTGGAGTATGTGGAGGGTTATCCTGACTACAAGCTGTCCTGTGAACAGTTGGAGGAGTTCCAACTGGACTTAATATCTCCAGGATGGAGGGAAGAGAGAGGTACGGGTCTGCACTACAGATACTGCAGGCTTGAAAGAGGTATCTGTGGGCTTCCCGTGTGTAGACCCCTAGAGCAGACAATGACTAAAACAGTCTGTCGGGACTGTGTCACTATGGAAAGGAAAGACTCTTCCAGTGGATGTGGCGATGAAAATTCTCAAATTGCAATATAGGTGCCACCATTGCTAGACAAGTTCTCTGCTAACGAAGTCCTCGGTAAAATCGAGGTTCAGAACGGGAGACTCCTGACTAAGAAATGGACTATTCTCAATGAAAGAAAGGGGAATGGGGATGGAATCGATGTTGAAAAGTATGAAAAAACGATGGAATTCCACGACCGACCAAAAACCTGCAAGGTTAATGATCAAAGAACCTTCCGTGAAAACTATTAAGGCTAAATAAAAGCCAAATCAAAGTAATGGTGGGTTTTCTAACAGGACACCATCTACATAGTTTTAAAAAACATCTACATATATTGGGGATTATTACAAAAGAACTTCTCTGTGGAAAATGCAACGTAATAGAATAAACAGCACATCGTTTGTTATTTGAATGTGAGCCTTGGTTAACAACAGGATTTCAAGTTTATGATGAAGACCTGAAATTGACAAAATATTCAAAGAACCTGTCGGGCTATTCTTGAGTTTTTTAAGAGACTTGGGACTCATCTGACAGGGATTAGTCGAAAAAAAATTGGAAATGCAATATTCCCTGGCGGAATCAGCATTGGAGGAGGGCTGACTTTTAGTCAGTCCCTCAGCCATTTACAAAAAAAACTTTCCTCCCAGATTGACTATCTGTTTGATTGTTCCATGCCTCTGTAATACAGTCTGTCCTATGACATTTTGAAAATTCTATTGTTCCGTTGGTATTAGTAATATCAGGGTAGTATGTCTGCCATCACGTTCAGGTTGTAGTTTCCTTCTTGTCTCTCTCTCTCTCTCTCCCTCTTCCTCTCACTCGCCCTCTCTCATCTTTATGCACATAATATCTTAATTATTTAAAAAAAAAAAAAACAGAATAACCATATTCGTAATAACCTGAAAATTAGATTATTAAAGTTGTCAACTGATATCGTACAATAAAATGATTAATTTTGTCTTATAATAATTACCATTACTTTTATTAAGAAGTATTTTTTTACTTCTACTATAGTAAAGGAGTTGAGTGTCAAATAATTTCTTTATTCCACGTGATGGTATGTTTGTTATTGCTTATGAGTCTGAATATGCACTGAAATCATGAGAAAAATTAATTCTAATATGCCATTAGTAATATTTGTATGGATTTTTTTTTTAAAATTTCAGAATTTCCTTGAGGGATCCTTATCTTCAAAATGCTTTGAAACATGAAGAATCAAAGGAATATATTGAATTACTTCTTATGACTTACACACTTGATGGAGCCTATCTCGAACGACTGGTGGCTTGGTTATTAGAGTTAAACAATATTATTATGTACAGAATATAAATAAAATCATAATTTTCTTTTTCACTCGTACATTGTCTTCTGTAATTGACTGTTTTAGAACCCTTTTCACCTTTAACAAGGACTGAGCTGAGGGTCTCGTATTTGTTTTGTATACGGTCGAGTAGAGAAGACATTGTACGAGTTTAAGCGGTTTTAATCAATTAGAGTTCATTTATACGAACCTCGTAGTACTCGCAACTTTCATTCTGTATATAAATTGTAAATTTCACTTAATAAAACTATGTGTTGTTATTCAAATGTATAGAGTAAACATCCAATGTAAATAGTATTTATATATAAATATACGGAAACTGTTTTACTTACTTATACAATAAGTTGAAGTTTTTTATTTTTCTGTGTTTTATAAACATTTCCCTCTCCCTTTTTCCTTTCAGAATCCATTGATTTCTTACGAAATTCACACATTTTTTTTTAACTAGTCAAACATTTAAGAAACAAACAATTAATGTAGATAGTAAATTATTACATCTACATTAATTTCTCACCATATATTGCTGCATCTTCTATGTATCTATGTATATGAGTAGCTTGTTACACAGTGACAGGTAATATCCATTCAATGTTCAAACGCTTGAGCGGCACTATAATATCATGATAGGTATCAAGAACTTGGAAAACACTTATTTCTGTCATGTACAATCTCAAAAGCATATTTGTGCAATATTTGAGGATTTGATTTCCAGTTGCATTATTTTTTTTTATTTACTGTTCTAAATTCATTTATTTATTTATATTCAGGTATTGAAATCAGTTAAATCTTAGCTCAAATAGGATTTATTCCTGATGACTTTAATTTATGGCCTATTGGTGCCACTCTGCCCTTGCATCAGTAAATTTTAAACTAATTTAAAAAGTTTAATTTACTTGCAGTTTAATTAGTTTTATGTTTTTTTGGGAATTTGAAAGATATATTATCTTTCATGATATGAATAGGACTAGTATAGTGATATGTTTTATTACATACATTGATATTAATTTTCTTAACCAATTTCGATTATCGGATTATATTATTTTCCCATAGAACGATATTAGTATAACTTTATAAGTTACAATTAATTGTTCGTGGATCTGAAAACTGGTAGCTATTACTCTATCACTTTGCCCATATTTCTCACATTGTCTTTACTGAAATGACTGAAAGATGCATGAGTGTTATTGTATCCAGAATTTAAAAGTTGAATAACATATGTTCTTTTACAATCATGATATATTTACAAGACAATAATTAATATTTAATGTTCCATTTTAAATTGGATGATTATGCAAATGAATTTCTTTTTGAAAAATATTTTATGATGATGTATTAAATAGAGAAATTTAATGTTACTAATTATAATTTTTTATGAATGAAAATATTTGATATTTTGTTTATTTTTGACGTTCCTCTGATAGTTTATTGAAAATAATATTGTATAAAAAATGTAGTTCAGGCCCAAATTTGCATGAGTTCTTTAGCTTACCACTACTTTCTTCAAATCGTACTATTTCAAATTCGATGATTTAAGAGGAATGCGAATTAACTTACGAAAAGGATATTACAGGTTAAGGTAACACTGACAGCTGTAAAAATAATGTTATTGTTTCTATCCAAGCTTTAATGATCGAGTTCAATTATAATTAACTATCATGGGTTAAATTACGTTATATTGCCGTTGAAATGGACTCAGGTAAACGTTATTGTAAATTTGATAAGCGGAAGAAAAAACGCTCAAAAAAATACTTTCACAAAAAAAGGGACTATGTAAGTATTCGCTTACTGGTAGTTAACACAAAATATTTTATCTATCTAATAATTTATGCAATATTATCAGTAACGTTAATTATTTTACGTTCACTAATGTTTGAAACACACCCTATAAATGTATGTGGCATTTATTAAGGCATTAGTTAATTAGTTAATTCTGGAATGTGCAATATTTCTGTGTGTAATCTATTATATAACTTCCTTAATATTAGCAATACAGTGATAAAACATTCAAGACTGTGCCTCCTGTATTTAAAGAAAGTTCCTTTGATATATTGATAAGGTCTTTTATATCGAGATTGTGAACAGTGATTGCTCAAGAAAAAACTGGTCCCAATAAATAAACAATTGTTTAATGTTGCACATTTTACATCTAATAAATAATTAGTTCATTGATTTTTTAAATAAATAAAATCAGTTAATTCGTTTGTTTACATCTAATTTTTAAATTTTGATTAAACGTTTTATAATAGTCTATTTTCTTTGCGAAGAATGTTATTCTGTTTCTTAAAAACCTTGGTAATAGAAATTTGTTTTCATTTGGTTCATTTAAAGAGTTTATAATTTCAGGAAATAATTTATAATAATCACAAATAATCAAATAATTGATTCCAAGAATAATTTGAAGGTAACTATAAAATTGATTTGTCTCCTTAATTAAATGAAAATCATTTAAACAGAGTAGAATCATTTTTCATTAGACACGAAAATAAAAAGTTGCAGAAATTTGATTTTAATTGAGATAATGCAGTAAGATGAACTCTTTTCAGAGTTACAATGTTATTAATTGAAGCATGTCCAAATTAAATACTGGGTGTTGCTATTCATGGCTACTCGCCATTCATTCATTAGTAATATTATATTTACAACCTATTTAATTTTATAAAACGTGATTTCTTACTCTCTTTATTTGTGATTATGTGAAAACTTAATTGACTAGGAAATATTTATTTCAGAAACGCAACCATAAACAAACGTTTTTTATTTAAAATATACGTTTATATATAAACGCAACTATACTATCTATTAGTACAGATAGTATAATAATTAAATTATAATAAAGAAGGATCAAGTCTGTAACAAATTAAATATGTTACGCATATGAAGAACGCATAGTTATCCTTCAGCTTTGAATTATTTAGTTATCAATGTTTATAACTAATTAATTAATTGTTGTTGTATCATGATTCATTAATATTTGATATATTACAGTACACGTAAAACAGATTTTACTCTGGGGAACTTTATTAATTATTGTATAAATATAAAAAAAAATATTTTTCCCTTTTTTATGTTTAAACGTTTGTCCTGGTTTATCAATTTATAATAGATGTAAATAACGATGTTAAAAAACAATTTGCACTATATTAAAACTTTTTTTTATTAAAACTATTTTTGCACTATAGAAACCAATAACTATAATTGCCCTATATTTTTTAGAGCAAAAACTACCAGTTGGAGAGATTTATTGCTGACGTCAAAAAGTATGCAGAAAAAGCTAAAGTAAGTCTTTAGGAAGTAAGATTTTGATAGGTAAGAATTAAATCACATCAGTTGATGTGGTGGTAGGTGTTCATTAAATATATTTGGCTTGATAAGCATCCTGTATTAAATATAGAAGACCAGAAAAATAATTCCATAGCATTTTTTGATGGTTTTGAAAATTTTTATATTCAGTTAACATCCTTCAAATTTTCAGCATATGTTTTAAGAGACAGAATTAATAATAACGAAACCTTCCAGATATGTAGAGCATACGTTACTATTGCACAGCATACCTAATAACTGAATATATAATTGTGGATAACATTTTGTGACTACCCATTTCTTCTCTCGACACATAATGAGTTGTGGAACATTACTGTAGAATATTACCTTAACTTCACTGTGCCATAAGACACAGCAGTATGTAACCGTTCAAGCTAAGATCACATTAAGAAAAAACAAAATAAGAAAATGTACTATGTGGTATTTGTATATCAGGTTATTACAAAAAAGGAATTGAATAATCGTAGATGAGTAAGTTTTTAGATCTTAAAATTAAAAACAAGAATATTTCTATTTTGGTAATGTTATTGACTTCACAGCTTTATTAGTATCACTAATATAACTTATAAAAATTACAATAACACATCACCATATAGCAATTTCTTGTTTGCTATACACAACTGTACTGACATTGTATATATTGTATGTTCTATTAACTAACTTCTATTAATGTATAACTTTATTTTCATCCTAAAATTTAAATTTTTCTACTATTATAATTGTTGATAAATTTTGATGTGTTTAATTTGTTATTAGCAATTTCTTTTGTTTTATTATATATGTATGAATATATTTATGTATTAATGTATATTACGTAGACCTACAACTCGTTTGGTATGGTCATTAACTCGTTGGTTTTAAGGAGCAAGTGAGGCACAAATTTTAAAATTTTACTTTCCTGCCATCAAAAACTACCAGTACCTATCGGTTATAGATACTCCTATAAAAAAATAAATACACCTTTTATCTTTCCAATTCATTTTGACATATTGTTAAGTATGTTAATACTTTCAAACAAGAAAATATTTTTCATCAGATCCACAAAATAATTTAATTATATTAATGTTGAACCAATATTTTTCAGAAAAAGAAAGAAAAGAAAGAAAAAGAAGCTAAAATATATGAAGTAAACCCTAAAGCGAGAAACCCAGAAGGAAACGAACTGTATTTAAAGGTATCTAAGCTTTAATTGTATTTAATGTCAGAATGTCTTTCATTACAACAGTAGATCAAAAAATAATAGCAGATCTCAGTTGCAGAACAGAGCAGTATTATTTGATAATGCAGTACAAGGAAAATGTGTTTCAAAAATGAAAGGAAAATCAGGTTCGTAGTAAAAAAAAACTTAATCTAATTATGTTATTTTTTTCGTAATTCGAGAAAAACTTGTTATAGTGGCTAAAGAAAAAAAGGGAGAAAATGAAGATAAAACTACTCCTCAGAAGAGTGAGGGAGCGTCTGCAAAAAATTCGCCGAAAGCGTATGTTTGATTATTTGATATTAATCTTGTAAGAGAGGTTTAACTTCGAAAAGAGTCCTATCATTTATTTTCCAATTTTGTCCTAATGACGACATATCTATTCAACACACACACACACATATATATATATTGAAATCTACATGAGGGGTCTGGTTCTAATATCTGATTGGTTGATGCAGGACCAAATAAGCTTGACTCATTTTTTTGCGTGCTGTTTTCAAAGTTGAAGGCTTCTAGCTCTGATCGAAGTCACGTACAGCGGTTCTTCTCTTCCATGAAGTCACCTCCGCTGACACAGCAAATAGTATGAGGGCTCCCTCATTTTCTGAGGGAGTGCTCAGACATGACAATTAGAATTGGGGATTTGATTAAGGATTCGAACAAGGAAAATGACATTACAACTATGATCCCTGGAATTTAAATGGTTAACAGTAGAAAGATATTTGCGCTAATCGATGTGGTTCGTTGACCTGTGACAGTTCACACGTTGACTCAGCTTAGTTAAAACCAGTCATAAAAAGTATCATACTGCAGTCCTGTCAATAGACACAGTTCTGGATAGTAAAGGAGTTATTAATATGGTTGGGGTAGGAGATTCATGGTGGAGGAAGTATTGGGGTTATGACAGCACATTTGGTAAATACATAGGTAGTAATGATGAAAAAGGATCAAATTTCTTTATCCTTCCTGGGTCCAGAGTAGGTATCGCAGCTAGTAGGACACGGCTATTAATACAAGGGGAAGGATAGCCTTGTCCTGAAAATGTTTGTTTATTTATTTAGTTTACTTAACCTCTACTCTGGCCTCAGAACAATGCAGTCCACGGTTAGTTAAAATCTAGCTTTAACAATTCATTTAGCATTGATATATTGATACGCTATTAGTAAAATCCTTCAGATAATCAGTGCTGGAGATAATCACCGCTGGACTCGTAGTGCTCATTATAATTCTAATTATTATCGAGATAAACATTTTGGAAAGTTGGTTAAATTATTGACCAAAACTTAAACGTATCAAAGACCCATATAGCAATACACACGTTAGAAGGGAATAAAAGAACTATCACTTATCTATTCTTTATAAATGTATTCATTCCTTCTTGATTTTATAATTATTTAACGATAATTAAACGGAGTGATTGTTATTTTCAGAGCTGAGATTAACGAGAGTGGAAATGGTAACTTTCCGCCGAAGGATTTACTGATGAAAATAATAAATGCAGGTAAAAACAAAAAAGGAAGCAAAGACACGAAGGAAGCAGAAGAGATGTCGTCTGCCAGTGATGTGCTCTGTTGGCAAGAACAGGTCCAGCGACTGGTATCCTGCTGCAGCTCGGCATGCCAGCTGATGAAAACGCAAGGTCTATGAATCACTGTATCCCAATCAAAGGGACATCTGTCTTCTCTTATCATAAAGTCCTGCTTTAAATTGAGTGCACAAGTCTGAAATCTGAAAGACTTATCAATAAAGTCCATAAAGCCTAGTTTGTCACATTTTAAAGTTGTTCAACTTGTAAACCTTCTAATTAAAAAAAGAATTCTATCTCTTTCTTTATTATCAATTGTAATCTTAAAATAGTTGATAGTCCAGTTCTGTGAATTGTAAACGGCAATCTTCCTCAGCATTCCTCCTTATCACAAACGCTTTGAAGTCTAAACTGCTACTTCCTGCAGCCAATTCCCATCCCTACTTTATCACTATAAACCGATATGTTTCTTCCAACTTTCGTGTTTCAATTTATACTGTTCTTCAATAATTTATACCTAACTTACGATTAACATTTTAGATGAACTATGTGTTCAAAACTCTTTTTTTTTTATAAAAAAAAAATGTTTACGTGAACAATTTAATTGTAAATGATAAGTATGGCAGTCTGTTACAATTTCAAGTAGTAACCTATAGAAACTCAAAGTACATCAACATGAGTAGAGAAGTATGTCCTGGCTCCTGTCGTACAAAAGAAATTAGTTTTAATAGTGCAATTAAAACTTATAATTTTCAAAACTTAAATATTATAACCCTTCAAATTACCACCAACATCATTAACATTTATTTCCCTAATAAATGTACACTTTTACATGATTTATTTCTTAAAATAAGTCCTAATTTGTATTGAAATACTGCATTAATTATTCAAAATAAGTGCCTCATGTTAAAAGTAATTAATAATTTGGATTGCATATAAAAACTTTTTTCCTATGCTATTAAGCATCTAATTATGAATAACAGTTTCATAATTAGTTTACAGTAATTAAAACTCCACATAGAATTGATGACCTGTAGCATAGAAAACGTCATTCTAGTCTGTTTTTTTGTTAGTGATTTTAAAAATGTTTGCTCAGTTCAAAATGGTCTATCTGTATAGCACAAATATAGACAAGCATCTACTGCAATATATTAAAGAATGCACTCAGTTACTTTTTTTTCAAGTTTATGTACCATAATAGTAGTATAATAACAAAAAATGTTAAATGGTTTCTAAAATTTTGTTTACCTTCTCTGATTGAACTCTTTCAGATGTTGCCCTCAAGAAAAAGATAAGTTATGAGAGAATGGATAAACTGAGGAAAAAGTAAATTATTTATGATTATTTCTTTTATACATTGATGTTTTTGAGACTAAGGAATTAATTAGTGTATTTTTAGATTATTAGAGAATGAAATGGCTGGAGAAGTTAATGAAGACACGGCCTTCAAAAGAGAAGAATCGCCTCCTTTCAATGGTTAGTATCAGAAAATAGATATATAACATCCTTTATATATCTGTTCTTCTAAATTATTGGAAGAGTACAGAAACTCACACTATTTAATTATGGATTCTTAAAAGGTTGTTAGTACTGCGAGTGACGGTCCCAAGCCGTTTTTTTGGCTCTTGTTCGACTTGGCAGAGCAATATCTCATGTTGTACCACGATGTACAAACTATTTTATTTTATGAAATTTCTTGTTGAAAATGTAATTATATATTATAATATTATATTCCCGTAGTAAGGAATAAGAAAACAGTATTCTATGGAAATTGTTTTAATCAGAAATTTTGAAAAAATATTTTCCAAGTCGTTATTATGATCTCTTACTTTGAAAAACTCTTTTTACTAATCTGTTCTAATTAAAACAGATAGTAATTACTATTTTTTTTAAAAAAATCATGTTAATTAATATTTGGAAAAAGAACAGAACATAAATAAACAAAGGTGAAATAATCACATGCATTAGCATTTGTCTCTTGAAAGTCGCTAGAAGGGAATGACCGTGTCACCAAAGCAGTGACTGAGACATGCCAACTAACGTGGAGGATTGTAGCGCTGACGCGGTAATTTAAAAGTACACCACTTCTAGAGAAATTTTATTCCCCGATTTGCTGTAATTAGCAAATTATTGACGTTAATTATTGTTACTTAGAGTAATTTTTTGTTGATTATATAAAAAAAGTTTCTATTTTTATTATTGTAAATCATCTATTTCTAGATATCATGTATATCTGCCATTAATGATTATTTTTTGCATACCACTGTAGAAAATACTGGACCCATTATTATAGTAATCAATCATCATACCTGGTCTGAGAGTACAAGAGCAACATCCTTTGGTTTTCTCACTTGCTTGCCTTATAGCCAATGCTCCTTTTTATGCAAGAAATATCGATATCCATCGTGATCTAAGGATAGATTCAATAGATGCTTAACATTAGGCGTCTGACTATCAATGAAAACAGAAAATTTCCCTACACTCTTACCTGCTAGTAGCAACACTTTTGTTTCAAATTCCCTAAAACCAATCCTCCTCCGACTAATCAGATCTTCAAATTCACTATAGCTGACGAGTTTAGTACGCTTTAGACTATACGAAAACGAAACATACTCACCCTAGTCAGGACATAAACTAACATACCGACTCACCCGACAGACCTGCACATTTAGAGCAGTACAAATAGACAAGCAGGTGAAGCCTCTGGCTTGGAGCTGCCTGACTCCAACTGCAGAATTGTAGGGAAACTCTCGTTGCTCGTTGGTCTTCTCAATCGACTGGAATAAGAACTACTTAGATATAATCTACTTATACTGGTAGATTATTAAAGCAGGAGAAGGGTAATTGAGTCTGTTTGGGATTGTTGCTGCCTGGAGTCCTTAAGATGTTACGATGTTGAAACCCAGAAGAAATCATTTAAGACATTAGTCCATCATAACTTAATACAAAGAGAAACCTACGAAGAAATGTAAAATCACATATAATAAAATAATAAAAAGAACTTAGTGTTAACAAACGACCGCTTTACTTTTATCTAGTTTTGCGATGAACTGAGTCCATCTCCATCAGACTTCTATTCTCGTTTCATTAAGAGCTTCACTCTTCTGTATAAGGCAGGTGTGAACTATTACCCTCTAGACACATGCGTATTTCATATTTCCCTTCTTTCTGTTATCTATTTCTGTGATAATTCCACCTATGTATATAATTTAATATAGGGTAATCGATCTGGAACAGACAGCAATAGTTAAAGGTTATTAAAGAAAATTATATTAATAATAATTCATCGTATTTCAATTATTTGACATATCTTAATAACGATTTTTGTACAAATGGGTCAAGTGGCATCTCTAGGTTAGAATGATAGTCGGGGAAATATATTAAGTCTACACCATAAAGGTTTTATTTTACGACGCGTTTCGAACTCTTACTGTTCATCATCAGGAACATCTGCCTCCGAACAGGCCTCACAATAACTGCTTGCATAGCTCGTGAGTTAAAAACCTGCTATAAATAGATCGAAGTTTCAAACTCGTGTTGAATTTTTATAAAATAGTTTGGAAATATTTGAAATTAATAAACGGCTAAATCCCCTTCAGCATTAGAAGGCGACCCAAGATCTTTTGAAGGATACACATTGAAGACTGTTCTTACCATTCAGGTCATGCTTATTTTGTATTATTTTTTCTTTTATTTCTGAACCTTAATTTTTGGACTGTTATATGTCAATCCAAAATTAGAAGGATGTTTATGATATAATGAATTTGTAAGAACTAATGGCCTCTACAACACAAAGGTCTTAATCTTAGTATTACCAATATAATATTAGAGTTGTTCCTGTAATTTGAAGATTTCTAATATAGAAATATTCATTTTCTAATCGTAATTATGAATCAAAAGCAGACATAATTCATTGATATATCTGTAAACTACTGGAAATTAAATCATTTCAATTTCTGTTTTCAGTTAATGAGGAGTTCAATGCATTCTTAGAAAAAAATGGAATGAAGGCAAACATTGGGTATTTAGAAGGAGAAAATGAAGACTGGCTGCAGAGGTGCCGTAAGATTTTGAAAGATGTGGAAACTGACATGAAGCCAGAGGGAGTGTACACGCTGGCCAAGTCCAAAACACCCTCTGTGCCCAGCGCCACTCCCGACATTGGGCACTTGAACTCACTCAAGCTCAACCCTACTGATTTACAGCCTAGCCTTAATTTCCTTCAAGCAGATCCTTTCTTTTTGCATGAACAGAAGACTCCCCAGCTGTCTTTTTTGAACTTATCAAATGGTAATAACAGGAATGTACCATTAACAGAGAGTCCAATGCGATTTATGCCCTTAGAGAAAACCACTCCGAATCTCAGTTTGTTTGCAGAACCAATTCGAGTTCGTAATCAATCCTTGAACACCAGTCCAGTAGACTCCTTCAACAACTCCTTCCTGTCTTCTTTTACTTTGAATACCCTCGAGTTAGTCACTCCTCAGCCAGTAAGCCAACAAATATTTCTTAAACCTTCAGTAGTGTTTGACCGATACAAATCTTTCAACATTTTGACTGCGGCAAATAAATATTCAATTTTTTCTCCTCTTGTTCAAGATATTGATACAAATATACATATTTATAATCCATCAGAGTCAAATCGAGTCAAAAAGGTGTTTGGACAAAGACCTGAGTCAGTTGTAACGGAAGACCCCTTGACGCCATGCCTAGAGCTGTTGAGTCCATTGACGGAGACCTGCTCGCCATCGTACCGACACAACATTGGTGCTGACATCCTGCCTGCGGACAGCTCCTGCGACACTTCTCATCAGGTAACTGGCCGACATACTCCCACAACAGCCACGCATTACTAAGTGATTCACCGTTATAACATGTTCCACTGCTTCCCTTACCGACTTCTGTCAACACACACTTTCTCCTCAATCAAAAGTAAAACTTCAAAACTTTGGCAAATGATGACTAATTGTCAGGGTATTTACTCTAATTTCTTTTTATTTGTATATAATTTCATATTTTTTAATTCACTATAAAATTGGAAGACGATCCAATCTGGACATAATATCAGTTAAAAGTCGACGAAGAGTAAATAAACACACTTACAAACTCAAATTTTCGGCAAATTTGTCTTTAGGAAAAAAGAGAAAGGGAGACCAAGCACTCTGTAGACGCAGCGTGCAAGTAACCGACCTGGTAGCCCAAATTCATTAAGCAATATAAATACATTTATCAAACATTGCTATTATTCAATTAGCAATGAATGTTATTATTCATTAATTGTTAGCATGCTGTAGATATTTTTGAGACAGATACTGAAGGCATAGTAATAGCTAAATTAAGTGATAACGATGATAAAATGCTGTAAGTTGGGTAAGGCCTACAAGTGGCCACGTTATCTCTAGTCGCTTGCTGGCCATGTCTGTCAAGAGATGATAGTTGAAATATTGTCACAACAGCTCTTATTAAGGGTCAACTTGATAGGCTTATCAATACTAGTAACGGGCTTTTCAGTTGGAACTACTATCTTGGTGAACAAGATAAAACCCTTTGTTATTAGATATACCATACTAACCAAGGAGGAGGCCTCTTATTCTGCTGTTAATTTTTCATAATTTTGGCACGCAATCTTGACAAAGTCAAAGACTAATTTTCTCCCATAAACTATAGCCATTATGGTACTCTATTCAAGAAATTAAAGGGGTACAGCATAATATTAAACATTATTATAAACATTAATATTAAACGGAACTGAATAATATATTCACACCAATAAAAATTATTTGAATTAAATTTAAATAATTATAATTAGTATGTATTAAATTAGTTCTTCTGTTGCCTAGGGAAGAATAGTAAGAATGTTTTCTGTTTGGAGTTGAATAACACAAAATTTTGTTTAGTCACAATGGGGTTAGTCAAAGTAAAACAACTATCTGAATATGCCTTGCTTCGTATGTTGTCTGTCGCGTCTGCCAGTTTTATTTTCAAGAGTGACCGAGTTGATCCCGTAGATTGTTAAGTGGGAAACCTATCGAGCACTCTAGACAACGTGCGTTTATTAAAATAAGTTTCATCATACCAGCCATCTCTTTCTTCCTGATCGAAAATAATCCTAGTTAAGTCACATTAGACCACTGTTCTGGATAAGACTGTATGGCCTATACTGCAATCCATTAAAACTTACTAGTCTTATTTTGAAGCTCAATGTGGATGTCTGATTATCATGAACATGACCTTACCCATTGACTAATCAATTGCCATTGTTGACAGAACAACGCGATGTGGTCCAGAAAACGTCACTACACCCACTTCAAAGCACAACCTTCTCCTGCAGTCAAGAGGCATGCCCTGTTCTCTCCTCACTTCTACTGATCCGTCAAAAGAAATTCATTGTCGTATGGAACCTTGTTCAAATGTAATTGTGCCTCTCCTCTGTATGTACCTATCAAGTTGTCTTTATCGTAAATATAAATTATTTATATAATATTGTCTCACGAATTACTTTTTAACATTAATATCTATCAGTATGAATTCTGCATTTGCTGTTATATTTTACTGCAAGCACAGTAATCAATTACGCAAAGCAACAAGACAGCACTTCGAAATATAGCAGCGAGTTTTTCTGATGTTTTTTGTTTTCTTTCTGTAGGTTTATTATACATACACAAAGAAAGCGCACTAATATTAAAAAGAAAGTGAAAAGATGTTTTGATTGCTCGTTAAAAAAATCTGGAGTGGCCTTCACTCAACTTTACTATAAGTAACTTAATATCAAATTTCTTGAGTATATAATATATAACGTCTCAATTAAGCATAATGTAAACATCTAAATGGAATATGATTATTAGTCTTTCATTCCTGAAAGAGTACAGATAGTGATTGAAGGACATATCAATATATAAGCTTATTTTGTTACATCATACAGCTGATGCAAATAATTTCATTAGTATAACTACAGCACTAATAACATTTTTGAAAAACCAAAGTGAACATTTCTTGATACGAAATATTCACCTACAAGAGACATGGCCTCTGTTCAAATAGCCAGTGGATTTCTTACATCGTTTACTTGACATCCTTCTACATTGAATATTAAGTAAATTTTCAAATTTTAAACTAAAAATACCTTTTTTTCTCTGAAAAACATCATAAAATTTCGAGAGAATTAATGTTGCTTTAACATGAATTATAATTAAAGTAGTACGATAATTATATTTATTAATCTCTAAACTAAAGATTTCAATTTTGAATTATCTTTTACATTTTCGGTTTTTTATAGAATTATTATACTGGGAATTTTATGCCTTCTTAGTATTTAATAAGATCATTTTCCTTCCCCTTTGTCAAATATCATGTATACGAATTTTTTCTGAGTGAGTGGTATCCTTTTCCTGCCTTCTGTACTCTGTTTAAGTTTGCTATGAATGTATATTGAGAAAAAATATATTAGTAATTAGCCAGTTTACATACTCAAATCGAAGTCAAAGCCAGCTATTCAATATAATTTAAATCTTTTATAGTTGGGAGCTTCTAATTTTTGAAAATAATAAATATGAATTATTAGACTAGAATTGTAAAAAAAACTGGATATTTCTCCACAAACATAAGTCCTCTTTCTTGAGGAAAGAGTCCATTCATTACATTTCAATATCATGGAAAGGTACTACATTCACAATTATAATGTAATTGTAACTGATATTAAGTTTTGCTCAAGAGTGCAATATATAGATTTATTAAAGCATTTTATGAGACAAATCCATCATGCCATGGAAGAGAAAGCTAATTTATTTATGTTTATTGGCGGTGATTTTTTTACATGTATCAATATTATTCCTCTTACATCTCATATAAGTCAATAAACAATTTAAATTGTTCCTTTATAAATATCAATTTTATCTCAGTGGAATGGCTCAAAAAATTTCTAAGTCAATGTTAACAATGAAAAAAAATATAAAAAATTCGACAAGTATAGCAGGTGATCTCTTAGTCTAAGATAAACAAACAGTTTTTATAGCGTTATTGCTCTTTCCCATAATTGAAACTTCATGATTTTTTTTTTATGAATTGCTAATTTTTTGTTCCATTTATGGTCAAATTTTCATTATTTTTTAATGAGCCGTTTAGCGTCCAAAAAACATTTTTTGAAAACAGAAATCGTACTGTAACGCCCCATTAGCGAATGTAATTTTGAAAAAAATATCTCAACTCATTCTCCACATAATGATCTATTTATAGGCATAGTTTCATTTTGATCCGTCAAACGGTATGGCTTGTATTGCTCTCACAAGGTTTGAGATTGAATTATAAGTCAAAATTTTTAGATTTTATTGAAAAAAAATATTTCCTGTTGTTTCAAAATTCTGAATATATTTTTCGTTTGTTCCATTTGTAACTTCAAAGATAATGTCAAAATTTCAAAACTCTAGGGTTATCAGTTTAGGAGAAATAAATGTTTAAAAAAAAACGGTTTTTGGCAAAAAAAGTGACTTTCCCATCAGGCATAATTCTTCCCAAACAATAGGGATCTTCGTCTTTATGAGGCCCATTTTTGTGTAAAATATCAACTTAATCCATCAAAGATTCTGGACCGTAGCGTGGTAACAAGCAATGCTAACACACGCACCCACCCACCCACCCACACACACACAGACATCATCGTAAAAACCTCATAAAACGACTTCTGGGACCTCAAAACATGTAATTCCGTCAAAATCTCGAGATCGAATTTTTTCACGATCACTATACTTTACTTATAGTAAAGTAAAAAGGCTTACCACTTTTATTTATCATTGTGATTATTTCTTTGATCGTAGAGTCACATGTATTTATTTTGACATTTCAATATGTGTTTTAACTATTAAAAAGTGGATAATCGATCCATAACGGAAAATAATTTTTTGAGTTATTTATAATAACTTTATTCTATATAGAAATCTATGGTCTTCAAATACAAATATAAACTAAGGAAACATATACATTAGGCAGGAGTACGTGGAATCTAGGTGTCTATATAGGTACAATTAAGTACTGAATTATTACACCTGGCACACAATATGTAGCCTCCTGCAGACGACTAGAGATGAAGTTACTGTCGTAGAATAAATTACCGAGTTGCAGAACTCGGTAGAAAAGGCGTGCTTGATTCAGAAATGAAACAGATGAAGATAGTTATTAACAAACTTAATATCGATGCAATGGAAGATAATGGAAGTACTGGA
Organism: Hermatobates lingyangjiaoensis; assembly: GCA_026182355.1. Classification (NCBI taxonomy): domain Eukaryota; kingdom Metazoa; phylum Arthropoda; class Insecta; order Hemiptera; family Hermatobatidae; genus Hermatobates; species Hermatobates lingyangjiaoensis. Next base: position 2,305,490 of record JAPFBL010000089.1, read on the forward strand.
ATTATGACTAAAAGAGATAGAAGAAGAATGCTTTGAAATTTTGGAAAATGATTATTTATATTCTTAACGGATGCGTTGAGATGTTTGTCGATTACCCTTGTTATGATTAAGAATCAGATATCAGGCTAGTTGGTTTTGTTTTCTGGGACGTATGTATTCAAGAAAGACTACTGCCATTATTTATGTGATGGAATTTTACAGTAAAATTAAAATCAAGGTCTAAGCCGGAGCAAGGACTTTAGAAAAAATAGAAAGAAAAACACTTGACCTTTAGACTAAGTGTGACTCTGGCAAAGACCACTTGTTTTAGCTGAAAGATGTTAGCTCCATATTTTTAAATTACTTTCGTTTGTCTAGGCGTTGATATATATTTCTATATTGCCAGAATTACTGATAATTGTGAGTGTTTGTCTTCTTTCTTGTTATTGACTTTTAAATTTTAGTTATATAGATATTATATTCAAAAATAAACAAAAATCACAAAATGATTAGGACACTTATAGGCTCAAATTTTTTGATTTACCATGATCAGTATGAAGAAAAGGGGAAAGAAGATTCAGCAAACCGGCTGAGCAACAGACAGCTCAGCGATAAACCTTCGTTCTGCCAGAGCACTGCATCGATCCTTATTCTTCCACCTTATAACTTTTAAACAAAAAATTTGAAACTTTAACTATGCTATTCTATTATGCATGTTTTTAAAGTTTATTTTTGAACATTTGTTGTACATTTTGGATATTTTACCTTTCATTAAAGAGTGTTTATATGATAAAAAGATTCTCGAGAACAACAAATTAGAAATAACCACACATAGAAAGAATGGACAACTCTTTCTATATTTCGACATCTGTCGTTATCAGGGAAAGAAGGGGATTTGATTCCTTAGTCATAAGTAGTGACAGTAGTCACTTCTTCTCCCAATGACGGCGGGTATTGAAACTGAGAAGTAAATTATACATGTTTTTTTTTCTGTATTATTATATATGTATGTAAGTACCTAAAACTCTATAGTGCATTCCACAGAAAGGAAACAAACATTCAAGATTCTTAAATATTTCGGCAACACTTTTGTGTTTTAGTTTTACTATACAAGCATTTAATTATGAATCGTTAGCATAATTTTGTTACTTATTCAACAGAACATCTCAACAACAGAAATTTCCAGTTTGTAGTATTTCATAATTGGCCTATTTCAACAAATTCCAATGTCATCCCTCCATACCTATATATAGTATTTGCTTGTATGCACTCGAGATTTGAGTCTAGAATTTTTATCAAGAGACTATATGCTATTTCTGTTTGAGTTTCAAGTGTAGCCGTTGTGATAGTTAGGATGGGATGGTCTTATTGGTTAGCAGTACTACGGGGTAGTATGTACAGCCAAGAGTGCTGTAAATTAACTGTTTTACATGGTCAAAACCTACAATGGTTGTGCCTTGGTACCATTTGGTTGTGAGGGTAGCTGTATTTTCAGTCACTGAGACTTTATGTAATTGTTGCTGAGAACATAGACCGTTAATGAGGTAAGTCTCCCGTCTACCGAATTAATATTATATAGACTCGAAGTCTTTATCAGAATGAGGTTGTAAGTTAGAGGCAGTTAGAGGCCCTTGTGTTCTCACAGTAACAACTGTGAAACATTCTATCAAAGGTTTCAGGTTCTTTAAGGAATTCACCATTGTACTGTTGTTTATTGATGAACATTATGGATACGGGTGAAGTGTGTTTCTTTAGTTAGAGCTAAGTCATGTCGTTTTCTTTGAAAAATACGTCGTTACGAGGACCAGGCTGTCTGGTATTTTGTGGGAAAGGAACTCTGCAGAACTGGAAATTCTGAATTACATAAGTTATTTATTCTAGGCAAGGGTAAGGTTGTTTGAATTTAGAAAGGAGTAGAGGTTTTGAGGAGTGAAAACTGAATATCAATGGATGACAGAGGGGTCATGCCCGTGGATTTTCACTTGAGCATGTGGGAGTGTTTATTCGCGAGCACATGAGAATACAGGGATCGTTGTCTAAAGGCTGTAGCTGTCCTGGACGGTTTGCGGGGATATCTCGTAGTGGGTGCTTCTCAGACCTATGCTGATCGGGACTCCTTTCCTATGAGAAGACATATTTTAGATCATATTGTAACAGTTTTTTTGGCAAGGGCTAAGAAACAGTCATGGCTACTCGTTTTAGCACAGCATGATATGATGTCGCACAAGTTTCTTGAATGATCTCGTAGCCAGCACTAATTATGTTTTTTGTTAAGTATGGGCTCTTTTACTTCATTAAAAAACTCAAATTTGATGATAATAGCTTCTGATTGTTGCATAACGAGCTTGGTGAATAAAGCACTTCATATCTCATTGTTCCTGACTTAACTGTTAATTATTCTAACACAAAAAATACTATTAATACAGTTTTTATTGCCTATTTGGCAGTTCGGATTTTTTTATTGTAGTGGTGTATTTATTGATACTTCACTATAGTATGTTTTTTTTAAATAATTGTATATTAGAATCACAATCAACTAATATGTTTCGGGTTCTAAACGTAGTCTTCGCTAGTTTGTGGCAAATGAAGCAAATATTTGTATGATATGAATGAAGTATTTGTAAATTGTGATTTCATTTCAATTGCGTTTATCTGTGAAATGATGTTAGTTGATGCGTAAGTCGCGTTGTTTGGATGAATACTTGAGATTCTGTGAGCCCAGGAGACGAATATTATTGAGGTTAGATTGCTCATTATTAAGTAGGTTTGGGTGGACATGAGTTATCAGAGCGACATGGCGCAGTTTCCGTAGATAAGAGTCTCCGCCAAGATGACATCCTCATCCTCCAGTGATGCGTCCTGCCGACAGAATCTCCTTCTCTTTCTTTATACTTCTCATAATTGCTGCATCCACCTTCTCTGCAGGTAAGTTTAACTCTTTATTCTCATGTATCTGTATCTATTTTCTTCTCCACTGATATTGATATCACTTATACAACTGTATATACAGTATTAAGGCAATGTAATTTATTTCAGAAAACCAAGGATAAAATGTATATATTTGGCTAAATCTAGTTATCTTTCTTGAAACATAATGTATAACAAACCTCCACACAAATATCTATCTTACAATGAAAGTTTAGCTGAAAATTAATCAGTACGCTTAAGTAAAATTAACGTCTAGAAAAAAAAATATTAACATCTTTAACACTAAAATCGTAATTCGTATGGTGTGTAAAGCTTCGTTACTTGCTCCAATATCCGTAGTAAGTAATAATACAAAATGCATTATATTTGTCATAATTATACAAAATGCTAAAATATAATCAGTTAAATTCCATTCAAATATTCTCCACTTTTGAATATAAGAAACAGAAATAAATACTAATATAATTTCATAAGATCATATTCAATTAAGTAACTAAAAGGTAAATATTTTATGAAAAATTTTAAATTAACCTTCAAACTTAGACATAAAAGCTAAACAAAGTTAAAGCTAAACAAAGTTAAAGCTAAACATACATTTCAGACTGAAGTTTTATTTTTCTAAGTAAATTATTTTCAAGTAATTTTTATTGGGTTATAATAATCTTTCAAAAAACTTTCCATGAATTTGAATAGAGTTTACAGATTATGTACTAGATAATGAAATTTCCTAATCAATAATTCTTACACCATATTTTTTTTATAACATTTCAGCTCTATTGTTTAGTAAACATTCTGATTATCTTGAATTATTGACAAGTGTGAATGTGTCCCACATCGCACTGACCTCATTTTCACCTATAGAAGACATTTTTAGAGTAGTGTCAAAAAACAAAGGAATTCATCATAGTTTTCTTAATTTTTTTTTCACTTAATCTGAAATGTAAATATTTTAAGAAATAAAAATATTATAGTAAATAATATAATTTTATATATACTCACAAAACTTTATACCAATTTCCTCTTCTAAAATATTGAATATATAAATAGATGTTTAAAAAATAGAGAACGTTTAAATAAAATTAATAAACGAAAAAGACGTCTTTGTATATATCAAATGTACGAATATATTTCATTTATCCATTTACATAAAAGTCAATGTCTGTGCGTTTCCTCCTTCTTTATACAAAAAAAGTCGCAGTGTTACCTAAAAACTAAAAATGTTTTTATATAATAAATTCCCTACCAAAGCAATAAAAGTAGTTACAAATCCCTTCGTACTATGAGCAGCAGAGGTCCTTATTTATAACTTCAATTTATGACTTTCCAGTTGTTTACATTGTGGCATTCACCTACTAGTCATTCATTCTTTTCACAATTTGTATTAAGAGGGTATGAAATCTTGAACCTGAAGAGGGAGAAAAAACCTGTCAGGTACTCCTTAGTGATCCCTTCTCTATATCCATGAATATGGTAATTTTAGAACTCCCGAAGTACAATTAGGCCACTAACGCGACGCGCATATGCTAATGTTATAATATAAATAAGCCACACTTATTTCCTAATGGCGTAGAGAACCAACGAAAATGACGAAACCAATTGATTAATTTTCACTTCTCCTAATAACAATGGATGTCAAAATTTAAAAATGAATTTTATCAAGATATTTTTATTTATATTTCTCTTCATATTAATTACTCCCTTATTCACCAGTTTCAATTTGTTGGTTAAATAGTACATAAGTAATTTCTTGGTTTTCCAGGTTCAAATCAAATTTTGATTTAAATTTAAATCAAATTTTGATTTAACAAAAGTAAAAATTTGACATTTCAACTTGAAAATTTGATGTATAAATAGTTTCTTGAAGAAATGTTTAATATATTTATATATTCTATTCTATTGTTGATAACTTTATCATTCTAAATATATATATATATCAATGATCAAACCACAATATGAAATTGGAAAACAAGACAAAGATCTTTCAACCGTAACAAGCGGTCTTCGTCAGAGTCAAAAACACAATTGACGAAGACCGCTTATTGCGATTGAATGATCTTAGTCTTTTTTCCCCATTTCATATTGTGGTTTGATCATTGATTGTTATTTCACGTGTTTATGTGAAATCTTGTTATATATATATATATATATATATATATATATATTATAATAAATTCAGTTCGTCAATTTTTTGATTCAAATAAAAACATCATTTTTTGTTTTTGTTATTAAATCCTGTAATAATAATAAGTGAATAAATACAACATATCTTAACCATAAAATTTTATTTATACATTTATTTTGATGTTATTACGTGTTCATTCTATGTATATGGTGTCCATAAAGTCTGTGTGCACTTTCAAAAATTCACATCTTTATTTGTATTTGCAATAGAAATAATCAGTAAAAACGATTAGAAAGAAGTAAATCTAACTTTTTCAAGGTTTTATTTTATTTTATTTTAACTTTCCACACGTTTGCCATCATTAGGAACACAAAGAGTAATAAGATTTTCCAGTTCTCGGAAAACATTTGCAAACTGATTCAGAGTAATGACTAAAATCGTATTAGTTATTTTAACTTTCAAATCTTCTAACTGAATATAGGTAACTGAATGGCATACACAATTGTTTTCAGATATACTCATAAAGAAAAAATGTTATAGAGTAAAATTTAGCGAACGTGGAGCCCAATGAAATAGTCAAGCCCTTCCGATCCATCCATTCGAAAATTCCTGATTTAGAGGTGGATATCCAATACGATGGATATCATGTGGAAACTTAAATGAAATTTCAATAATACCTTTAAAAAAGTAGATTTACTTCTTTCTAATCCTCTTTACAGACTTATGTCTATTACAAATACCAATATTTGGTGTACACTTTTTAAAATACATACGAACTTTATGGACACCTGTTACTTTATACTTCTTCTTCTATTTTGTTTTTCCTTGTTTAAAGGTGTTCCAACAAATCCGAACGGTTAGGTTTCGAAGTTTGATATGGTTGACCCTTCTGAGTGGTCAGAGTATAAAATTTACACTACAATGCCTATGTTAAGGGAGATTTTTATTTCAATAATGTACTAAAGAACAATGAATTGAAACATATATTTTACATTTTCTCATTTTGTAAAAACAGAATAGTGACCATGACAAAATCAATTCACAATTTTTTTGTGAATACTAACCATATATGAGAAAATGATAAACGAAAATAGGTATAATAAACAATCTTTTTGTTTAAAAATTTGATATACAGCACTACAGTGCTTATTATTATTAAAGTAAAAATAATAATATTTTCATTGGTGGAATGATATTTCTGTTAAAGGAAAAAAATCATATATACCATCTAACATATGCTTTGTTCAACAACCGCTGAGTTTATTGATAATGCGGTAAGTCTTTTAAAACAAACTATGATCAACATACACATTGCAGATTTTCAAACCTTTCCATACATTTATACCATCTATTAGTATGCGTTTATTTATATGTATATCGTTCAACTTTTTAGGAATTTATTTTTTAGATACAAATTATGAATCAATAACTTTATAAATACTTTATATTTATTGTAAATATAAATTATTGGTAAACTAGTTTCCTAAAGCTAACGAAATATCAATTTGGTCGATAAATTGGGTTTTGTTTGTGTTACTAGTGATAGATATATGTAACATATCAAAACTGTGTTTTGAGTAAAAAGGTATCCATGGAGAACAAATGTCGTGTATCTCTTGAGTTGAGCTAACCACCTGCTGGACTAGTGTACATACAGCAAGATGCTCAAGCGAACTGGATTAATGCCATTACTGTAAATCATCAAGTCAATGAAGTCGATTTGAATCATGTTCTTGAATCATGAACTAGAAAATGATTAAATAATATGCATTAAATAATTTATTAAAATGTTTGTTGTGTTTTTTGTTTGTTCAGTGCGTTGCCCTGCCCTGTGGCTGCGGTACGGAAGGATTAAATTTCGTTCCAGAGGAAGAATAGCCTCCTTCTTCTGTAGTCCACGTTACACGCTTTATGGCGAAAGGTACTCGGCGTGCTTTCGGGGACAGTGGGACGTCGCTGCTCCTAAATGCGTCAGTCAGTAAAATAGAGTTTTAGAATGATTGCTTTTATTGAAATAGAATTTCTTAGAAAACATTAACGTAATCCTTAAAATCAACTTTGCAATGGTTTTTAAGTGCCTTTGCGGCACTAACAACTAAATTCATTTAAAACAGCAATTTTACTACCTCAGGTAGTAAGTAACATCCTCCATTTTGAATCTTCTACTTTCAAATAAAAATAATTGAAATTTTAAACCAAATTAAATTTTTAATTAAAGTTTATAACTAGAAAAAAACAGACATGTAAAATAACATTAAAAAGAACGTTTAATATACTAAAAAAGTTTTGTATTGAAACAAATAATTAAATTTGTGATTTGCAGGATATGGTTGTCCGCTTCCCACGTTCTTCCCCTACGGCACGATGAAGATGCCTCTAGGACAAACCCAAGTCGTCTCCTTCTCGTGTTTCCCGGGCTATAATTTAGTTGGCCCCAAGGAGATCTACTGCAATGGCATTCATTACGATAGCGCCCAGCCAGTCTGCAAGAGTCAGTTCCTGTTTATTTTAACTTCAGTAATCAACCACCAAGTAGAAAGACTGAAATTATTAATTTGAAATTGGCCTGTTCTCAAAACTATAAATATATTTCACCCCAGGAGAGTATGAATTATTAATGAATGAACCATGAGAAATAATGTTAATATCATAATTTAGGAATCAAGAGGATGATTGTTTTGCCATATCATGGGCCATTTAACACTCCTATGCATACTCGCAATGGTCGTTAGTGCAGGACCACTCTAATATTGCTGACGTAGGTTATCTGTTGATTAAAAACTCCTCTAGAGAACTGAAGTAAGGTCATATTATAGCATTCATCGCACATTTTGTCTCTAATTGTACATAGGTCGGACCGAAAATCTAATGAAATTCTGTAATAAATACTCAGTATTAACTAGAGTAATAGACATTTCTAGCTGGTTCACATCAACTGGTGGATACACATAGTTTTATCTAATTTGTTCCTGAACTCCTTAGTTACTCTCTACTTTTAAATACAGTTTTTTTCCTAGACTTTTGAATATTCTCCTCATACCGAACTGTTTTTGAAATATCAATCGGTTAAGTGTTTTGTTTTATTCTGTAGTAAGATTTCTATAGTAAGATTTATAGTTTTATATCCGGTTGAATATTTTAATAAGAATAAATTAGAATCTAGTTTAAAGGAGTTTTATTGAACCAATTTTTTTAAAATGTATTGATCTATCAGATAGTCTTAAGAAGTGATATAGGTCTTTGTTCACCACAACTGTTATGAAATCATCATAGCAAAAAATGATGCAGGTTTTTGTTCGCAGGACAGGAGTACAACATTAGCTGTGATTTTGACTCTACCAGTCTGAACAAATGGCGTGTGGACAAGGGCCGTTACAGCAAAGGCGAGTGGTTCTTAGCAGGCATCAAGCCTCCAGAGCCCTTTATCGCTTCTTTGCTTCCAGCCAACGATCACACTAACGATAGGTCCAATGGTACTTAACATATTTATCTAAAATTATTCTCAGTCGGATAAGATATTCGTGCACGTCTAATGCTATTTTCACTCAAATAAAGGTACTCATTCTAGTGCAATGGTATTCACTATCGAATAAAGATACTGACTCTCCTCCAATGATGCTTGCACTTAACTTTTATCACAAATTGACACATATAATAATATAGGTTACTCACCTGATTTTCACAGAGTAATTCAATATGCTTGAAATAAAACCAATAGATAAATGTTTATTGATCCTACAGTATCAAATTTGGTCTAACTCTCCATTATGTAAAACAAAATAACGATGTGAAGCGTTCTATTTCGCAATTATGAATACAAACCAGTTATTGTAGGGTAAAATTTACCCTACAATGAGTAAATACCACATAATAACTGATTGCACTGTATTAGAACAAACCAGTTAATCACTTATCATATGCATCTTCTTTATACCACACAAAACTGTACCCGAAGTCTTTCAGATTTCTATTTACTTTCGTGGTGCTATTCCTTTAATAGTTTCAGCGGTATGCATTTTCTGTATAATGCCAAATTAAGGGAATATGTGAATAATCCAACAAAGATCATTGTCTTGAAAAACAATGGTTTGTGCTTCAATGCATTATCTGATAAAGGAACCAAATCTGTTTTCCATATGGTTATTTTTTTTATTCTTTTACAAACTTATGCAAAACCTCAATATAGAAATGTTGAGGAAAATTTGACTTTTATAAACATACTGAGAGAAGCCCATGGATATCAAAGTGATATTTCATATTTTTACAAAAAACAATAATCATTATTACTTTAATGTTGATTTACTCATTTAAGGTCTTTTAATACTGGGGTAATCTTAGTACCTTAAATTAAAAGCATCTTTGGAATTAGTATTTTTAACAGATTAAAGCATAGTTTCTCGATTATTTGTAAAACAAATAATTACTAATTACTTATTAAGTAAATTATTATTAATAATTATTAAGTAAATTATTACTTACAAGTTTAGCTTACTTACAGTGGTAATTAAAATGACAATATAAATGTTTTAAGATTTCTTATTGTTATAATTGGAGAATTTTTGCGCTATTAAAACTGCTCTGTCAAATTTGCCCTGACACATAATATCTAAATTTCAACAGTTTCAGCAATCACAAATATATTTAAACTACGTATGGGGTCAGATGACGGTTGATCAGATTACTGGAAGAGCCTCAGAGTTTGTATTACCGTCTCCTATTACAATATCCTCAGCGAGTCATCCATAGTAATAGTTCAGTTAAGGTACTTTTGAATCACATTGTTTCCATACAATATTTACCCTATTTTCTATTAGCGTTATTTAATACTGTAAGAACAGTATTTAATTTTGGTTTAACATTAAACAAAACACCCATATCATTTTTTTCAAAACGCCCCCATATCATTTTCCTAATTTAAACTTTAAATGGTGATCTTTTCTGAATGAAACATTAAAACCGTCAATTTTTTTTGTAATTCCAGTCATCATAGCATCAAAAAATGAAGCACTAATCCTCATTACATACCCACATACAGGTATTGATACAGCAGTATTTAAGACTGCTGAATAAACTTAGAAGTGGAGAAACTAGAAAACAGAGTATCTTTTTTATGTATTGCCGAATTCCATTGGCTACGTTTTTAAATTCCAGCTATCAACTACAATTTAAAAGCTGAATGTTATTTGGTCGCTTCTGATTTAGACCAAGGTTCTAAAGCTAAAAAATAGTAAACTCTGACATTCTGTTCTCTCAAACCTCAATTATTAATTACATTATAAGTACTGAAATATTTCTGACAGTATTTCAATTGTTTTTTTTTTATTTTGTATTTTATTCCAGCATGTCCCACTGTGTATTACATGCATCATCGTCAAATTGTACACAATACTTCTTTCATTAACACTACAAAATACTTATTTTACATTCATTCATATTCAACATTATAATATCTTTTTCTTAAATGTATATACTGTACAAAAATTTTACAAATTCTTTATAATAACCTTTTTTAATTAATGAGTAAGGCCTAACGGGCCACTCCTCTGCACAAACCAAGACCTTACGTATGAGAGCCAATCTTTGTGGTTCCCTCAAACAGCACTCATACTCCAAGTGTCTAGGACTAGGAGATTGGGGTGTCTCCGCGTTACATGAGTATGATGGAGCCCATGTAATACCAATTTCAATTTGTATTGTTGTTTTTACAATGGCTCCAAATACTGACTCTAGCTTCACTTCAGCCTTATATTTTGCATATTTTCAAGTTCACTATCAAGAATACCTAAATTTATTTTCTCTATCTTCTTTTGATCAACCACAAACAATCTTTCTATCTGTAATACCCACATTTAAAATAAAATTTCGTTTACTTTATTGATATTTCAGAACACTGGTCCTGCTTCCCGTCTTCTGTTCGTACAATCTTTGCCAAAGCAAGGATCACCGCTTTGAAAAACGTGATACCACATGTGGGGGGTTACATCTGTGCAAGTACACAGCTTCCTAGACTACAATATTCGTTTTGTTTTAGGCAGCTACCTGTACACCGATACCACTCTTGTCCAAGTGAACCAAATCGCCAGACTAGTGTCTCCAACGTTACCCCATTCCGAGAACAATAACACCTGCTTCATCTTCTGGTACTACATGAAGGGTTCTATTACAGGTCTGCCAACTATTAAGTCTATCACTTAGAGTTAGTACAATCATTAGGGCTTTAAATAAGTTCTTACATAATTATACTAATAAAATTAATTTTAAAATTATATATCTCGTTTATTTAACTAAATGTTTAAAAATTTATTATAGTACTCAAAGTGCCCAGAATTAAAGAACATTTCAGAGTATTATAATTTATTCTGTAGTCAAATCACTATAATATATGTAGTTTTTGAAATCTTCTTGAAGCCAGCAGAAAATTTAACGAGGATAAAGAAAAATAAATAAAATAAAATGGTTAAAATGACGTGTCCTCTTCTGCAAATTTTCCCATGGTCAAACTAGATTTCGGTTTCCTTGCCAGTCTTTGACATACGAGTATCTTTTCTATATACCTGTTTGATTTATTCATGGACCCAGCCTTTCGGCTGAATCATGATAAAGCAGACTTGGTTGAAGATTTTTAACGTGAAGCCTTTGACCATATCACAAGAAACAAACTACCTCCTCAGGAATGAGAAAACGAGACAGTCCTCGTGAAGTATCCAAGATGGAACTCACGTAGGCGGTTTTTCACCTCCTTCATAAACAATAGTTATAAAATAGAAGCTCAGTAGTCTCATGGAGACTGATTGTTACTTGATGAAAGAGATCATCAAGAATTACAGGGGAAAACATGAAAAGGGAGGAAAGAAGAGTAACAGTTAATAGGGAGTTAAGATATTCAAAGAATAGGTAATTAAAGAAAGGATTCAGAGATTACAAGAAAAGATATAGGATAAAGGAACGAGAATCCCGCAGGTGATAACCGTAGCGACGCAGGGTAGCAAACCTCGGCCCGCAACAACCATCAGCAACTAGACACGTCTGAATAAATCATAAGCCTGATAAACAAACAAATTTGCCGGATTTCACTGGGGGCGAGAAAAAAGTTTTAAAAAAGACAGGCGCAAGCCGGAAGAAGAAAAGAAAGGTTTGGGATCCAGGTCCCGAATCAGTACGCCAGGGAGCGGACTTTCCACCCAAGGACACCAGCCCAAGATCGAGAACCCCAAGGTTGCAGCTAAAGCCGCTGTTGTGACACCAAAGTTAAGGAGAAGTCTTGAAAAAGACATTTGTTAGCCACATCAGACCAATAAGAGCGGACTGCCACCCAAACCAGTGCGCAAACGGGCGGACTTTCCACCTCCGTACGCTGGCTCAGTCTGGCGTGCCTCCCTTGTTGTGCCTTTCTTAGTAACACGCCATGAGGGAACAACCACCCAGGCGTGTTAAGCCTCCCCACCACGACAAGGTGAAGGCACATCGGGGAGGGTCTCATCTATATGCAAGATATATAAAAATAATACCTTTTTCAGTGGCCCTATGGAATATAAGTTACACTTTTTCCCTCCATCCTTTAAAAATGTTTACTCCATTACTTTTAATCACATACTGCCTTAACATGCTCATTTCATTTACAATGTTACCCACTATAGGCAACACCATTTGATTGATCAAATATACACAAAGGATGGATCATATTATACATCAAAATAGCTATTGTCTATTATTTTGGGCAATATTGTCTCATTGATAATTCTACTTTATTGGATTTTAAATTGTTTTTATGCACATTTGTTTTTCTGAATTAAAATGTCTTTAAAGCTGAAATTTTGCACAATAATAAAAAAATATATTTTTTTTAAAAAGTGTATAATTTTTTTTAATTACAGAAAAGTTTAGTTTTCTGTAATATTTATTATTATTTAATTTAAATGATTGTATATACTATACTGGGCACACAGTTTGGCTGATAATAATGAAATAGAACATAAATAACTCCTTATACAATAATGAGCTGTTTAGTTTTTGTGCAAATTCTTTTAACTGGAAGATGTATTGTGGTATATATCGCATGTACCTAAAGATAGTTTTATTTTAAAAAATCCAGATTGTTTACCGTTGTAAGAGGCAAGATATCTCTAAAAACGTGGAACTTAGTATGATCCCTATCTGCCCTATTTGGAGGATTTACGTTGGTTACTGTCGTTAATTATGTTACTTAAACATTTGTTTCACTAACTCAAGACAATTCCACTTAAGTATTTGTAATAAAGAGGTCTTTGAGGCCTACTCTCTTTTTCCCAGAGAAAGGTATAAGGACTGGATTTATTTCCAGACCATTATCCTTTACGCAGCTTTTAAACAGCATGGTGAAGAAGCTCCTTCACAGGTTTATCAAACATTGCTCTTCTTATAATCACAAGGTTATTTATTTATCCTTGCTTAACGTATCCTTGATTATTTTGAGTATCCATTGTCCAAACACAACGAATACCACAATGAGCTTTAATACCTCTTATGATAATCGAAATTTATTGTAATTTTTTCTATAGCGTACTAATCTTAAGTTGATTTATTAAAGAAAATTTCATATAATGGACTTTTAGGGACCTCAAAACATGTATATCTGTCAAAAAATATTTTTTCATATTATTTTCTTGACTTACAGTAAATTAAAAAAAAAAAGTTCTGATCGTTAAAGATTAATACTATTTTACAAAAAATATAAGAAGTCCGAAACTGTGAAATTTTGTTTGGTTTTCTTCAGGTTTTTTAAGAAACACATTCCTTTATTTTTATTATGAAATGCATTTATAAATTAAATTTATCATATATCCATTTCAATTTATATTGTATGTTTTAGTAGACAAAATTATTTGCTTTTTTGTCACTTATGCAGAACCAAGCCCTGAAGCTCACTGAAATGCAGGTTCATTCTACGCCAATTCGATTTTACGACGGCTTCTGTTTAAAGGTTCTGTGGAATGAACAGAGGATGAATCTTTCCACAATAATTGCATTTCCATGGATTAGCGAGCTAGTTGATGAGTTGAAAATCGGTTGCAACACTAGTCTGTTATCTACCGATATAGTTTACTTGGAGCGTTGAATGTTATGTTGATTTGCATTATGATTGATATTCTCAATTCAAGAATAAACTGTATCTTAATTGTTTATTTTACTTCTGGTTTGTTAAGTAAATGATTACTTGACTAGTAGCCGACTAAGATAAACTTGGGGACTAACAACATGCATGGAGAGATCTAATAAAGTGATAAGCAATAGCAGTATTGTGTTTCAGACTCATTGAGAGTGAGAATCAACAACACTTTAGTGTTCAATCAGGACGGTGACCAGAGTGACAATTGGGTTATGGGTAAAGTCCGTCTTCCGGAAATCGGACACTTCAAGGTAACTGCTCTATTCAATAACCATTTACCATACCGTCAGCACCTACTTATTAATGTATTTCTGTTTTATGATCATCCCACAATCACCAGCTATAGATAGGTTGTTCCTTTTGAAGATGTTTATTTGCTTAAAATTGTAATGTTACTATAGGTAGAATAACATTTGGCATTTAAATGTAATATTGCTCATTCGATATTGTAAGGTTATGAAATATTCGTAGCAAGATAATACCTAATAGGATATTTTGTGTTTGTTTAATCACCGTAGATGTAGCCTAAATATACTAGCCTTATTATTATGAGCAATGGAGAAGTCGCTTTCCCAGGCTCCAATATTACCCAAAACAATGGATTCATTGAACACCCAAGGGATGATACGTCTGACAATTAGTTACCCTGCAAGATTTATATATAGACAACCATGCAAGCATGCTCCAATATTGTTGCTACCCTTATATCAGTTATAAATAACATGAGATAATTGATCTACAACGATCTGTCATTATTATTACTATACTTATTGTATTGGGTTCATCAGAGAGTGTGCATCGCGTCCATAACTGTCCAATTGTCTTTTCTTTTGTTGTTTTTAAATCAACTTTAGATTTTAAATTCTTTAACGATCCCCTTAATTTTTTTCTAGAGAAGTATCTCTCAATTTATTGGTTAGGTGTAATTTGCCAAAAATTGTTAAATGCTTAAACGCGTTTTCCTGGAATCAACATAGTATAAAGAAGTCTTTAAGACCTAAATTTTCATTCTAAAAAAAGAAATAACGACTGTCTTAGTTAGATTTTTAACCTAACTTTTCTCCTTTACCTATTATTCAATAATGAGCAAGACAGTGCCCTGAAGCTCTTAAAGTAACCCGAGAAGACGGTACAGGGATCTGATTAAGGACTTGGACGCGTAAGCAGTTTATAAATATAGTTATAACTTGCGACATGCTTAACAAGCGATATGGTTATCGACATAGGCCAAATAGAACGCCAAGGCATACTGCATCACCGAGTGTCAGATGTCTTGTTATCATAAAATAGTATATATTATAGTCACTGATATTGTTTTAAATTTATTTCTTATTTTTATATAAATTGTCTTGTATGATTCGCAGATATGTAGGAATCAGAAGTGTTTTTCTTTCAGATAGCAGTCGAGGCTGTCAGTGGACACACTTATGCTGGAGTCATTGCTCTGGATGACTTCAGTACGGGGGATTGCTACGATGACTCTGGTAATTCAACTTCTTCACTTGTCAATCTGTATTAGTATATATAATATAGTAATAAATATGTAATAATACATACCATCTAGGATTTGTAAAATGCACAATATATATTACCCGGCTTCTTCCAGTTGACATATAATAGGAATTATGATTAAATTGACAAATTTTTTGGATTAAAATACTAGAATACCTGTTTTATCATTTCTGTATTGTTGTTTATCTAATATAAGTTAAGTGGCTCGCTCATGACTAAATGAGTGACAAATAACAAATCAATCAAACTTTCTACCCCTAGAAAAACTAAATGTGTTGTAATTGTGGGGTTAAAAGCCATTATTATTATTAATTAACTTACACTTCTTAACCTCGCTAATGAAATAAAGTGCAAACGAATGAAACCTTATCTGATCTTACATTATAAAAAAAATTACACCCTAATAATACAAACGCAATTTAGCACTTTTATAGTTTTTCGATATTAAGATACCTATATGATGCCATAAAAAATTTTTCCACTTGAACTTGTAAAAACTGAAAATTTTCCCTGTTTTCTTAGTATTTTCTTTTTAAAATATTTTATAATCAATTGTTTATATATCTCTTCACTTATACGTTTAACAAATTTAGACGTGAGCATTATAAAAAACGTCATCCCCTCAGAACTCCTGAGTGTGTGTGTGTCCTCAAAACATAATCATCACACCGGTTTGGTTCATTAGCAACATCTACAATAGCAGTATGGTCTGTTTAGATGATTGAAGAAGTGTGAAAATCGTTATTTGCTCTACATTAACACTCTTTTTTAAATTATATATGAACCAATTTATAAGGTTATTTTACACAAAAAACTTGATGAACAAATTTTTCAAAAAATGAGACCTCATTCCATATTGTATTTTTCAGAACAACAATATAAATTCAATAAACAAAGGAAGAACATATTTTATCATTAGTTTGCAAGGGATAAAAAATGACACAAAGATTAAAAAATCACGGGCATAACAACAACAAAATAAGCATCTCAATTTATAGAAATAGTAGATATTTCGAAGATTATTGTAACTTTTTTTACAAGAATGCTTCTACACAAGACCGCATTGATATTAAAGGAATCAGTAATCGAGCTAGCACGAATTTTTAGAGAAATATCTGATTACATTCTTTCACGCGTACTAACTAGAAAATGTATGGTCTATCATTTGAGGACAATGCCACTCCTATTGTTAGCATAATAAACTTAGAAGACATGATCAACTGTATGAGTGGCATAGCTGGCGGGGAAGAAGGACCCGAGTTGGGCGCTCGTCCCAGGGCGGAGATAAAATATATGAAAGATATTGATCGTTGAGCCCTGGCCACTGTTTTAAGTTATAGTAATCTTAGCATTTGACCTCAAGAGGTCAGTCAATGGAAGTACCGTATTCATTTAATATATGCATACGCTTTCAATTATTGCAAGACATCAGTATTCAAACGGAGAACTTCAGTGAAGTAGTTGAAAACATTAATTTTTCGTATTTAGTTAACAAATTGAACGGAATTATTTGTTTAATATCTGTAATTGATCAACATTTGAAAAAAGTTAATCGTTTGATTCATCTTTAATACCCGTTGTGTAGCAAGAATTTTTATTTATATATTTATTTAAGTAAGGAATATCAAAGAACTGATTGGACATGGCTGGTGAATGACAATCTGTACACAGACGAATGTACGAACTTGCTAAATCCCCAAACTAACTCACAGGTAGTGAGACGCTAATCATACAACGAACACATTCAATATACATCATACATATGGTACATAATGTGTCATACCAAACAGTTTCCATGCCACTGAACTATGTAAGCCACTGAGTTAACTGTGTAGTCATTGATATGGAAATCTGGAAACTTGAACTGAAACTTTTATATGGATACCTACTAAAGTGTTTAAATAAACATCTTTTGTTGATATTTATACACAGTCCTGTTTATCCGAAAGAAGATTAGTAATTCAGTCGTTAATTCCCAGAACTCAATTAAATTCGATACATTCAAATTTACATAAATGAGTACAGGTGCTATTACAAGAATGAAGTAGGTTCATTAATGCTTTACCCCAAATCTTTCGTACATTTAACATTTAAATTGTGTTAGGGGGCCAGGTTAGCTCAGTGGTTAACGTACTCGCCTCTGAACTGATAGGTCCAGGGATTGTTACCCGCCTGGCCCTCGATTTATTCACACGAGAGGTGAATAAATCTGAGTGCGTTGTCCCTTGGAGAGGACGTTAAGCCGTCGGTCCCGATCCTGTACGATGTCAGGTACTCGTTAAAGATCCCTACTCTAAATGCATCTGAGTTAGGCAAAATCCAGGACTCCCACTGTAGAATCACCGCTCAAACAAAAAAACCGTAAAAGGCTGACGTTTTTAACCCTCTAGAGGGGATCGGTTTAAACAATAGTAATAACATTTAGATTACACATTTAGATTCTAATATTATGTATAATGTTTTTTTACAGTGCAATCTAGAGGTCTTTTTTTTCTTTTAAAACATAGTTAGATGTAGCCACTAGTTTTTCTAATATAGATTTGAACTTGTGTTCTTAATCATCCAGCTAGTTCGTGTTTTATGTTTATTATTTTGGTCAAATTTTCATACTTACGATATTTCATTACAATCAGAATGGCTTGTTTGAAGGTAAGACATGCTTCAATAGGTGCTTTGAAGAGAAGCAGGA
This sequence comes from Hermatobates lingyangjiaoensis, assembly GCA_026182355.1. NCBI lineage: Eukaryota > Metazoa > Arthropoda > Insecta > Hemiptera > Hermatobatidae > Hermatobates > Hermatobates lingyangjiaoensis. Next base: position 2,323,865 of record JAPFBL010000089.1, read on the forward strand.
TTTCGTGAGCTGCGGGTGCGATTCTGAATGCATTTCCCGGTCAGATTGCTGCATCGATTTCGAACACTACTGTGTTGCAGGTAAAAATCAAGTTATGTTTATATTATTCCTGTTTATATCTATATACTTATTAGCAATTCGAGTGACTCAAATGTTTGGTCTTTCAGAGATAACTTCCGAACTAACTGAAATCCAAGACTTGGGGGAATCGTCGTATTATGACACGGCATGGGAACTGACCACAGTGACCAGTCAACTGTCTTCTTTTCAATCGTCTTCTGATTTATATTTAAAAACCGATGAATATTTCACTTCTACCAATTCACCGAGTGATAATTTTGAATTGAAATCGGACTCCACTACTTGCCAAAACACTTCCGACTTCACTAATATATCAACAGATAAAACGGACTCCACTGACTACTTGGACAATACACCTGACAGGTCTCACAATGAAGAAATGACAGAAGGAATGACGCAAACTGAAATTGAACTTACAAATTCTAGCCCTAACGTTTCAAGTTTTCCCTCAACAATCCAAAGTACTAACATATTTGTTGAGGAGATTTACGATACTCCCTCTTATGGACAAACCGAATCAACCTCTTTTGACTTCACAGCTACTCTAGATGACAGTTTAAACCAAAAGACATTTGCTACACCTTCTTCACCTCGAAAATCAACAATTAAATTACACAGAACTAACGAACATTCTATCCCAACTATGAGGCAAACAACAAACTTCAATACTCATAACTCATCTATTACAACATCAACAACAAAATCATATATTAATATCACATCTACTACAAATCAAACAACAAAATCAAACACTCATAATGCAACAAGTATAAAACAAACAACGAAGTTGAACAAGCAAATAGAATCAACTATAAAACAAACAACAAAGTTAAACAAGTATACCACTCCTATTAGAAATCAAACAAAAACATTACACGGTGAAACACAGTCGTCAACCGATTATATACTTACAAACAATAGTCCAAATGAAAAAACTAAGAAACCAAGAGAATGGGAACCTACGACAATTGCTTTTGAAACATCCAGTTTGGCAACTCAAACTGATGTTGACTCAACTTCAAAACCATCAGCAACAACTGTAGCACACAGTAAGACCCCGACCACTGCAAAGCATACAACAACATACAGCAGTCAACATAAAAAAAATAAGAAATTTAAAGAATGGGAACCTACGACAATTGCTTTTAAAACATCTAGTTTGGCAACTCAAACTGTCATTGACCCAACTTCAAAGCTATCTGCAACTACTTCAGCACCAGTTAGAAAAATATTAAAAACCTACCGAACCACTAAAGACCCTGAAATGTGGAAAAAGTGGCTCAAGAAATTCAAGGACAAAAGTGAGTAATTGTGCTTCTATAAAACAGTAATAATAGAAACGATTCATTTTTGGAAATTAATAATCCACATTTATTTAACTATTTAAAAAATTTCAATTGGGAGCTAAGTCCTTTTGTTTTAGAATACCCTCGTCGCTAGAGTTTTACGAAGAAAAAAGTATTTCCCTTGTTTTTTATACAATCAATCAATCCTGATAAGGAAAGCACTAGATGGATTATATTCTCTTCAGAGGGCTTCTTCAGAAATGTTTTTACTTTTACCACCTGAAAACAGCAGGGCAAGAAAATGATAGTGTACCAAAAAAATCTTTTACCTTGATAAGCTGAGTTTTGGGCCAAAGTATTACTAAAAATAACGGGGGAGTGGTAACTGAACTCTGGCGTAAACAAAACGGTTTGAAGAGAAACATATTTAAAAAAGAAAAGAACATATTTATAGCAGGACTTGCTGTTTGCCTCTTAAGTAGACATTTGCTTCTCTTGATGACGAGATTACAGAAATATTTGGTTGTTTTCTAAAGGATCATTTCATTTTTATTTAAATGTATATAATTTTAGTTAAAATTTCAATATAATTAGAGATAATTACATTACTCCACAATCTCAGTTTCATGACATATTGAGAACAGCAGAAGAATGAATGAGACAAGAAAAAATGACAGTTCAATATATATCTACAGCGAAAGAGAGAGCGAGAGAGAGAGAGAGAGAGAGAGAGAGAGAGAGAAACTTTTTTCTTTCTGGGTTCTTCATCTCTGTTAATCTCCAGACGTCAAACTACTGTTTGAAATATTAAGTGTAGACCTTTTTCTCTGTAATTTTTAGAGAAACATATTTGTCTTAGGGTAATTATTAAAAAAATCAGATCAATGGTAATAGTTGGTCATAAGATCCACGCTGATGGCTCTTTCGTTATTACTTGAAGGATTTTTAGTTATTTTCCAAGAGGCTGGATTTGTAAATGGTTGAACTACTATTTTACGATTGAAGTTACAAATAGATGGTTGAGAGTGGAGAGAAGTAAGGTTTTCCTTAGATCCTTCCTTTATTGCTACAAATGTTCCAGCAACCCTTTCCAAAATATATAATCTCTGGAGAATGGTTCTGCTTTAGACCAATAAATGGACCTGTGACCATTCATTCAGAAGTTTAATTAATATCTCTATATATTGTGATCAAATTTATCAGGACTCTGTCATATACAGGTTCAAATCAAACTCTCAATGCTGATATTCTGGTTTTTATTTAAATCCTTTTTCACTGGTAGAAGAATAAAATTTAGAAACAATAAACTTAATTATTACATTAGAGATTTTCTTAAAAAATATAATATAATAAATAAATTTGTTTGCCTCAAAATTTCATACTTCTGCCAATAAAAAAGGTTTCAAATAAAAACCGAAACGTCGGTTTGAGAGTTTGATTTGAACCTGAAGAACCGACCAAGACTTGATAAATTTGATGGTGTTTCTACTACATGGTCGGGACCTTTATCAACATTTATATATTATATATATATAAGGAAGAAAAAGAAAGAAAGAAAGAAAGAAAGAAAGAGAGAGAGAGAGAGAGAGAGAGAGAGAGATAAAGAAATAATAGGAATAAAGTAAATAAATTCTATCTTCAAAGTATAAAAAAAATTAACTTATCACACTGAGCCGTTTATTTATTGTATCATTCCCGTAACGATTCCGTTCGGTCCCGTAAGTCTGGTGTCAAATGAAAACATTGGTCTCTAAGCTATAACTAATCCTGAATCCATGAAATTTTGAATATATAAACGAGTAAAAGAGAAATAACGTAGTACTATTTAGAAGAATTTACAAATTAGTCTTTTTTCATGTTACCTCCATGTTATCGGGAATATTGGTCATCTTAAATATAAGATTAACAAGAGGACAAAGGTACAATCCGATTATGAGTTAAAAACCTGCAGGGTAAAGGAAGGTGCTAAGGTAAACAGAAGTGTACTTGTTATAACCAGGTCCTTCGGTTGTAATTGGATAATTATTAGTGGTCCTCTATGTTACAAAAGTTTATTATTGGTGTTTTCTGTATGAGATGAATACTTTATTTATGTCTTTAGTTTCACCTTTATTTGCTTTTTTTGTGATATTGTTTTTGAGAAATTACGATATTTTTTATTCCTGCTCCGATCACTCTAAATGTGGCACTATTTACGAGTATGATCAAATGGGCTTAAAACTTATCCTGTGTATAACGATTGCCGAGTTTGTTGGACTAGGAATGAGGGCTATTTCAATTTTTAGTTGTGTTAACGATAAGTATTTCTAATAAGTCATCATTGCTGCTTCGGTAATGATGTTTTTGTTTTCAAAATGATAGTTAATTGAATAAGAAGTGAATAGGTTTTTCAGTTATATGTGTTGGAGTGTCTGGGTATTAGTTATTGAGACTGGAGGACATTTGTGTTTCAGGTTCCCCAGAACTCATGGCGCTGATGCAGGAGGGAGGCTGGTGCCGCGGCCTGGCACTCAGTGGCCTGGGAGCGCTGCTCTTCGTCGCCATTGCTACCACGACCTTCGCTGTTGCTCGCAGACACCGCCGGCGGCGCTCTCGTGCTCTCACTCCCTCTGATGAGTTTGACATCCTCTACATTCCATCTGATGAAATGCTTGACTTAACTCCTATGCAAAGAACTACTCAAAATAATTCCTGTTATTCAGAGTCTATTACCGCCAAAACCCAATAGTCTAAATTTCCTGAATAGAAACACCAATACCATTATTTTTTTTTTTAAAAAAATCAGTTTATGTATTTTACGAATTGTGAGTGATCTCAAATTACAGTTTCAAATGCAGAGTTAAAAGAGTTTCAATCCTTTGTACCCGATTCGTTATTTTTATAATAATATATTTGTACATTCCAGCCATGGTATAGTTTTCTTTCCTTCTCTAGTATCGCAGTCCGTTACTGTCAGTCCATATAGTCAAGTATGGTTGTTCTAGTGATATACAGATATCATCTGTATATCACATGTAAGAGGATATAGTGATATCCTCTTTTTACTTCATAATGGCACATTCAATTATGTACACAATTCAAACATAAATTAACCAGAAGAATATCAGATCCGCCAAACTGTCTTTGTTTGAAAGTAGTTTAATAAAGTTTAATTCTAATAATCACAACTGAAACGACTTCCTAATCACAGCTGTTACTATACCGTATACACGAAAATTCAACAGGTTTAAGTAGTAGCAATATCACCCTAACTGATTAAAGTTTACCAATATATTTAAATTTATTCAAAAGCAAATCCTAAACCATATTTAAATCTGCAGGTTTTGCATGCAAACCACATGTGCAAACCACAAACCACATGTGCAAAGGCGACCGTACTTTTTTTGTGCAACTCCAAACAAAAACATGCATAATTAGTTGAGTTCTAGTTTAGCATATTAATCAAAGTTTAACCGAGTTTAGTGTTTTGTTTCTGAGGGAAAATCGCTTTAATTCGATTTTAATATTTGTATCAGGTAACACTAAAGCATTTCTACAATAACACTAAAGTAGTTTCTCTAAGTAGAAAATGAAAACATGTTCATATGCATGACCAAGAATAGACTAGACAGATTACACATATATGTTAACAGTCAGTTGTTCACGTTTAGAACTAACAAACAAAGCAAACTAAGACTCCATGATGCATCATGACTCCAAACAGTTTTTAATAAAAATACAGATTTATATATATACCTATATTTATTTAAGTAATAATATAGATTTAAAGAAAACTGAGATCCTTTAACCAGTAACAATTCTGGTAAATAATTTATTTCAATGATATATAACACAACATACTAATGTACCCACTGACGTTAACTACCTTATTTTTAATTAAAATTAGTTCAATTATTTATAAAATTGAGATTAAATATATTCAAAAATAGTGAAGATTGGCAAATATACGCACGCGAGAGCTTAATATTAAAATTTAATAGAAATTTTCGTTATTATGGCCTGTTTGAAGTAAGGGATTCTTCATTAGAGTGAATGTATTAATAACATTTACAACGAAAAGCAGATCATACAGGTAGCTTTCTTGCTGTGAAACTAAAGTTGAGGAGTTTTCAAACAAAAATTCATGAACATAAAATTAGTAATTTATAGTTCTAAAATTAGTAGTACTTTCAATTCAGATAGAACATTTTATTAATAGTGTTACAGGAAATTTGAACTAGTAGAGTGATTGAACAAATCAGTATAAAAATCATTATTACCTTAAGAGAAAAGAAGAATAATTACGTTTGTATAATGAGTACATCAAACATCATTTGTATTTTCAAACATCAGGTGCTTAAAGGAATATATTATCTAACAAAAAAATATATTTATTATTTTATTATTTGATCATTACATAAGGATATTTTAAAATTTGAAGGAAAACCATTTTTATTTGAGATAGATAAAATCCAATAAATAAAAAAAATATAAAAACAAATACTTTCTATAAGAGAAACATTTATTAGTAGACTTATGTTCACCTATGGAATATTACATTAAATAAAAAAATTGACATGCTTTAATAAAAGAACACAGCCAATTGAGCATTTTAAGTACCTTCTTCTATTACCAAAAGTGTACAAGAATTTAATTTTATTAAGAAGAATTTGACTTAAAAAGATTGTAACATTAAAAATACATATCACAACATCTGCCTCTTAGAGAAGATCAAGGAAAAGTAAACCCTTTTTACCAAAATATAAAGATTAAACGTTTACTAACAACTGATGGTTTTAATGCCTTCAGGAAGAGACAAATATCCATCTATTTTAAAGTCTATATTTAACTTACAGGAAACCTAATATTGGAGATCAATAAAAATAACCTTCAATCAAAGAAAGATATTTTTTCCTAAACAGATGGAAGAATAAGTCTCAATGATATATACATTAGTAGAGGTTAAATTTAATTAAAGGATTACAGACAATCATTCATTTTGACAACCACTTCGTAACAATTTTCTAAATTTCCAATCCAAGATTTAATTCCCTTTAGTGATTTAATACTTGTCTTGTGAACACCCGCAGTTTTCCTTTGATAATGAGCTGAGTGTATCAATTTATCAGTCAAATAATTCAACCATCTGACGTTTGTCTTAGGTGAGAAAGATACCCATTCATCACTGAAAAATATTTTTTTCTATGTATTCATTTGAAAGTCATAAATGCGTAATCAAATATTTTAAAAATGAAATTGTATAAATAAAAATAAATATGACAATAAAAAATTGTGAAGGTGGTTGCCCTTCAAGCAAAACTCGCTTGCTTCAGAGACCCCTTTTGATTCTGCATCGTGAATATTAGATCTGGTTTATTTAAAGTGGAGAGCTCTGCCGAGTGCTTGGTATACATAGAAGAGTTGTATTCATTCATATCACCTCATTTCATATCCTCCATCTCTCGTATTAAGAACTCTAAGTTAAGAGTCAGCTACAAACTCCAGTCTCCTGCTACTTCTGACAGTTAAACAACCTTATCAAATATAACCTTTAAGTTACAATAATACCGTAAAACAAAAAAAAAAAGGTAAGCAAGGTGGAGTTCAACGATCTTTTATGAAAGGACAAGATGACAGTTTAATTATATTTTTGCCTTATTGTATAATTTTTTCTTAAAAAAAAAACAAATATATATTCATAATTTCATAAAGTAGGTGACGTCAGTGAAAGGATAGGTAAATCATTTACTTTTATTTTTACTATCACCTGTTTTGGCAGTAAGTAGTTTATTCTCAACAGAAATGATCTAATATCAGTAGTTCTTCAGGCTATTTCTATTCATATACACACGTTAATTTCCTTGATATATATCGTAAATTGTTTTCAAATAAGTAACTTTTCTTTCTTCAGTGAAAGGTGACTCCCAACTCAGATTTATTTCTTTAATAAAAATGAAAGAAACAATTTTTTTTGTTAACTAAAGATTACGACAATTTAACTCGATGGCTGTTAAATAATTTTGTTTAATGATTTCCTCTAATAATTTGATCTTTCTTTTTGAAATTGTGGAGTAAAGATTAATAACCATAGAATTTGTATACAGTATCTTGAAGTACTTTTTGTCTCCAAGCAAAAGGCATAATCTTTCTATTTTCGATTTTAATGTAATTTATTCTTACACTAGCAAACGTACCCGTCTTTGACGAGGCAAAAATTCAATTATACTTGGTATTCCAAAATACCACTAGAAATAATAGAATAGTAGAAAATACAATTATTAGTACAGTGTTAGGAAATTCCTCTGTATACACCACATTAACTGTCTATTCTTCAGGTTCATGGAAGAACAAAGAGTAGGAGCCTCTGACTCTTGAGCAAGCAAACTACAGTTGACATGTGAGAAAAACTTGGTCTCACAAACTTCATTTCCTGCGTTAGATAAAGTTTCCCCTTGCGACTTAGTTAACGTCATTGCAAAACAGACTCTGACGGGACTTTGCAATCATTTGAACGGAATCAATAGTATGCGTGGTATACACAGAGACTCCCCAATACCCAACCCAGTCATGATGTCCGACTCTATGGTATATCTGTGCAGTGCGCGAACTCAAAGTCGTGTCCTGTGGCAGGTTTTTGGGCAGTCAAAGTTTTGTAACATGAAATTTGTTACTGATACTAAATAGCAGCATGACTGGTACTCCTACTTTAAGTTTTTGCTCATAAGCCGGCAGTCCAGGAGCATTCACGGAGTCAAAAAATTCAATTGAATAATGAACTGATTCCTTTTACAACTAATCACTCTCTTTACTGACTTGTAAGTTCTTTCCTCAGATTGATATAGCGTAAGAACTTGTTTGTTGATTTTTCCTGCCTGTTCATATTAAATGTTGAGTATTGCTCGTTCCCAAAGCTATTTATTCTGAATAGATAGTAAATCTTCAACCCTGGGAAATACCTTTTCAATGATCTCAAATACGCAATATATTCATTTACACAAATGAAATTAAAGTCAACTAACAATACCTACTTGCTACACCTGTATATTTTCAAAATAAACATGTCTGTGAAGTTAGCAAAATACAGCTTAAAGGTCCATAACTTTACTTCTGCACTGAATTAGCAATCTATTCAGAGCCTATATTTTAAGTTAGGCATACACAAATCTAGTGTCAAAGTTTCAGCTCGCTATATCATGGTGGCTGAGTTTACTTGTGACAAACGTTTTTGCTTTAAACGTCCATAACATCACTTCTATGTTGAATTTACGATCAATTTTTAGCCCATATTTTCAGTTAGACATACACACACATCTATTGTAAATGTTTCAGCTTGATATGTCTTACGGTGGCTGAGTTTACTTGTGACAAAATTTTGCAGACAAACCGACAGAAATTTGTCTAAGGGTGGATTTGGTTTTTCTAATGTATGAAACTTAAAACAAAATTGAAATGAGTCAGTTCTAAGTAATGTACAGACAAAACCTTTCTTTTATTTATATAGATAGGTTAAGTAAGGTATATGGTTACGAACAACAAAGGGTTGCTCCCATAATAAAAGTTAATATATGCTATTCTTTTACTTTTAATTTATAAATTTAGTTACCACTGTACATATTAATTTTACATTTACTAATTAATTTCTCTTTTAATATAGTTCTATAAAATTGAGAGTAGTAATAAGTCACAGATAATATTATTATTGTTAATAATAATATGAAAGTAAATGTTTAAATGTATTAACATTTTGTTTGCAATACACTGTTTAAAACACTGTCGATGTTAGGTATGTGAAAGCTATTCGAACATAGTTATATTTGAAGTAGCGTTAAGTTTCACTCAGTCGGTGAAAATCCCTATTCCAATAACCTTTAGAGACAAAATGTAGGACTGATGATGTATAATCAACCTTGTAATGAGTCCTCCCGTAACTAACATGGGTACTAACATATAAGAGTCATTTCAGCGACTAAAACCACACTGAAAATGAAAGCCTATAACTATTGCCCAAAATATATCACTGTGAGAGTTTATATTTAATACAAACATTGATAAACTGAGAAAATACCTACTTAACATCGGACTTCATCTGACGATAAACTTCGAACTGTAAATCACCAGTACCAAGAAATAATTCTGGATCTTCTCCAAGGTCACAGTAAGTTCTCCAGGAAGATGAGAGATTTGCACTCGACAGGGTGAAATCAATAATAGTCGCCTAGAAGTAATTTTTTATATAAATATTTTGTACATGTTGAATAGCAAATATAATACAGGATACGTTATTTGGGTACTGTTACTGAAAACTGCTCTTTAGAGTTTACGTACAATGGTAGTTTAAGTGAAAATATTTACTCAATCAAAATAATGAAAATGCCAATACGATTTTTTTGAAAATTGCAGTATTATGGTGAAATGTTTTCCAACAGTAACATGAAATTAATTACAGATTACGTCATGAGAAAGATAAAATTTAAGCCATTTTTTGCTACATAACATACAGGAAAAAAATTCATTAAATACCTTAACACCATGTGTTTTCATTTCAAACTTTTTGCCCTCGATAACAAAGTCCAAAACCTTTTTGACCGTTCTAGACACTAGTACATTACCCCAGTGAAGATCTCTGTGTTCGAAATTTAAAGCATTCTCAGCAACCGCCAGAGACAGAACAACCTGAAACAGTAGACCTACCATCACCGAATCATAAGCATTAGCTGAGGAGAATCTTTACAGACGATAGACGAACGACATCAACATGCAAAAGAACTAAACAAGTTTTTACCTGGTGATGTCAAACTATAGGGAATAGTTCACGGTAATGAACTATGGAGTTATAAAATAGATAGAATCAATATAACAGAATTAATATAGTTAACAGCTACAAAAACTAAGTACAAAATGAACTCATTTCTGTAAAAGAAAGAAGCATGATGCATCTGTTCTACAACAGGGGTGACCATCTGTAACATAAACAAGAAAAAAAAACAAAAAAAAAGTTTGGCAGTCAAAGGTTGAAAGTAAAGGATTAGAACAGTTTTGAGCGAGAGACAGTGTTGTAATGATAGTAAAATCAAGGAATATAGTATTGATTTTCTTATCACAGGCAGGAAAGCAATAAATGTTACCCAAAACTTCGTCAAATAAATGATGTTCAGATAAACCACATGAAATCATCAGTGGAAGTATTTTATGATGTTGGCAAATACCTCAACTGATTTCATCACATACTGTTCAGCTATTATTTATGGTTGTCTTATTGTAACATATTATAACAACTCTGGGGTAAATTACACATTAAACATTTTATACCTGTTTAAAAACAGAAAAGGACTGTCTTGCTGAAGAAAATTTGTAACTTTCTAAGCTTTGTCCACAATGAGATAACTCCAACACTAAATACAATTGGTTGTCAGGAAATACATCAGGGCAGTCATTGTCCGAGCCTGAAAACCAACATCTAATAAAAACAGGAATCTTCATTCATTCATTAAAAAAATCATTATTATTATTCTTATTCTTGAAATATATATTATCTAATACATTTTATTTAAGGGAATCTAAATATGATTCGATTCTCAACTAAGCAATGTCAATTTGAGCGAACCTCAACTACTAATTTAAGTAAGAAAATAATTTAATTAAATTTAAATTAATTTGTTAATATTTAAATAAAAATCAAAACTCTCAATAATATTTTTATATACTTTTTTGTTATATATATAACAATGATCAAACCACAATAAGAAAGAAACAGACTTCAATTACGATGACTATTGTCGTGAGGCTATGAGACAACTCAATGACCAGAATTACTACCTTCCTTTATCATCTGACCCTACACCTTCTAATAAACACTTCTTAGCCCAACTTCTGGAGAGCTCTTCTTTCCATGAGGTGCTCTCCAGAGAAGATGTAGCCGTCCTCGTCCCTTCTAGTCCCGTTGTCCTAAATTTTATTTACTCCCCAAAATTCATAAATCTTTTGAGATGCCTTTTACTCCGCCCCCAGGGAGGCCAATAGTTTCTAGCTATGGTTCTCTCACTGAAAGGGTCTCCGCGTTCGTTGATGCTTTCTTGCAGCCTATTGTAAGAATGCAGCCTTCTTACTGCAGATACTCTTTTCATTTCCTTGATTTGAAATCAAGAGGATCAGGAAGAACCTCTCCATTCCTGAAACCCTTGACTTCCCCCTTGTCATGGTCACGATGGATGTGATGTCATTATATACTGTCATTGGCCAGGATAAGGGTTTGGAAGCTCTACGCTATTTTTTAAATCACAGACCCCTACCTCATTCTCCCTCTACCGATTTCCTTGTCAAACTGGCCGACTTTCAATCTGGCATAACTACTTTCAATTCGAAGGTAAGTTTTATCTTCAAACCAAAGGTACCACCATGGGGACGAGAATGGCTCCTTCTTTTGCTAATTTATTTATGGCAAAGCTGGAACAAATGTTCCTTGCTTCTTGCCCTCTTACTCCACGATTCTATATTAGATTTATTGATGACATCTTCCTTGTTTGGCAGCACGGTGAGCATCTTTTACAATCATTCATCACTTCCTTCGAAGCTTTTTCCACCTCTATCTCTTTCACACACCATTCCTCCCCCAACAACATAACTTTCTTAGATGTTGACATCACTCTTAACAGTGGGACCTTTAAGACGTCTGTTCACGTTAAGCCCACCAACGCCCAAAACTACCTCCTTTACAAAAGTTGTCATCCTCATCATATTCAAAAATCTATCCCGCGGTCTCTTTCTATCCGTCTTCATCGCCTCTTTAATAATATCCAAGATCGGGAAACCAATCTTCAAAAACTCAAATGCAAATTCACTCAGCGCGGCATCCCTCCAATTTAATCAATAGTCGAAATATCCCCGCCAATGTCAACTTTTCCACTAATAAGAGAAGAGAACCCACTGCTACTGTATCACTCCTTACCAACTATTTCCCTGGTGTCCATAAATTAAGAAAATTTATCAAAGAACTTTACCCTATCCTTCCCTCTACCGTTTCAGTTTTTAACCAGTTGCCCGCATTTCCTTTAGAAGAGCCCCCAATCTCTCAAATATGTTCTCCCACCGGACCGGCAAACTTATTCAGAATCCCCGAAGCAGCGGTGGCCTACAACGTTGTGGACGTCGGAGGTGTCTTACCTGTCCCACTGTTGATTCTGGGTCTTCATTTACGTCTTAATTTAATCTGAATTATTACCCTATTCACAGTCCTTCCTACTGTATCTCCACTGATTGTGTTTACCTCTTGAAATGCACCCAATGTGATGCTTTTTACGTTGGTTTAGCATCTACGATGCTGAACCTTCGGATGAATAATCACAGGCTTTCGGTTAGTAAACGCAGCAATCTCCCTGTCACCGCTCACGCTAATTCCCACCACCTCAGATTCAATGATTGTTTCACAGTCCAAGTTCTCAAACAAGTCCCCAGTGATAACAGACAAGTTACTTTAAAAGCTTCTGAGGAAGCCCACATTTGGTTCCTAGGGGCACGCTCGAAACCTGGTTTGAATTTAAACCGTTAGTTTTTTCATTTATTTACAATTTTTCTTAATTTTGTATTTTATTTTAATTTTTTTTTATTATTATTTCTGTATTTATTTCCTTTATTTTTTGTTTTCTTCACTTTTATTCTCCTTTTTAAATGACAATTTTTTTTTCTTTGCTCTCGACTCCTTAGTTCCTTTTTTATTTTTCTCCTTTGCGGCAGCACTGCTATAGCCCTCACCCAGTGAGTTCTTTAGTTGACTGTTGTCCCTCCGTCAATTCACTTCATCTCCTGAGGACGACCGCATATATATTCACTTGATAAACGGAAAGACGATCCAAACTGGACACAGTTGAAGATAGGTAGCACACAAAGTAAAGAAACACACTTACAAACTCAAATTTTCGGGCAATCCGTCTTCAGAAGAAAAGAGAAATGGAGACCAAGCACGTTGTAGACGCAACGGCTAGTAACCCAACCGTAACCTCCTTGGGTTACTAGCTGGTGCGTCTATAACGTGCTTGGTCTCTCTTTCTCTTTTCTTCTGAAGACGGATTGCCCGAAAATTTGAGTTTGTAAGTGTGTTTCTTTACTTTGTGAGCTACCTATCTTCAATTTTGAACTGTTTTGTATATATATATATATAAAGATTTCACATAAACACGTGAAATAACAATCAATGATTGCTTCCCCAAACATCCCTTTCTGGACATTAGTCATTTCCTGCGCTTTCACCCTTTTAAAATACCACACTTCCCTCCCACTCTTCTCAAACCCTCACCAGATGTTCTCTGCATCTAGTGTTTCAGTTGGGTTTTTGACTCTGACGAAGACCGCTTGTTACGGTTGAAAGATCTTAGTCTTCTTTTCCCATTTTCTTATTGTGGTTTGATCATTGATATATATATATATATATATATATATAATATATATATATAAAACAGTTCAAAAAGGAATAAAACGAGAACAAAAAAGAAAAAAACTAACACTCACGATTCTCGATATTTCGGCTGCCTTGCGGTCTTCAGGAGATTCAAAGGGGAAAAGGAAAAGGAACACAGGAGCGGAGAAGTGAATAGTTCCACCAACCGATACAAAGTCATACCGGTACAATATTATCATATATATATATTTCACATAAACACGTGAAATAACAATCAATGATCAAACCACAATAAGAAAATGGGAAAGCAAGACTAGATATATAGACTATATATGGAAATCTAAGAGTTAGGAATGAGGACTACGATATTACTGACTAGGATAAATGTTCTTCAACCCCAATAACTGATCAATACTCTGGTGTAGTTTACTTCTTTACCAAATAATGAAGATATAGATAATATGAAAAATAAACAAATTACCTTTTTCTTTATCAAATTCTTTCCAATTTTCTAGAAGGTTTTGAGGATAGCTACCAATCACAATCCAGGAGTTCATTAATTCTACGAAACCCTCACAACTAGATTCTGTACCCTGCCGTAAATTACTCGTTAACCTAAAAAAAGAAAAACACTTGTAGTAAATAAGTGGAATAAAACAAGCTTTAAACCAAACTACGAAAGCATCTAGCACAACTTGAGAATTGACAACGATGTAAAGTTAAAATCGTTTGTATTTAAAAATGTAAACTAATCAGATTAAAAACAAATAGATCAATAATCAATCATAAAAAGCGTAAAAAACAGGAAAAAGTAATATATTTCTGATTTAAAATAATAATTACAGGAAGAAGGTTTTACAAAGACGGCACCACCCATCTAGTACATTATTTTGACACAGAACCCTCGCCACGCAATTGGGCCATTTTTTTGAAAATAGCATGACATTTTGTTGTTAAGTCAAAGCATTTAGGAATACTCGTTTTAACACATGATGGTAACTGTACCTATAAGATAAATATTATTTTGTAGAATTATTCAAGTTATTTTCTCATACAAAAATTGTTTTATTTTAAATGTAATTAAGATGTAATATTACATTCCAGTTAATTGAGTTAAACAACTTTCAAACTATAGGTCTAATATGAAGATAAAGTGCAAGAGGACGTCAGGCATCAGATTTGTTGTATTCCTGGTGCTTTTATCTACTTGCAAAAAAACACAATGTGGCATAAGAAATCCATCTTAGGATGAAAGTTTAAACGTAAAGCTAAGAAGTATTTGTGAATAAGAGTATTTGTCTTGCATACCGTAACTACGCTTAATTTGGAGTTTTAACACCACCGCTTCTAGTGTACTAAGCAAGAACCAAATTACAAGGTAAGGGTTTACTATGTTATCGCTGCCCGACGTGGACAGCACATATATTACAATGATAAAAAGATTTTACATAAACGCCTGAAATAACAATCAATGATCAAACCACAATAGACCTTTTAATTAAACACTTTCACCCTTTTAAAATACCACTCTTCTCAACCCCTCACCAGATGTGTCCTGCATCTAGTGTTTCAGTTGGATTTTTGACTCTGGCGAAGACCACTTGTTACGGTTGAAAGATCTTAGTCTTAGTTTTCCCATTTTCATATTGTGGTTTGATAATTAATATATATTATAATGAATAAGAATAAGGCCGCAGTGTAGCTGCTGGAAAGAGCAAATAAATAGAGAATTTATTCACACAGTTTAATGTTCATAGAGGTATCATTTATTATTACTACATCAAAATTGTAGAGTTACATAATTTATATTTTATATAATTAATCTAGCTCAGCACTAAACAGCTTTTATTTAATGTTAAAAAAAAGTGTTGAAGATATTGTGTAAGTCATGATAAATCATTAGGAATTTCAATTTTTTGTTATGACTTAGTCCTGGACGACAAATGAACCAGATATATTCTGTAGAAATCATATGCAAATGCTTTATCATACCATACAACAGTTCAATTATGCATTTCCAACTGAATCCCTTAAGGCATATTCTACACCCATTCTTAAATAATTCCGGTTTTGTCTCTAATCAAATGAGAAACTGCACTTTTACATCATCTAGAACTCCTCTCCGTCATAACTATTATTATGTTCTTTTACAGTCTCTTGAAAGTATAGGTTCTTCGGAAGATACCTGATTTCAACGCTAGTATTAAGTTGAGAGCTTTAAAGAAAATTTGTTTGTCTCCTGGGAGATAGATCTGCTCTTGGGCTTAATCTCAATATACTTATTTTTTTTTTAATTGAAAACAACTTTATTTATTTTTCATTTAATTAGTTTGCCTTTTATTACTTCTAATATTTATTTTTTTCTACCTTAATTTTTATTATTGTTTATTTTATTTTTTCTTACCTCCCCTAACTTCATAAGTTGACAACACTTAATTAGTGTCCCTTATATGTGAGATTTAAGCCCTCAATTTTCTGCAGAGCGACTGACGTCTTTCTACCTGATGAGATATAGTCGAAATATATTTAGTTTATAAGTGATTACTTGTGAACTAAATAATAAAATACATTCACAGAAAGAAAAAAACATACAAAAGAATAAAAACACTCACTATTTACTATATGTTATGTAAACTCCTATATCATCACGTAAAATTATCTCCCGCCCGTAAGTGTGGCTACACTGATTCGAGTGTCTCCTGAATGAGGCAGATTAGTCCTACCTTGTTTTAGGGGCGATGCACATCTTTCTACCCCCATGACACAATCGAAATACAATAGTGAGTTTAATACTAGTACAATGAGCTGAACGACTGAACATGTAATACTGTTGATAATTAGTAGCGAAAAAAGACATATTTCATTATATCTTTCATCAACAAATAGAAACTAATAAAAACTGCTCATCGGATTAAAGGAAGGCGATAAAATTTACAATATCTAATAATGTTAAAACGAAAAAAAAATGGTTAATAATAACCGTCTACTTAAATTTACATTTAGGATCACTTCTCTATAATTCTTTTAACATTCCTTTAATAACAAATATTACTGTTATCCATATTCAACAACCAAACACACTAAAACTGAACTTTGATCACGAAAATGAATGATCGTAGAATTATTGGTGTTAGTCCCACTGGGTGAATATAATTAATTTCATATAAGCTTATATATAATTAATTTCACATCTTACATTATTACTGGTATCATTCTTCATGCAGCGCGTTTTAGATCTTGTCAATCATCAGGAATTGGATAATTAGGCATCTTCAGATCATGAATGATCATTGATTGACAATCAGAAGATATATACGAGCAGTGAGGTACTATAACTATGAATTAACGAAATACATGGAGTAGTAATGGAGTGATTAAGCGCCTCTAATACTCAACTCCGACTTTCGGCCTTCACGAGGCTACCCGGTTAACCTGCTATATGCAGGGACAAACGAAACGAGGAGGAGAAGGTGATCAGGGGCTGCGCCTGACCACCTTCGTTTCCCATCCCTCTTAATCCCCAAATCCCCTCCTTTTATACCAGCCCCAATCTAAGGTGTTATGCGATCCGTGCCGAAGGATGGATGATAAAGGGGTTTCTGTATTATGAACGGAGCCTCTAGGGCACCAGGTAACCCCCTTGAGTAAATAGCCTTATTCCAGTATGCGGTGCTCTGCCGGAGCGGACAAAATACCACCGATAGAGCTTCAGGGATTTTCACCTGTAAGGAGAAGGAAGTCTGGAGAACATCCTCCAGAAGCGCAGAGGATCCAAAAGCGCTAACTAGTGGGAACCTCCCACAAGTGCACCTGAGGACACGAAGAAGACCATCCCGAAGAAGGAGAAAGGAAGTACTTTCTCCCGAAACATAGGGAGCCTGAATGGACATTATGAATGATGGTTTGTGCAGATTCTGCAAAGAGGAAGAAACACCGTTGCACCTGCTGATAACTTGTAAGGCAACTTTGCTGCAGAGAGGCAGGTGCTTCGGGACACTCAACAAACCATAGAAAAACTTTTACCGCTGGAACCAGCAAAGGTGCTGAACTTCTTGGAGGCGTTGAAGCTAACTGCTGGGGTACTTTAGTACAGAAGAGGGGAAGTACAATAGTTTTTTTTTAAGACGCAGTGCTATAGTCACCCTCAAATAATAAAAATAAAATAACGAAATACATTAACAACACGATAAATTATTTCACATAATGACAACATATAATTGTCAAATATTAAAAACAAATACACTCTCTAACCGAGTTATAATGAGCTCTGAAAAGATTTCCTCATAGGTCTTTTGTTTAGCTCCATTAATGACGAGATCTCCTTCAATTGGAATGACTTTTAAGACAGTATCCACGTTGTCTCGATTTAAAAGAAATACTTCTCCGTAAACTCCTTCTCCAATTTTTTTCCGTACTTCACAGCAACTATAAAACAACATAAAACATGAAATATTTTTCACTCACATGATAAGATATTACAAGCTTTTAATATTACTATTACTAAGTTCTTCAGTTGTATGTTTTATACATAACATGTTTGCAAAGCATATTTTATAAAGAACAGGCTGACATAATATTACATCATTCAGAAATCTGGAAGATCAACAGATCGCACTATTTGTTCAATTTTATCAAACAGTAATAACATAGAAGATTAATAGTCAATTCAGTATTATATCAATTTTTATTCACCCATATTTTATAATTACAATGGCAGATTAAAAAACCTTTCTTTATAATAGAAAAATTAAAGGAACAAGTCCGCACATAAAGAATTTTTTTTTTTAAAAAATAGAAGTTTAGAACTCACTTAATGTTCTTCTTCAGGTTGTATTTAATATGTAAATTACAAATGCAGCATATTAGTTTAAACTGCTGCAGCAAACATAGTTACTTCAATAAGCTAAAGAAGCGACATAGCTACTCATAAGGGAAGGTTAGAGACAAAACGTTTGGTATTGCAAGAGTGCAAGAATAAAGAGAGGGGGGGCTAGAGGAAGAAGAGAGGAAAGCAAATGTGTGCAAATGAGGAGGCAGGGATGTTTACAATAGCGGTAATGGGGTCTAAGGTTAGTACAACAAGCACACTATTGAGATGGAAGGAAGATAAGGCTACGCCATAAGACGACAGGATTAGTTCGTTGAGACAAGAAAAAAATGCCTTAAAATTACATTTAGTTTTGAGTCTAACTTCGAATTTATATATTTTTAAACTTTTACTAAAAATAATATTATATATATATATATATATATATATATATATATATATATATATTATTAAAGTTGGCAACAGCTTCTGCGTTGACCAATTTATGGCTGATTTTTTCTAGATTCCTCACTAGTTTACGGTAACTCTCGGGTAGTTTCCAGAGGAGTTCTGGTAACGACATGAAGGTAAACACTAAACACTTTAAAACTTTATTCTAACACTATAATTTACGACTTAATCTAAAATACAAGCTTTCGGCTTACATTAGCCATCTTCAGGTAAAAATCTATAAACTAAAATTATAATCAAAACTAAGGCTATGGTATAGAGAACAACTTAACTATGGTACAGTTAACAACTAACTACGGAAATAAAGTATGGAGAAGGGAGGGAGGTGTAGGTGGGAGGGCCGGCAGGGCAGGGCACTGAACCCATCTACCTGTGTCGTGTCCCTTCACCTACACCTCTCTTACAAGCTTATAGGTGGTATCAAAATTTTTTGAACTGGGTATAGCTTTGAGGTCACTGTTTTGTATGTTTAATGAAGGGTCGTATTCCTTAATGTAGAGGGCTTCAAGTATATGTAGTCTGACGTCGTCTTGTAAGCTTTGCAAAATAGTTGTCCCCTCAGTCAGGTTCTCCCTTGTTAATTTCTGTTTATGAACCTCTTCAGCATGGCTCTTCGGTGCTCCTCCTGCAAGGTGGAGAGTCAATCGCCGCGAAAGCTTCGTCGTAGTCAGCCCTATATACTTGGAAGGCAGGGTTGCACAGTCCCCTGTGGTACATTTATATTCATATATGAGGTGGCTACGTTGCAGATCGGCGGTTTCTTGTTTAGGTCTATTATATATTAGTAGGTTATTTGTAGTCTGGTTTTTGTAGAAAATAGTAAGTTTCAATTGATCATCTGGGTTGACAGTTTGTACATTATTAACTATTAATTTTTGGAGGGCCATCTCGTCTTGTTGGTACTGGGAGTTCATGTATCCTCTGTAGTACAGACGTATGTACTCTCCCTTGGGATGAGTAGGTGGGTTAGTAGTGTACCATTTATCCAGGTACTTTTTAATAGCTCTCGTAACCTCTTGGTTGGAGAAGCCATTGTTCACTAACACCTGAACGGACTTATCAAGTTCTTGGTTGAGGAGGTTCCAATTACTGCAGTGAGTAAAGGCTCTTCGGATGTAGGATTGGAACCTCCTCCACCAAGAACTTGATAAGTCCGTTCAGGTGTTAGTGAACAATGGCTTCTCCAACCAAGAGGTTACGAGAGCTATTAAAAAGTACCTGGATAAGTGGTACACCACTAACCCACCTACTCATCCCAAGGGAGAGTACATACGTCTGTACTACAGAGGATACATGAACTCCCAGTACCAACAAGACGAGATGGCCCTCCAAAAATTAATAGTTAATAATGTACAAACTGTCAACCCAGATGATCAATTGAAACTTACTATTTTCTACAAAAACCAGACTACAAATAACCTACTAATATATAATAGACCTAAACAAGAAACCGCCGATCTGCAACGTAGCCACCTCATATATGAATATAAATGTACCACAGGGGACTGTGCAACCCTGCCTTCCAAGTATATAGGGCTGACTACGACGAAGCTTTCGCGGCGATTGACTCTCCACCTTGCAGGAGGAGCACCGAAGAGCCATGCTGAAGAGGTTCATAAACAGAAATTAACAAGGGAGAACCTGACTGAGGGGACAACTATTTTGCAAAGCTTACAAGACGACGTCAGACTACATATACTTGAAGCCCTCTACATTAAGGAATACGACCCTTCATTAAACATACAAAACAGTGACCTCAAAGCTATACCCAGTTCAAAAAATTTTGATACCACCTATAAGCTTGTAAGAGAGGTGTAGGTGAAGGGACACGACACAGGTAGATGGGTTCAGTGCCCTGCCCTGCCGGCCCTCCCACCTACACCTCCCTCCCTTCTCCATACTTTATTTCCGTAGTTAGTTGTTAACTGTACCATAGTTAAGTTGTTCTCTATACCATAGCCTTAGTTTTGATTATAATTTTAGTTTATAGATTTTTACCTGAAGATGGCTAATGTAAGCCGAAAGCTTGTATTTTAGATTAAGTCGTAAATTATAGTGTTAGAATAAAGTTTTAAAGTGTTTAGTGTTTACCTTCATGTCGTTACCAGAACTCCTCTGGAAACTACCCGAGAGTTACCGTAAACTAGTGAGGAATCTAGAAAAAATCAGCCATAAATTGGTCAACGCAGAAGCTGCTGCCAACTTTAATAATACATGTTTGAAAGAAGATCTGCTGCCATCATACACAAATATATATATATATGGTAATGCATCCCAGGTTATGTTGGTAAACTCAAGCTAACTAGAGGGAATTTATTAAGTTACATTTTTATTTAATAGTTCATTCATTAAGTAGCCTCTATATTAAGCGACCATCTTAACTTTAGGATTTCTAGTTCTTTACACAATTTTGATGAAGATAATAATATTGGGGGAATGCACTAAACATGTGTAGCACATCAGTGTAAAAAGGCTCAAAGGCGATATGCGGGACAGACGAGAATGTCAAAGGAGGTACAGCATCAGTATCAATTAATAGGTTTTTAAAATATATTGAAAGTCTATCTGCTTCCTGAAGGAGGTTTATTCGTTTTATATTTTAATTTTGAATGGGATAAGGAAGTTCAGATCATTGATGAAGGTCAATAGGCGATTTCACTACCCTTGCGTGGCTTTAAAAATAACCACAGCATTTAACTATAAGTTAAGGACCAAATTTAAATGGGTCGTTCTACCTGACCCAAACTTTCACTTGAATCCCTTGATATAATAAATTACCTATAAGTAGCAGATAATGTCTTGTACTATTATTTAACAATCAATGGAAATAGACAGGCAGAAGCTTCACACTACTATAATTTTCAAAAATTATCAGTTGAATATCAAGCTTCTATGAAAAATAACCGACTAAAATCTCTCTGAGTATATTAATTTATTTACAAATACCTTTAATTTATCAATTTACAGTGAAATGTTCTGGAATATGTATTTTTTTTGTAGTCATTCTAAATGGTATTTTTTAACAATAGAATAAGACTTAACAATAATTAAGACTTACCCTTCAACGAAAATATCTTGAAAAGAACAGGGTTCATTCTGCCCACAGATATCTTTCACAATCACTTCATGATTGGGTATCACTTGGTGAAAATCTCTATCAACAGCTACCAAACAAAGATTATTGGAAATTAAATCAATACAAAGATTTCTTTCAGTCAAGCATATCCTCATACCCTCAACACCATAAAATAATAATAATAAATAATAATACGGCGACTATGTTTAATCTGAGTAATAAGTTTGTAATCTTACTTTCTATAAGGCTTCATCATTTCTTATTCGATTAGAGGTAATTAAACTACGGGGGAATTAAATTGTACTTGAAAATATGAAAGAAAGCAGCTCTTTTTTTCTACTAGCCCCTACTTTTCATAGAACTGTTGGTATGTCAGTTTTATTATTTGTGATCTAAGAATATTCGAATTTATTTACAGAACAACCAACTCTTTTTTTCTGCTGCCACCTACAAAATTTCATTATTTTTAAATTTTCAATTATGACAGCAGCCTTCCAATTTTTCTGTTTCTTTAGTACACAAATTTATGTTCTTTTGTATTGAAATAAAATAAGAATAAAAAATCTTTGTACAAGGAAAAAAATTATTAGACATAAACCTAAAAAAAAAAAAAAATGTCTTATAACTATATAAATTTCTTATAACTTGTTTATTTGAACAAGGAACGCACAATGGATCGTAGATCAAGAAAATTGTGAACTACAGAAATACCCTGAACCTGAACTTTTACATCACAGGTATAAGCTTATGTTTCATAAGCACAGCTGCTAACTTACTTTCTCTGATAGAAGTGCTCGTTCATAAAATTCATACTAACCTATACAATTAACTCACGTTATCTTCAAACTGCTTTCCACGCAGAAAAGCCTTCAGTAGCCGAAACAAGAGTAATATTTCGATGCTACTAATTACCTTACCTACCAAAAGCTTAATTTGTACGTTCTCATTATTCCCAAGCAACAGTGGTTTGTAAGTTACTCCTTGACCATTTGTTTATTACATAATAAATAATAAAAAGGAAATAATTTTCACAGCAGTACCAAATAGAGTGCAGAATACCTTGCTAACTGCAGCTTGACCATACGTACTATACGATAAGACATTCTCCAATATATTTAAAAAAAAAAACTATATATTAATTGAAGGATTTAAAACTTTACTTAGTTTTGAACATACATCATTGAAACCTTAGCAGTATGACAGGATCGAACACAAAATCCATGTGAAAATTTACAGATAGTTCAATCAAACAATCCCAAAAAACAGATGGAAGACAATTCATGTAACAATGATTTCATACACCTTAGTATTAATAAATCTAATAGACTTATGAAAAAAACCTACCTCAAATAATTAAAATTTTACATTTCAAAAGCTTTGATTTTTTTTCAGGATTCATGGCTTTCTAGCAGTTATCATAACTTGTACGAAAAGTTTCCTAATTTCAATTTAACAGCTATTAGTTTTCATAAGAAAATTGATGCTAACTAAGGTATACTGGAGGAAGAAAAAAACAAAACATGAATTATCAAAAAATCCTTCATTATACCATTAACTTTCTGAATTAGGAAGATTTTGAACTGCATTTAATTAAACAGCAATATTGCATGCGTTCTATTTGAATTCTATGCCATGGACAAAATTTATTCCTATTAATATGAATAGTTATGAAGCAGCTATAATGGTGGAGAAGGTATGAACTAACACGAGTCTGCACGAAAGACACCGGACGGTGCTTATTTACATTTGCACTTGTGCTATCCCAATATAGCTACTTACTAACTATATGGCTTCATATTATTAAAAAATCACCCACAGTACTAACACATTATTGATACGTAATTAAATCAGAACATACCTGGTACGGAAGAAACGATGTTCAATGACTTTCTGAATTCTTCCACAGTAAGAGACTCACTAAAATAATATATACGATTCAATTGATTAGGTACACATAAAAATAATTATTTTATAAATTGCTGTTACCAAAAAGAAGGAGATCTGCAAGTCTGATATGCAATAGAAGTATTTCTTTTCGACAAGCGGTTTGTTTTTGGTGATGACAACTGAGAATTTTCCAAAGAGAATTCATCACTTTCATTTAAAGGCCGAAGAGTTAACTTACCACAAATAGAGCGGTCCCCTCTTGGGCTCGGAACAAAGTGAAATGTATCACCAAATGATTGCTTACCTGGAAAAGCAAAAGGAGTAAGTTTATCAAACGGTAAAATTATTCAAACGATAAAGGAAAAATTTTTATATTTACACCATCTGGTAATCATTGGGTAATAGAATGTACTTTCAAAACTACTTATTCAAATACCATTGAGCCTAACAAAAGGTTAAGTACTACTACAGAATCCCAATCTTTTTGATAAACAGGGAAAATATCACTTTATGGAGATCAACTAGTTAGTAATAAAAATAACTGAATAAAATTCCTTATTTATTAATACCACTATCCAGATATAAATATAAGGATTCATGATGTTTTTTTTCTTCATCCAGTATACTAAGTTACCATTGAATTTATTATGAAAACTAATAACTGTGTAATTGAAATGAGGAAACTTTTAGTAGAGGTTACGGTGATATGATAGTTTAAAAATACAAAATATTAAATAAAAATAAATTTATTGAAACGGTCCCACTAAAAAGTTTTACCCAAATTAATTTTATTAAAATAATAATAAATTATATAATTTTATATGTTTTCAGGATGAAAAAAATATTCGAAACGGACAACTAAAGATCAATATAAACAAAGATACATAAATAAATGAGAAACACACTCCTTACAATTTCCAATTTTTTGTTTATATCGTCATCAGGAGAGAAAGGAGAGGGAAACTAAGCTCACTGGTGCAAAGTCAGTTGGAGACCCAACTACGACGGTTTGCATCTACAATGGACACCTTTTTCAAGAGAGATTCTATCATTCAGGGATAGGAAAGCCCACATGGTGATAGTAGGTATCTAATTATTCGTCTTAGTAGTGTTTCAAGAGATTGGTAGTTAATTTTCACCTTACTTAAATAGATCTGCTATTTACTAGCATGAAAAATTAGCCAAGATTGACACGAACCAGTTAAACTAGATGTAATCATCTCATTCTTCTTATAAATAAACTGACTAATTCTTAATATTCCAGAATAGTTTGCCAGTTTACGAACCAATCGATTCACATCTAACAAATCAATCTATACATGAATGATATGAAGAGCTTTCAAAACTTTCACACTTTTTTTTCAAGCTTGCAGAAAATAAAAATAAATTATTTTAGAAGATCTGCATTCTATAATTTCGATTTGTCAATTCAAGAAAACAGTAACTGACTTTTTTGACAATTTTGCGGACCAACAGACAAACCGACAGACAGAAAATTTTTCTAAGGCTGGATTTGGTTTCTCTAATGTATGAAACGTAAAGAAAACTTTAAATCAGTCAGTTAAGCAATGTACAGATAAAGCCTTTCTTTTATTTACATAGATGTACGACTTGCAAATTTCTTTTAATGCATTGGGTCCATACCGATTCAAATATAATAATTAATTCCATGCAATAATAGAGGATATTATAATTATAACATACTTTTCCTCAGAAGCTTCCTGTAGTGTTCAACTGATTGTCGAAATTCTGAGTTTTTTAGAGGAATACTGCAATCTTCCTCACAATCCAATAAATTATGAAGGAGACTCAATGATCGTCGATATTTCTTTCCAGTCATATAGACAAAATGTTCCTGCAAAAGTAAATTCAATAACTTAATTAATTAATTAATACACAAAATAAGTTGATTAATAAGAATCAGTTGATACTGATGGTATCAAACAAAAATAAAATATGATGGTATAAACCAGCATTAACTGCACAAGTTTACATTGAAAATTTAACTTTAATTACAGCTAATCAAATGTTTATTTATTCACTCTGTGGACACAACTACGATTTTTAACAATTGAAATTGGCGAGACATTTTTTTTTAAAAAAAACACTGAAGAAAACATTTCTTAAAAAGACAAGAAGACTGATAGAACAAAACACTCACTGAAATCGATATTCCAAATCACAGTCCATTGTTAGGAGGAGATTAAAAAATGATCCCATAAGGAAGCTATTAGTTTAACATGAGTACAAATACAAAAATGTATTTACAGTTTATTTCAGAATGAATCTACATATATATATATAAACTCAAAAATTGTTATTGACCTCTTCTATTCTATTCAATGCTTTGTTATTGAGGGCTAGGTCAAATAAAAGAAAATAAACTCCTTTCTAGGCCGACGTTTCGATGTATTAATTCTTATGTAACTTAAATAACCATTAGCACACTTTCCAAGGTAAAACTAATTTCCTTTTGTCTGATACTTTTAAATAGATGTGTACTCAACAACTCTGATTATAAAATAACCTTTTCTACTCGTATGTATCTGTTGGTCGTAAAAAAATGTGTGTTAGTTCTCTATGTGAGTTGTAGATTGTTTTGATAAATGTATTCTAGTCTTACTCTAATTTTAGCCCTGAAGATGATGTACAAATACATCGAAACATCGGCCTAGAAAGGAGTTTATTTTCTTTTATTTGACCTAGCCCTCAATAACAAAACATTGAATATATATATATAAATGATCAAACCACAATAAGAAATGGGAAAACAAGACTAAAATCTTTCAACCGAACAAGCGGTCTTCGTCAGAGTCAAAAACCCAACTGAACACTCAGTTTATATATATATATATATATATGCAGATGAATCACAATAAACACGTGATACAATCAATGAAAACAAACCACAAGGAAAAACAATTTTCTATCTGTTTTCTTTTTTTTTTCCTTGTGGTTTGTTTTCATATATATATATATATATATAAATTAATAATCAACAATAAATCTTGATATAATATATGAATTAAATACCACAATAAACAATATATATTAATTAAAATGCTCTAAGGCCTTTCGTCACAACATCATCAGAGAGCTAAATGAAACAAAAAAAAAAAACAAAAAACTTGTTATTATGTTTTTTTCGTTGTTTCATTTAGCTCTGATGATGTTGTGACGAAAGGCCTTAGAGCATTAGAGCATGATTTAGAAATCTTTGACGGTCTCGATTGTCCTGCGGGTTTATGGCAGAGTTTGATCTCGCCAGGGCCACGTTTTACATTAGTCTTTCTTATTGTACAACGTCATGTTAATTGTTTCTAGGCAAAAAGTTATTGTATAGTGATTTAGTCAAAAATAACATAGAATTATAATTTTTTTTTTTTTGTCATAAGGTAGATACAAACTTCACAAATATTTGTCAATGAAGAGGTTTTTTTACTATACAAAAGAAAAAATAGGACAACTTTAAACCTTTTATGAGTGAGCAATAGAAATGATGTTGATTTCATTACTAAGGAATTCAGGGAAGCAAACTCTAAACGCCCTCAAAAATATAGATCTAAAAACAAATATGTTATCCTTTCTGGCAACCACGTTAAAAATAATATAGATTAAATAGTAAAATACATTAAAGATAGACAATATTAAGAAAGACTATAGATTGATTAGCTTTATGTGTAATCTAATTTTTTTACCACTACTTTTGTACTTGATTTATTAAGTTTCTGCAGAAGGAACAGGTTAATTATTCCCTACCCTCACTGTAATATAGTTAATTACATTGTCTGAAGCTGACTGTCATTTTCCATTTAAAAAAAAAAAATTAAGAACAAAAATCTAGTCTTACTATGGGCAATTCTTTATCCCTCCTCTTGAGTAATTTACTTAAGAGAATTTTTTGAACATTAAAATGTTAAGTTCAAATATACCTAAAAAAGTTAAATGGTCTGACTATATCTTACATTTATGAAAAATGAATGGGTTATGTTAGAATATGTACAGTAAACATACTAATGTACTTGCTCAAGTATTTACTCCAGACCCCTCTCAGGGTACCCTGAGGTACCCACGTAGTTAAATTACTTTACTAGTTTTATTAATCATTTCTGATCTTTCAGTACAAGACCCTCTTTCGAGATATCAACAAGCATTTAGTTCAAGAGATCATTCCTGATAACTTCTTCACCCTTTGTAAAATACTCAATAAGGAGCATTGTATCTGGCAACATACTGACTGAACGATAGCTAGTAAAAATGATCAAATAATTGATATATTTCTCATTATTTCTATACAAAAATAAGTTCAAATAACTTTTGTGAATTTACTGAAAATAACTTCTACAAACAAAATGTTGGTCTTGCCATGGGTGTATGCTTATCCCTCCTCATGAGTAATTTATATATGGAATTTTAGTAAAAAAAAAAAAATGTGGCTATGGAATATAGAATAGTTAAATAGATAGGCTATGCCTATCCTCCCTCCTGAAGAATTTATACATGGATTTTTGGAAAATCAAAATGTCAAGTTTAATTGACAATTGTAAGTTAAAAACCAAGATTAATAACGTTTTAAATGTCTACCTAACCAAGTTAAATAAAGATACCTTTATAATAAAATTACATTTGATAGTATCAACAATCCCATTCATAATGGCAGAAGTAAATTGTATACAGCCCTTCTTGGATGCCGAAATCCATAGATTCCTTAACGAGATACGATTCAGCGTTTATAGGAAACTCACCAATGTTTGCTTATATCTATTTTTATTCTAGCTATTCCAGAAATGTTAAAATGTCTTCTTCTTTTTTTATTTTTTTAAGACACATGTTTTAGTTAATGCTAACAATTCACTTTCTGAATTCTTTAATGATGAAAAAAACAGGAGTATTTCTATTACCCAGTCATTAAAATACCTCACCTTTCATACTGACAAACTTTCAAAGAGTGCTTAAAGAAACAGAACCCGTTTAATGTCAAATATCAGTCATAGTTTGACCTTATCACGAGTCTTATACCTATCTCCTAGGCTTGTTCTAACCTTGACTTAACACGGTTTTTTCTTATGGTAAGAACGTATATCATTTTTACATAAAAACTCTCCTGGTGTACTGATTTATAGTAGATTCTAAAATAGTTCTTGTAAATGCTGTTAGAAAAACAAAAATTCCTGTCAAATAACATCAGTAGTCCATAATTAGAGCTGAACAAAGTAACACCTTATCCTTGCAAATAAATAATGAGAATCATTATATAAATTTGACTAATATATTCCATATGATCAAAGATGGAAAGTTTATTTTACATAGTATAAACTTTCTATGTTTATAAATTAAATATTTATTTAATTTATTTAGTTTACGATCGTAAACTAAATTTATCTCGTATGAAAGATCGATGCCAAAAAATATTATCTAGTCTAGTCTTCATAATTAACTTTTACAGATGAGTACTACTAACCTTGAAATAGTTTTAGTCTAATTTAGTAATGGTTTCTTACATTGGATTGAATATTAACGAGAGCAATAACATTGTATGCCCGGAATAACAGCAATTAGAAAATTACTTATCTCTTTCTGAACTCCTTTGTTTGCCGTCACTTACCCATGATAAGTAATTTCTGTATTTTTGGATATAAATATGAGAACCATGATTTATAAGTTCATTTGGTTCTGTTCGAGTGTACTCTGACAAAGACCAGGTAATTTGATTGAAAGATTTGGTTACATTTCTAAATATCTTACTTTGGTTTAGACTTTGGCTCTTTTTTGCATACTGTGAAATTTTGTTTTAGATATATATCTCAAAATTAGTAAAAAAAACCAGATAAAATCAAAATCCAGAATTACAGTCTCTAATTTTCAGTAATATCAAGAGAAGAGTAAAGACTAAAATGATTGAAGATTGGAAACCAAACTGGCTGATTGTGTTTGGTGTCTCCTCTCGTTTGTTCATCTGAAAATTCTCAATTTTCTTAAGAAAATTAAAGATTTTAATGTGTTTTTTCTTTTCTTTGTGCTTATTGCTCACTAATTTTGTACTATTGTATCCACACCGGATCATTTTTGAAATGCCTGGTTTTTAACATTGAAATACGTATACACATAGTAAAGGGGAGTTTCGAATGATTTCTTAAAACATTTTTTTGTATTACTTTACCCTAAACACTTCTGCATTTTTTTAATTGAATTTATTATAAGAATGAATACATTAGTTTGAACGGATGCGGGAAGAAAACTACAGTTTCATAGAAATACTTTAAGTCTGGGTATAATGACAGCACTCACTTCCTTTACTGTAGTTTCTTGGTTATCCTGTTCAATTATAGCAATATCCGATTCCTCAGGAATGTGACCAAGAGTCCTATGAAGTCGACATGAGGATCGCCTCTTGGGTGGCTGTTCCATTCTCCTGATAGGCGAATGTTCATCTTCACTGGAGCTGTGGCGTGGTGAGGACGGAGACGCTTGACGACTGGAGCAAGGAGATGATTGACATGGCGACATAGGTGCAGTTTGACCACCACTTTCGCTACGAGTCATGTTTTTAGTCTCTTCTTTTTTGTCACAGTCTGATACAGAAACAATTATGCATGTGAAATAGCTATGAATAAATTCTAAAATCATATGTTTAAATATTTTTTTCATTTAAACAATAAATGAACTGCGTTAGAATCACAACAATTCTGCATTTTCATTAAATACACCTCACAGTTTTTGTCTCTTTGATGATAGCAATTTAGTCAGAATAATTCATTTTGTCAGTCAGTTTTTCATGTAATCAGGAAAATTATAATACTTTCTAACTTCCTTGATCACTACTCATGTTTACTGTGAATAGTTTTATAAATAACACAAACAGTAATAAATCTAAATTATATTTTATTTCAATATTTTTTTTAAATTAACGGTAATTACTTGAATATACCATAATAATATCAAAAAATATGTTAATAATGTATTTGGTTTGTTTATATGAACTATTCCTTTTTGTATAAAACATAAAATCATATCATACATCAATTTCATCTTCAATACTAATATCAGTTTCTTTATTATCAAAAAAATCAAAATTCAGAAGAAAAATTGCTATGTAATTCTTTGTTCTCTCACCTCAAACTACTCCTAGTACACAAAAGAATATTTTAATTAAACTAACTAAGTTGTTACCCAGAGATGCTCGGGTTTACATGAACGTCAAGGATCTTCACACTATACACAGCAAGGATAAGAACCCACCCAGACAAGACAACCGAAAGACCAGTACGAAACCAACCCGCATCATCCCCAAACCCACCGTGCTACAAGCCAAACAATTACCTTTCACTCAAAGTGCCATATGGCAACTATTATAACCTTCCAATTTTCTTTAAGACTTGTAATTTTAGATGACTTCATCGAAATATTTGTCTTATACAAGGAATTCTAACACTACTTCCTTCAACGGAAATCCCACTTAGTTTCATTCGACATCCACATAAATTTTCCTTCCTTTGTATTGAGATGAACTTATCAAATTAATAATCTATTCTTCAGAGGAATATTTAATTAATATCTCATCAAAAGCTGAACTGAATGAAATTGACAAACTGAATAAAACAATAAACAAACATTTTAAATAACCTAATTAGCACATTCATTATATTAAATCGTCCTGAAACCTTACACATATTGAATGCTGATATCTTTCAATAATCTAAAACACTTATAAACACTTCTATACACGACTAAAAGATTAATCAAAATTTAGCCTGATAATTTAATGCAATCATGCAGTAGCATAAAGTAAAATTAATTATTAACTTTTCTGTAAAGATTACATTCAGAAAGGTAAAAGAGGAGCATATCAAAATGTAAACATCGTATCATGATTTATCCATATAAATTAAAGAAAGGTTTCATCTGTACATTGTTCAGAACTGGCTGCATTCAAGTCATCTTTACGTTTCATACATTAGAGAAACAGAACCCATCCTCAGAAAAATTTCTGTCAGTCTATCGGTTTGTCCGCAACATTTTGTCATAAGTAAACTCAGCTACCATAAGACAGCGAGCTGAAACTTAGACAGTAGATTTGTGTGTACGTATAACTTAAAATCTAAGCTCTAAATGGATTGGAAATTCAACGTAGAACCGAAGTTATGAACCTTTAAAACACAAACTTTTGTTACAAGTAAACGCAGCCACCATGAGACATAGCGAGCTGAAACTTTGACACTGGATTTGTGTATGTCTAGCTTAAAAACTAAGATTTGAATGGACTGAAAATTCAACGTAGTTAAACAACTTTTAAACCGTGTTTTGCTAGCTACACAGACATGTCCATTTTGAAAATATACAGGTATAGCAAGTATGTATTGTTAGTTAATTTCAATTTCATTTGCACATAACCTCCCAGCAAGAGATAATTGACAGAGACGTCAAAGAGGGTGATATCATGACTAGGTGTGGTACTAGTGATAGCAATTTATATCACTAATCAGTGTTTATACCACACATACCATTGCTACCTAGTAACTGTCCCTTTCAATTCAAACGACGGCAATTTCACGTCAGTGTCCGTTTAACAATGACAGTAAATAGTCGCAAGGCCAAACTCTGTCTACGGCAGGAATTGAAGCGAGTGAGACCAAGTGTTTCTCACGTGACTAACTGTATGTTGCTTGCTCAAGAGTCAGAGGTTCCAACTCTCTGTTCTACCATGCACCTGAAGAACAGACAGCTAATGTGGTTTATTCAGAGACACTTATTAACACTGTGCTAATGAATATATTTTTTCCTATTCTATGATTCTTCTAATAATATTCTGAAATACCACGTATCATCTCTGAATTTTTTAAAATACCCGTCAAATACGGGCACATCTGCTAGTATTTAATAAAATTAGAAAATAAAGGGATATCCTCTTTTAAAGGCAATAAAACTTTCTATCTATTAGTCATGGACGGAGTCACATTCCCTGCTTGATTCTACACTGGACACCCTAAATTTGTCATCAATCAAATTTTATCTTACGCCATTCATAATTACAACCTGACCTCAGAGAAAACACTCTGAGGGACAGCAAAACATCGTAGATCCTTAAACTTTCAATACTAACGTAAAGGACCATAACTACTGACCGCACCTGACCTCCATCATATAGTAATGTGATAATTTTTTTCTGCTCAATCGCTACCGCGGCGGGGGAACGTGCTTTTAGGACCGGGTATACAGTAGACCACACAGAGAGCTTAATATATTCAAGATTAACAAACAAATCACAACGAGCCATAAAATATTACCATCTACTTCTGCAGAATCATCATCTTCAAAAACTACAGGCAACTGAGAGTCAGGATTCGTATCTGCAAGAAGTTTTTGCATGTCCAAGTACTTCCGTTTCTTTGTTAAATCAGCATCACTAAATTCGAGAAATTTTGGTGTATCTATTTTTTCAGCAAAAATGTCCCGATTACTATCATCCCCTGAAAAAAAAATAAATATAAATAAAAAAAAAATATTTTTGTTAATACTTATATTAAGTATAGTATAAAATAAAGAGTATGAACATAATTATATGTATTTATTATGAAGTAAATAACAATGTAGATGAATAAATAAAACAAACGAAGGATAAGTATTAAGATGTTGATATTACAAAACAAAGATAAAAATACCAATTCAGTTGGGACAAGTAAATCATTATGTTACTGAAGGTTCTACAGTTTTATTGAGGTATATATATTTCAAAATGTATATTATCATCTTCATGATAAATTATTAGGTAAATTTTAGTTCTAAGGTGATATCAGAAGAATTTTTTTTTTGAAGTTAAATAAATAATTTGCAATAATCAATTGAAACAACTTCCAAATAGGAATAATAAGAATTGATACATTTATAGAGTTAAAATTATAGAACAGATTAATAAAGCAGTGTGTCCAAACTAAATTCCTACGCCTTTCCAGAAATAGTAAAATGAAATACATATAAAAAATGAAACGACCTTGATTGCTTCTAGTTTAGAAACTATAACAAAAGTAATCTTTGATATCGTGAAATAATGTTTTAAATGACCCATTATGGATTAATAATAGGTTAACTCAAAATTGAGTTTGTTTATTTAAGGAGTCAAATCATAAGTAAAACAATTCTTTCAAAGGGCCTTATTCTATAATAGGAGTAGTAGACTTGTTTAGTTCACACCATAAACATTAATAAATAATGCATTACTGGTGTCAGTTTAAGAATAATTACCAGAAAAATCATGTTTGGGGTTTTTTAGACTTAAGTAACACTCGGAGAGTCTGGCCACAAAACGAGTCCTCGCTTCCTCTGAAGAAGCCTTGTTTAGGTCTAACTGCTCAGCCATGTCTCCTGTGACTTTCATGTTACAATTGTTGTTGTATGACTCATCTGCAAGCAACCATAGAAATGTGTCTCTGAATATATTAAAGGAAAAAATAGTTCTAACAAACGTACAGAATAAAACTAATAAGCCTTTGGTTAGCTCAGTTTATGACTTCACTTTAATAAAAAATTGTCAGAAATTATCTTTAAATTATAAATTATTACGTAACTAAGGTTCTGAGAGGACATGGAAGAATAGATCTCACTTGCACCCTTTTAATATCTAGTCCGATCTCTACTATAGGCTCCTGCGATCTCTATAGTATTCAGAACTATACAAGCCTCAAACTGTTTTTTTTTTTAGTGTTTTCCTGAGCCCTTGGGTTTCCTTCGGCAGACCCTCTTAAACACATACCTAATTAAAGGTATAACGGTAATTGGTTAACAGTTGTTTCTTTATCAGCTTTTCAATCTTTCATATTAACCGTTGCTATTTCTCCTGTACTTATCATCAGGAGGTAATAATGATATTTCTTTCCAAATTCTTATTTATATAAATAGCTTATTTTTTTACATTTTTTGGTTACTTCGAGTACAATTTCATGTATTTAGAAGTAATTATGTTTCAGGGTTTGTCCTTTAACTGTTTGATTTTGTCGGGGAAATCGGGTGGACACCCAACGGTAGCACTCCATTTTAGCCGTCTTTGGGGATCTGTGGGGATTGCTAGTAAGGAAAGATTTTGAGCAAGTGGGTTTGGATATGTTGAGAGTTTTCTGTGGAATAGTTTGTAGCGTTCTTTTGCATAGTCACGAAAGAAGGGGACTTTAAGATCTCGGTGAATGCCTATGTTTGGAACGAAAAATGGGAGATGTGAGGGTTTTCTAAGTTTTTTTGATTGAATTAGATGAATATTTGATGGTTCGGTAGAAATCCAAAGATCTATGGCATAAACCTAAGAAGGCTTCAAGATTTTGTTTTATATGTGGTGTCTGTCTGTTAGTGTGAGTTTTGATTTTCTGTCAAAGAGTTTCATAAGGCGTCTGTATTGTCTGTTGGTCTCTATTCCTTTCAGTCTTGTGAGTGGGTTTCATGTCATGCATGTGTCAAAGTTCAGCCCAAGGTAGTGTACAGTGGTTGCTGGAGGTACGATCTCATTGTTTAGGGATACCGGGAGGGGATAGTTTTGACGAAGAGTAAAAGTTATTTGAGAGCTTTTCTTCTCATTAATTTTTATGCGTCAGCGGCGAAGCCAAGGTTGAATGAGAAGTATGTGTTGCTGTAACTGGTCTGAAGCTATATTACAGTCATCATGAGTCAATGGCTTTATCGTCATCAAACGTTGCCAATAACGTGGAAGGGTGTTCGGGTTGTCCGATGTGTAGAAATTGTAAAGGTGTTGCAACAAGTATACTTCCTTGGGGAACTTCTGCTCTGACACAACAGACTGGGGATAAGGTTGAACCTACTCTTACTCTGAAGAATCTATCTGATAGATATGATTGTAATATAAGGAAGTAGGTAAAAGGAAAAAGGTTCTTGAGTTTCCACAGATCACAGATTCTGTCGAAGGCCAGCGCCTCGTCAAGAAATATACCAAGGCAGTACTGTTTTTGATCAAGAGAGGATGAAATGAAGTCAACCATCCGATAACATTGTTGGATGATTTGATGTTGATGCCAAAAGCCAAATTGGTGATTGGAAAAGGTTTTAGATGATTTAAAGATAGGAAAGATTCGGGGAGGAGGATTTTTTTCTAGTATTTTAGCCATGATGGGTAGTAGGGAAATGGGCCTATATGAAAGTTAGATGGAATGTGGTTTTATGATCATAATGATAATTAACATTTTCCAGAGGATTGGAAAATACGTGGTGCGTAGTACACATTAAATATTTGTGTAAGAAATAATACACACTTTCTGGGTAGATGTTATAAAATACGCGGGATAATTTGGTCATGACCAGGAGCTTTGTGGTTCGGTAGAGCATTAATTTCATGAAAAATATTACAGGAACGAAAAACTTTTGGTGGGATAACTGTAGTGGAGAAGATAAAGTCTTTGAGTATGAAATCTGGGTGGATGGGATTGTCGATATCGGGATTGGAGTAAAAATAGAGGACCGGTAAGATGAAAATTCTGCTGCAGTTTGAGAATAATTTTTTTCCAATGTTTTATCCTGTCTCTTAAGTGATAAGAGAGGAATTTTATCAGACAAAAAGCGCCATCTTGTGGGATGATTTATTAAAGTGGGATTTTCCCGAAGAGTAAAGGATCTGTTACTATCTCGCTCTGACTCTTCGTCTCTCTATTATGAGGTAACGAATTTCCAGAGGAAGACGCTATTTGTAGTTGGAAGAGAAAGAGAGAGAGAGAAGAGAGAGAGAGAGAGAAAGAGAGAGAGAGAGAAAGAAAGAGAGAGATTTCCCTCGTTGAATACTTAATAGCTTGATGAATTTTGTTTGTTATATCATCAATTGCAAAATCTATATCTGATGGAGATTTCAGAGGGATAGAGAGGCTAATAGTTTTATCAAGGAGGTTTTGAAATTTATCACAATTTATAGGGCCTTGAATGAGAGAGAAGTTGGGGCCAGGAACCGGGTAATGATTTACTTGTAATAGAACTGGGCTTGGTCTGAGGAAAGGTTAGAACTGATGAAATAATCTAGAATATCTTGAAGGCGGTTGGAATGTGAAAGCCAGTATGTTGGGCTTCTGGGAGTCAAAACATGATAAGGAATCATTAGTTGTGCAATCCGTAATTGTGTGGTATTTACTCATTCTGAGGTAAAATGGATAAACCAACAAAAGTCTCCACACAAATGAAATTGTATTCAACGCGTTTCGAACACTTTGTGTTAATCATCAGGAAGACACTATAATACAAATTATATCTAATTAGTTACAAAAATTAGAGTGAAATAATAAAATTCAATTAAGAGAATTCAAGACATACCCAAGGATGTGGTACTGACGGGTTGGTCCAGTGAACACAACTAGTAGGAAACAAATCCGTTACGAAAGAGTGGGGATAGGCAATTTAGGAGATAAGGGACAAAGGCTTCGGGTATGCTTGAAAAACCTTTAACTGAAATACAGAAGGCCAGATCCACTAATTTAGAGGAAAGAAACCTTTTTTTTATATTTATTTATTTTTTAATTTATTCTATGTGATTCTAGGAACAGTTTCCTAGAAAAACAGTTTCAATGTAAAAACATTGACAATTGTGGCAAAATAAAATGTAAAAACATTGGCATGACTGTGAGCTCCTTTGAGAAAAGAACCCGGGAACATTTTAATGAATACTTGCAAAGGAAAAATGACAATAAGAATAATAAAGAACTTTTTTCACATTTTGCGAAACACCTTGTCACACAAAATCACAGCTTTGATCCAAACTTGAACCTTACCATCCTACATGCAAATAGAAAGTTTAAAGAAATTTGTAATTTGGAAGCTTTTCAAATAAACAAGGCCGTCATTAATAATCCTTCTGCCTCTCTAGGTCTTAATGATCAAATTCCAGGGTGTCCAAAATTTCTTAAACTGTTCCTAGAATCACATAGAATAAATTAAAAAATAAATAAATATAAAAAAAAGAAAAAAAAAGGTTTCTTTCCTCTAAATTAGTGGATCTGGCCTTCTGTATTTCAGTTAAAGGTTTTTCAAGCATTCCCGAAGCCTTTGTCCCTTATCTCCTAAATTGCCTATCCCCACTCTTTCGCAACGGATTTGTTTCCGACTAGTTGTGTTCACTGGACCAACCCGTCAGTACCACATCCTTGGGTATGTCTTGAATTCTCTTAATTGAATTTTATTCTTTCACTCTAATTTTTGTAACTAATTAGATATAATTTGTATTATAGTGTCTTCCTGATGATGAACACAAAGTGTTCGAAACGCGTTGAATAAAACTTCATTTGTGTGGAGACTTTTGTTGGTTTATCCATTTTACCTCAGAATAATAAGGAATATTGGAGAGGGATTTCTGAAGGATGATACCTCTGGGGTTTGAAGTACGACGACTCCAGTTTTGATGCTTGGCGTTAAATTCACCTCCGGCGATGAAGTTGGAATCAAGTAAGTGAAATAAGGAAAAATCAGAGGAAGTAACCGTTTTATTTCGTGGATAGTGAATTGCAGCTAGGGTGAGTTCATTGGAGAATATGCTAAGCGTTATGGCGGTTGCTTAGAGTAAGTCTGTTGATTGAATGGAAACAAGAGTGGTGAGTGAAGGAGTTCCTGACATCTACAGCATACAACCATGGGTGTTGTCGGGATGCAGTGTCATATAGGTCTTGTAGTTTTAAATTTTTAAGTGGGAGTATGAAGTAAAATGTGTTTCTGTCATGAGAGCAACAGCTATGTGGTTATCTCCGAGGAATACTTCTAACTAATTTCTGCTAGAGACCGTTTGAATTCCAAAGAGTTTGTTTAGGGGAAGGGAATGTTTTTGAATCATTGAGGAGATTGAATAGCGGAGAGAGAAGTGGCTAGTTGGGATAGTACGGATACAAGGGGAGTAATGATTTGCTGAATTTGAACAACTAAGGTGGGAAGAGTGCTGACGGAATCAGGTCGTGTAGGTATTTGGCCATTGAGTGGGACGAATACAGGAGGAGTGTTTGACAGGATAGATGGGAATACCGAGGAGGATGGAGAATTTATATTAAGTAACGTAGATAAAAAGATTTCACATAAACACGTGAAACAACAATCAATGATCAAACCACAATAAGAAATGGGAAAACAAGACTAAGATCTTTCAACCGTAACAAGCGGTCTTCGTCAGAGTCAAAAACCCAACTGAACACTAGATGCAGAAAATATCTGGTGAGGAGTTGAGAAGAGTGGGAGGGAAGAGTGGTATTTTAAAAGGGTGAAAGCGCAGGAAAGGACTAATGTCCAGAAAGGGATGTTTGGGGAAACAAAGGAGTACAGTAAGAAAAAGTAAAAAACTATCCGCTAGCTGTCAACCCTCTTTGAAGAGGCTATTGCCCTCGTGACGAAAGTATCAAGTTTGAAGAGACCGTTACTAATGTTTATAATATTAGATCTATTAAATTTAATTAGAGACGATTCAATAATATTTCTTAACAACATTGATTTTTCATAGGTAATAAATTCATCTTTTTATCGATGAATACCATGTGCGATACCTACTCCTATTTCTGTCATCTTTTTCCTTGCTTTGTCCCTGTAGTGAAAAATTGTTTGTCTAGCTTGACAAAGGCCCATAAATTAAAAATAAAATTAAAATTTTTAAATAATTGTTTTAGTGAAAAGGTAATACCTAAATCTCTTATTCCTAAATGTTTGCTAAATATTTGTGAAGGCCCTTTTGATAATTTTCATTCTTTGTTGCTAAAAAAACATATTTATTTGTGCCGGAGTGATGTGAAATTAGCCTTCGGTGATTCAGTGCGTAACAAAAGTCATCTTAATCAGCTCATCCCTTCCGATTGGAGGAAAGTAGTATTTGATTATATTTATTGGCAACTTAGAAAGGTATGTAAAAATTTTTCTAAAGTACATAATAAAAAACTTCAGAGCTTAATTGACAATAGCCCGTGGAATAAAAATAAAAATAAAAAATTAGTTCTTAATTTATCCGACAGAATATTAGATAATAATGCAGTAGCAGCATTAGGGTATGGTTTAAATTTTGTTCCTAAAAGTAACAATTTAAATTATGTTCAGGTGGCTAAGG
Source organism: Hermatobates lingyangjiaoensis (assembly GCA_026182355.1). Lineage (NCBI taxonomy): Eukaryota > Metazoa > Arthropoda > Insecta > Hemiptera > Hermatobatidae > Hermatobates > Hermatobates lingyangjiaoensis. The sequence goes on from JAPFBL010000089.1 coordinate 2,363,888, forward strand.
GTTTTTGTAAAGCTGAAAAATTAAATAATATAGATATCGATAATTTAAATATTTTAAAAGGAATGGTATACGGTCTTTCAGAAAAAACTGATGTTGTTAGCGTTCCTAGACGTTTTATCGAGGCTTATTCTAAGCTTAAAAAAGATAATACTATAAAAATCACTAAAGCCGATAAATCTAAAGTAACAGTAATATTAAATAAAAAAGATTACGTCGATAAAATAGAGAATATGCTAAATGATGAAAATGTGTATACAAAGTTAAGGTCTAATCCTTTGGAAAGGGTCAATAGTTCATTTAATAAAAAAATTAAAACTATCTTAAAAAATCAAACCGAACTTATTACTAAATTTATATCAAAATCCCCTTCTTTGCCATATATGTACGGGTTGATCAAGACACATAAAGATAATTACCCAATACGTTTAATTGTGAGTTCGGTTGGTTCGGCATCATATGGCTTGTCCAAATGGTTAGTAAGTATTTTAAGCCCCTTAATTGGAAAAATGTCAGGCAGCCATATAAAAAACAATGTAGATTTAATTAAAAAATTAAAAAGCGTCAACATGAACAAAAATTATAGATTAATCAGTTTCGATGTGAAGTCTCTTTTTACGAATGTACCTGTAACTGATCTGTTGAGCTTACTCCAGGAGGAATTAATTAATTATTCCCTTCCCCTTCCATCTACCACTATAATAGAGTTAATTAAGTTATGTGTGGTAGATTGTCATTTTCAATTTGAAAATAATTATTATATACAAAAATTTGGTCTTGCTATGGGTAACTGTTTATCCCCCCTCCTAAGTAATTTATATATGGAGTTTTTTGAGAGTAAAATGTTAAGCTCAATTTTGCCCAAAAATGTTAAATGGTATAGATATGTTGACGATATTCTTTGCATTTGTCCCAAATCTTTAAATAAAGTTGATTTCCTAACAAAATTGAATTCATTAGTGCCGATAATCAAATTCACAATGGAAGAAGAAATAAGTGGTAATTTGCCCTTCTTAGATGTCCTGATCCATAGGTTACCTAATGAGTTACGCTTTAGTGTATATAGAAAACCTACGAATGTACTTGCATACGTTCATTTTTATTCATCGCATCCAAAAAATGTTAAAATTTCTGTTTTTAGAAATATGTTTTTGAGAGCTTTAAGAGTTTCCTCTCCTGAATTTCTTAATGAAGAGATTAATAACATTAGGCCAATTGCCCTTTCATTAAAATACCCCTCTTCTTATATCGATTTAGCTTTGAAGGGTGCTAAAAAAACTTTCTCTAATACTTCAAAAGAGCCCCTTTTATTATCAAATTCTATAGTTTTGCCATACCACGAATCATTGGACCCCCTTCCAAGATTAGCCAAACAACTTGATTTTAATATAGTGTTTTCTAATCGTAATAACGTGGGTAATATGTTAATAAAAAACTCTCCAAGCGAATTGGAGTCCGCTGGTATTTATAAAATTCCGTGCAAAAATTGCCATAAAATTTATATTGGTCAAACTGGTAAATCATTAAAAACACGTGTAAAACAACACCAATATAACGTAAGTAGACAGGAAAACAGTAGTGCCTTATTCTTGCATATAAAAAAATGAAAATCATCATATTGATTGGACAGGAGCCAAATTTATTACCTATGAAAAATCAATGTTGTTAAGAAATATTATTGAATCGTCTCTAATTAAATTTAATAGATCTAATATTATAAACATTAGTAACGGTCTCTTCAAACTTGATACTTTCGTCACGAGGGCAATAGCCTCTTCAAAGAGGGTTGACAGCTAGCGGATAGTTTTTTACTTTTTCTTACTGTACTCCTTTGTTTCCCCAAACATCCCTTTCTGGACATTAGTCCTTTCCTGTGCTTTCACCCTTTTAAAATACCACTCTTCCCTCCCACTCTTCTCAACTCCTCACCAGATGTTTTCTGCATCTAGTGTTCAGTTGGGTTTTTGACTCTGACGAAGACCGCTTGTTACGGTTGAAAGATCTTAGTCTTGTTTTCCCATTTCTTATTGTGGTTTGATCATTAAGTAACGTAGATGTAAGATTTTCAGAGGTTGGGAAGGGCTGAATTGGTTTTGAGAATAAGAGGATTGCAGATCAATGGGCGTTTGTGGAGTCATGTTCAATGGATTTGCTACATTAGTTTGCTGAGAGGGATATAAGTAGTTTTTGGAGGTCATTTGTTCATAATGCAAGTAGTTAAGTTGACAAACTAGTTTCAGGGTTCACTGTAAAGATCTTCCCAGAGAACTTTGATTGGATCCAAATATTTTTCAAATTTTATCACTATTTTCTATTTAAAAATTTATTTTTGGTTTTTGTTTGTATATAATGTCATTATCTGTCATTATCAATCTATTATGAAGCATGTGCATCGGACATTGTGTTTAAAATGAAGGAATACATGAGAGGTTTTTAAAAGTTGTAAAAGGGCAAGGAAAGGGAATAGAAGAATGGCCAAGTCAATGTCAACAAGGGAGTTCTGGAAGAAATAATTACAACATTAACTGCTATTAACCTAGGTAGAGGACAACTTAAGACAATGCTATATAATGCTGTCGTTAATAATGACACTAATTTTAATAAACTATGACTAATGGTTTATTAAATAGGACAGAATATTAACGAGAGTAATAGCATTGTATACCTGGAATAACAACAATTAGAAAATAATGTATTTATCTCTTTCTAATCTCCTTCGTGTACCATCACTACCCAGTCTCTGGTTCCCTTTTCTTCTCTTTTCCGGCCTATAAGATACCTCTCTTGTGTCCCTTCCTTTTCAATACTGCACCAGATGCTCCATTTCACTTGTTTCTGTTCGAGTGTAACTCTGATAAAGATCAATTGATGGAAAGATTTAGGTTATGTTTCTAAATTCCTTATTTTGCTTTAGACGTTGACTTTTTTTTATTACAAGTATTCTGTAAAATCTTGTTTTATATGCATATATAGGTGAACGTTAATGCAACATTTTTATTACAGTTATATAAGTCCTTAATTATTATTTGTGTCACAATTAATGTTATATTTTATTATTAATATCATAAAATATTTTATAAAATAAAATAATTTTTATTATAATATATACAGAAAGAACTCTGAAACTACTTAAATAAATTAAATTAACTAAATGCAAAATAATTTCACACTAAGTCATACTTACAGTAAATCCATTATAATAATATAACTATAACATCAATTTGGTCTACTGGATACATAGTTTTGGACCGCTCTACATAATAAGTAAGAAAATAATTCAAGATTACTTACAATCAGTTAGAGAAGTGGAATTACTATCTCTAAGTTCGTAGCTCTTGAAATAGTCGGAAAGAAAACTTGGTTTGTGTAATTCTGAAAGTGAAAATCCCAAGAAATTGGAATCTCCAGAGTTTTCACAACTTAGAAAACTATCTTCTGCGTTGTTGTTATCCTCTTCAGGTTCTAAAACAAATTGTATATATAAATAAAAATGATGGACTATGTAGATCGTAATCCTACTAACAAAATGTTACAAGGATTAAATTTGTAACTTAAAATGCAGGAAATATATCTATTTCCTCACTGAATGTATAAAGATTGTAATTTTATTGCACTCTCTACTACTACTTTCTGATTTTGCACCATAGCATTCCCACATAAAACTTATGCTTATCAGAAGACTATCTCTTCTTGAAATTTGCTTTATTAATAGAAGGATTATTTACTAAACGAAAAAGCGAAAACGGAAGATGGTCTAGATAAGTTCTTGGTCCAAACTTTGGATTGAAAGTGTAAACGGCTTCGTTCGGGAGAGATCATAGACCAAAATTCTTAAAATAACTCTCCTTCCAAGGAAAGTACATAGTGTCCATCGCTATATCTACTCACCTCTTTTATCATAAACTCTTCATCCTACAGGTAAGTAGGATGAAGTATATCATAATAGTCATACTTTAAATTTCATCTATTAATGGATAGAATTAATAATATTTTATAGCCATTTGGTTTCAATGAAAATTACAATAAAATATTTCCTTATTAACTTTTTCTTTCCATTGACTTCAATGGGAGATGATAATAAGATGTGATCCAGTGTTAAGATCTACATTAAATTCAGAACTAAAATTATTTCTGTACTTGTTTGTATTGTCTTAATTTTGTTTTACCAGAATCGAGTACAAAAGAATTGCTTTTTATATATCAGTAAATGGAATTCAAAGATATTTTAGTGAGTTAATATGATAGGTAACAAGATGCAGTTTAAAAAGCTATAATACGAAAAGTCCACCAAGCATAGATTGTACTCTTTTCCAGCGTGGGATGACGGTTGTCTAATGAACATGTAGTAAACAATCTACTTGCTGATTACATGACCAAGACTTAATATGAGATATACAGTTCTAGGTGGGCTTAAAAATTCCATTTTTTTGGGTAATATTGAAGCAAGGGAAAAGTAATTTTTTATTTTTATTTACAAAACTATTGCTAATTTGAAGCAACCCTTCGGTAATCCAATAAACATTAATATTTCAATTTAGATATTCTCTTGCTACCAATATCATGATCTTAGGTGTTGGGAGAGTTACATAACAATAAAAAAGACAAATTGGCGGTTCTTGTTATAGTAAAGTGAGAAGGATTTGTTAAATAATCATCTTCAGAAATCATCTGAAAGCAATGTACCGCAAGCATAATGACTGTTAGTATACTTCTCTACCTCAACTGTGTGCACGAAAGGCTCAGGGAGGTATACCATTGCCTGTATTCTGACTATTAGGGGCGATACACCGGATCCTCTAAATAATTAAGGTTTCGTTACGGAAGGATATACAGATGACCTTGTCATTATAAGAACAGTAATTTATTAAATTTTCCTTAAAATATTTAATTCACATAATCCTTAAATTTATATAGAGTTATAATATAATAAATAACATGACTGGTTATAGAGATGTAATAATATAGTTCAAATTTAAAATGCATAAACTTCACCACATGAGTATTACAGAAGAAATAACATTGCCAATAACAAACCTGGAATGTCAAAAATGCATGACATATCACGAAAATAGAATTAAAAACTTATTAAATAAACTAGGAACACGCTTGTTCAACCTATTAACCCAATTCAGGGCGAGATGGATATCGAATAAACTCCTACTCTCAATGTTATTCTTATCTCCTGCCAACGAAGCTAAGAGGTTGGATTGAAATGTTTGTTAATATTTGAAATCATAAAAAGGGTTATTCAGTTCTGAGATATATACTAGTTCATAACTAGTATCGGCAACAGTACAAATGGAATTATGTTGTCTTTAAAGTTATAAATAATTAAGTTCACCCAACACCACATAACTCTAATGAAATACAGTAATATTTGTTTATAAAAACATAGACCACAGGTGTTTCCTGGAGGGGCTATAATTCAATGTTATTACGTAACAACGCTACTAAATACACTGAAGAGTTATCAGGGATAAGTTATATAAATCCCACAAGAAATTACATTTTTATAACAGACTGAATATGCAACTACCACTGTTTATATCAAAGATGTCTGTATCTAAAACAACATAGAAGTTTAAACTGAGATCAAAAATTATTACTTCTATACTTTGAAAACATTTAGAAGTATATCACTAAATAATCACGTAAATATAATGGAAATATAAGTTGTATGGAGTTAATATCCCCACCGCAATACGAAACAACTAACGATTATACAATATTTTTTTCTCATACAGAAATAGTTTTAATAACATACATCTTTCTGAGGTAAAATGGATAAACCAACAAAAGTCTCCACATTTGTGTGGAGACTTTTGTTGGTTTATCCATTTTACCTCAGAATGAGTAAATACCACACAATTACGGATTGCACAACTAATGATTTAACATACATCTATTAATTGAACTATTATTTTTTTGCACATTAAAATTTACAGACATCCTTCAACTTTTAATTATTAGTAGTAGTCTTTCAACTAAATACAAAATAAACAATACAAATTGACAAAACATATAACACTTACAGTATATATTTAGAAGATTAACATCTAATTAATAATACATCTATGATATACGTTTATCAAGTTCCAGCTTTAACTGAGGAGATGGACCGAAGAACATGTGGAACTTAAAACATATTCTTTACTATTGTTGTGCATTTATTGTGAGATGTGTTCAAATAACTGTAAACGGAATATCTTTAACTAATAAGAACATGCAATGCGTCATTTTTTTTAAGGTAGATAAAAATATGGAACTATACTGATCAAGTTTAACAAAATATACTCTACTGTCAAAGTAAAACTCTTCAAGATTACTACTCCATTCGATAAACACGAAAGAAAGAAAAAAATAAAAAACCTCTTCAATAATAGAAAAAAAAAGAACTACACCACACTACTACACCACAGTTATAAAGAAAACTCACTTTTGCATGAAGGCTCTCCACTGACATGGAAGCCACAGTCTTTTAAGGTTGGAACATCAATCTGATCTGCCTCAGGTAAAAAGCCAAGAGATTCGACAGCTCTGTCTTTCAATTCTACGGTAGTACTCCGTTTAACCTCGCAATCAAGAAATGTTGAGTATTCCCTAATCTTTGGTGTATGACCACCTAAAAGAAGTTCACCTTCCTTCTTCAATGGTAGTCCATAATTGTTTATCAACCGCTGATGTCTTCTTTTCGTAACATAAAATGATAAAGTACTTCCCTCAACAGGGAATATTGGAGTGCTTGGATATCCAATCGATGAAGGAACAAAACTATCTTCATCTCCTAAACAATTTGGAGTTGAGACACATTCATGGGGATCTTCAATATCATCACTTTGAGTAGTTAAAGGCGTTCTCAACTCATTATCAGTTTGCTGATTAATAGACTCAACGTCATTTGAAGGAGACTGAGGGGAAACAGTAACACCTGAAATTGGCGATATAATTTGTCCGTGTTCAGAGTTCAACTGTGGTGAATTATTAATAGAAAGAACTTCAAAATAATTTGACAATTCATTGCTGATATTGTTTGATTGTTTATCACAAGATTTTAAATGGAGACTAGTTTCAATAGAATAATTTGGTGGTGTTACTTTCTCAGGATCACTGCCAATATCAAAATAATTCAATGACGTGTTTGTACTACCATCTATTGAAGAAGGTAGAGTAACGTCTTTAGATGTCGAAGCCCTAGGAACTGTAGCTGTGGAAGGAGTGCTTGATTCTGGAAACCCTCCAATACTTGATACATTTCGTACATATAATCTTAACACTTCTCTCTTTAGTCTCTCTATACTCTTTTTCTTTTTAAATATTCGCCGGGGTAAATTCTTTTTCCTACATCGTTTATTACTCCCTGAAAAAATGTAAACATTACCTTCACTTTTTTCTGAGAAAATTTCATATTTTCAACATTCATTACAGCACAACTAAAATTACGTATGTTTCAAAACTCTTCTCAGAATAGCAATAGTTACCATTAGTCTAAAAGTTCACGAGAAACATATTCCATCAAATAAGAAAGTTGTAATGATTTTGAACAGTGCCTCATCTACTTGAGACAATACAAAAACTAAATTTTATATTTAACTATGCTTGTTAACACTATTAATAAATTTGGTGCACGAAAAATAAAAAAAGTCACACAAAATATAAAGACAAAGTTAATATTTGTTAGCATGGTGTATGGACATCTAGTTACTAATAATTCAGTACGTGGTTTCATAAAAGTCAATATACAGAACACACGTTTAATTGATTAAATTTAATTTATAAAATGTATATATTTGTTTAAACTGCAATTGGTAAAAAAAGGAATATTTTTAAAAGTTGAATAAAAAATCAAAAACCTCGATCGATTATAAACAAATTTAAATTGGAGCAGAGATTAATGACAATAAAATTTTCCAAGAATTCCAATTGATTGTCTTTTTTATTCCTCTAGATCTGGGAAATGTATGCTTTAATTACTCATTTTCCATAACAGTTAATACTTAGTTAGTAAATAAAAAATGTAAGTATTCAAAAATAGTTTGCCCTTCTGCAGAAGTCAAAATAAATATTGTTTTAAAAATTCCTTTGTTTATCGATATCAGTTCCACAAATTAGAAAAGTAATAATATAAAATAAATAAGACTATATGCCTAATATTATAATAAAATGTATATATTAAATACATTTACTAACCACTCAATTTAATAATCTGTTCAATAAAAAATAATATCCTCTATGATGATATTATTTTTTGAACATCTTATAGTTTTAAAAATAGTCTTTTTTCCCTTTAGCATCATTGGGAACAACTTAACTTAAGGAAATGTGTAAATAGAGAAAGCAAATAACACATACAAAAACTTGTTTTTTGTATTATATTATATAATACTAGCAAATGTACCCGTCTTTGACGGAATCAAAAATTCTATTATACTTGGTATTCCAACATATCAATTATAGTATTATACTAATACTATAATTAGAAATTATAGAATAGTAGAAAACACCATTATTAGTACAGTGTTAAACAAATGCCTCTGTATACACTACATTAGCTGTCTGTCCTTCAGGTTCATGGAAGAACAGTCAGTTGAAACCTCTGACTATTGAGCAAGTAAACTACAGTTGACCATGTGAGAAAAACTTGGTTTCGCTAACTTGAATTCCTGCGTTAGATAAAGTCTCCCTTTGCGACTTAGTTAACGTCATTGCGAAATAGACTCTGAGGGGACCTTGCAATCATTTGAATGGAAACAGACAGTGGTTCGGAAGACTCCCCAATACCACATCCAGTCATTATGTCCGCCTCTATGGCATATCTGTGTAGAGCACGAACTCAGAGTCGTGTCCCGTTGCACAGTTTTTGGGTCACTCATGTTTCGTAACATGAAATTTGTTACTGCTATAAATTGCAGCATCATTGGTGCTCCTACTTTAAGTTTTTACTCATGAGCAGGCAGTCCAGGAGAAATAAATTCAGAGTCAAGAAATTCAATTAGATAATGAACTGCTTCTTCATCACTAATCCAATCTCTTTACTGACTTGTAAGTTCTTTCCTCGGCTTCATATAGCGTAAGAACTTGTCTGTCGATTTCTCATGCCTGTTCATATTAAGGGCTGAGAATTGCTCCTTTACAAAACATTTATTCTCAATAGATAGTACATCCTTAACTCTGTGAAACACCATTTCAATGATGTCAAATACGCAATATATTCATGTGCTCAATTGAAATTAAAATCAACTAACAATACCTACTTGCCACACCTGTGTATTTTCAAAACAAACTTGTCTGTGAAGTTAGGAAAATACAGCTAAAAGCCCCATAACTTCGCTTCTGTACTGAATTAATAATCTATTTAGAGCCCATATTTTAAGTTAGGCACACACAAATCCAGTGTCAATGTTTCAGCTCGCTATGTCTTATGGTGGCTGAGTTTACTTGTGACAAACATTTTTGCGTTAAACGTCCATAACTTCACTTCTACGTTGAATTTCCAATCAATTCATAGCCTATATTTTAAGTTAGACCTACACAAATCTACTGTAAAAGTTTCAGCTTTATACGTCTTATGGTAGCTGAGTTTACCTGTGACAAAGTTTTGCGGACAAACCGACAGAAATTTTTCTAAGGGTGGATTCGGTTTCTCCAATGTATGAAACGTAAAGAAAACTTGAAATGAGTCAGTTCTAAGCAATGTACAGACAAAATCATTATTTTATTTATAAAGATTATATTAAAAATATAATAAACATTTTACAGTAAAAAAGAAAAAAATCCAAAATATAGATTTAACTTTGAAGTACTGGCAGAATAACAAGTTGAATTCAAATGTATACTAAGATCTCGAAAAATATAAACGGCAAAAAATTAAAGTACTCAAATCAAAACCCCAATTGATTGAAACTCAAATTGATATTTATAAATATCCTAGCCCTTATAAATAAATAAATTTCCGCTAAAGCAAGAAATAATTAGTCTTTTTATTTCAATACTGCCTAAAATTACATTTCTTTCTTAAAGAAACTGACTTCAATCCTTCTTTAGAACATAATGAACAGTACTCTATGACAGGAATGAAATACAAATATACCACATGCTATATATTTTAATGAAATTAGGATTGGCTAACTTTACATATGGACTTTGAACTTATATTTAAAGATATAATCATGAATGCCGTTTATAAAAAGCATATTTTATAATTACTTTATTCAACTATTTCTATTCTCTCATATGTCATAATTAGTTGCTTAAACAGTGCCGAAGGATTGAAGAGAAGTTCATTGTGCCTTTGTGTGTTAGAAGGAGTTTAACTGAGTAAAATAGCACATTTTTTATAGTTATACATACATATTGCAAATAAATATATTTCTAAACTAAAGGAACCGTTCAGAAACTATTCTTAAAAAAATTTATTCAGGGAGGATATCAAATTTAAAAATCAATGGAACAAATATTCATCTAGGATCTTGAAACAACTTGTGAGGAGATTACCCACAACGTTTCACTATAAAAAAAAACCTGACTAAAGACATAAAAATTATAATTTAATAAGTTCCTTTACATGAGTATTAAAACTATAACTGAGACTACACGATTCATCTCTACGTAGGAGTAATGCTAATCTTCTCTGCATAGATCAACGCTTCAAACTTAGTATATGTAACACTGAAGCTAGTAGAATTTTTAGTACTATTCATCGAGTAGAAATGGTCATTTTACAAAATCCGATGATGATACCGAAGAGAACCATATAGTAACTGAACCTTACCTACTATGAAATCTGATCTAAATACACAACACAAATATTCTGAGATATTCATACAAACGAACCGACACGCTATAAGCCTATCTCGGTTTAATATCTGTACATCAAGTGTAAAAATATAATACAGAAAGAATTGAAACAGAAACTGATCCTATAGGCACTGGATATAGTGATAGTAATAGGAATAAAGTAAAGAATATATACAGAAATCACCATGAAAATTAAAGAACTGGGTAAAAGAAAACAATCTGGAAGTAAACGAAACGGAGAAGGCACAGAAGAGATGTCAAGGAGATTCTACAGAATACTCATCTATAAATATACCTTATACAATTTATCGCTAAACTAAAGAATACTGTTAATACCCATCTCGAGTTAATTTTTTTCATTTCTTATGATTTGTGTAAATGAAAACTAAGTGTTCTGGTTTAATAAAAGTAAAACCAAATATGATTATTTTTTGGAACTTTTAGGATAACTAGAGTTCTATTTTATAAAGCTTTGCATAATTACGTTATTACAAATTTCAAACATCATCAAAACGTGTGCAACTGTACCGAGAAATTTCCGGTATTACAAGATGACAGAAAATGTATGACGTAATAGCAGAATAATTTCATTTAGAATAAAAAATCTTTCATGCTGAATTTGAAACAACAAATTTTATGGTTTGTCATATTCAGGTCATCACACTACCATGTACTAGCTGATTCCCACACTAATCATTGGAGAACAGACTGGTATTGGAACACGCTATACATTTGTGATGACTCTTTTAATAAAACCTACATGTTAAAACCATCTCAATAGTTACAAGAATTCCTTGTCTTCAAATATAATTCCATTTTATCTGATTTATTGAACATGGTTAAAATTATAAATTTTAGCAACTTAAGTTAGGCATACACGTATGTCTTATGTCTACATCACATAAATATCTTGAAATTAAGATCTTAAAAAAGGAATCGGGGCTTATATATAGTACCAGAAAATCATAATTTCCCAAATATTAATCTGAAAACATCATTAAAGGAAAGGCATTAAACAATTTAACGGAATTAAAGAAAGCATCCAATAAGAAAGAATTAAAACTAGAAGAAATTGGCATACCGCGAGAAGGAATTAAACTGGACCTGTGGGATGATAAACCAGATAGACCATCACCTTTAGTCAGAGGTGATCTTTCAGATTGACCATCTGAATTATCCTCAAGATTATCCCATTTAATATTTTTTGATGTTGAAGAATTTTCTTTTGAATTCAAACTAAAATAACAATGGAAATTAGCATTTATATTTATGAAAATCTTAAGATAATACAATAGAATTGACTGTATGGATAACAGAAGACGTAACTCCGTTCGACAATACAAAGATAAACTACTTCACGGAATTCAGAAAATTAAAACCTGATCCAAACCCTTGAGACTTTACAAAAACTCGGTATTTTCATAGTTTAGAGTAATTTGAAATAAGATTGACGCTGTACCAATATTTCATCAACATTTCATTAATACTAACCAAGATCCTCTTCCACTGCTGTTATCAGATGATTCAAAAACTTTACAATCATTAGAACTCGTTGACCCTAAAAGTTTATCAAAAGTAGTGTTGTAAACAGGGCCACTGATCTTAGATTCTCTTCTGCCTTTATATTGCTTAATAGCACTGCAGCGAGGTTTTGTTGGAGCCATTCACTACGATCGTGCATTTAGGGTGTAAAATAACATCAGTCACCCTAAAAATATTGTTATATTACATACGACTAAAAACAAGCAACCTATTTTATTTTCTTATACCAAAGAATATCTAATACAAACATAACATTATAAGGAATAATAACTGTGTCATTGTAATGAAATAGCTTTTTAGCCAAGTATTGCTATGAATAAAAACAATTCTTCACTGTACTAACCTTATCACATTAAACCCCACATTTATAGAAGTTGAATTTACTTGATGTCAAACCTATTACATATAAACAATATAACATCTAGTATCATGACACTGAATGTAATTCATTTATAAATATTCTGAGACACAATATTTTCTGTAATCCAATAAATAATCAAAAGAAACTAATAAATTATGGAGCCATCACGGCCACGCACTTCTGCCACTTATCAGACGACAATAACTACAAAAGATAGGGAAGTGTATGTTTTTGAAACATAGCGCGTCACAATTTATTTTAACTTCTAGCATTATACGTTACCATACTAAATTAAAATGTTATTTATTTTGTAAATATAATTTAATTTTAAATATTCGAATTTAAAATAGTAATATTTATAAAATAGAATATTAAAGAAAAATATACATGGATTTACATGTAAGTCTTTAATAAATAATTAAATCATAACAATTGTTCTTCTAATGAACATTTTTGTTGAATATTAATACTTAATTTGAAAATAATTTTGAACTTCCAATTGATTCCTGGTTTAGAAAATTAAAGTTTCTGAAATTGTAATTTAACTATAACAATGATTCTTTATAACAGACTTGTTAAAGATATTTTAACATCATAACTAAATACTTGCCTCATGAAAGAGAATTAGAAATATATAGTTCTGGTGCTTTTACAGTATTCCAAGTAATCAGATTGATGTATTTAAACATGAGTGCTTAACTTTTTTAGTTATTCCCTAAATTTGTCATTCTTTTAAGTAAAAAATCATAACTCTTTGACATAATCAATTCTAGTGTTATGAGTATATTGAAGATAGTTTTTAAAAATTATTTCATTAATATTAACCTGTTAATAAAGTTATGTTGACATTTTATATACTTTACACTGAAACTATGTAATTTGTTTTTCATTTTTTTATTTTTTTTTTGACAAAAGTGTCACTGTTGTTGATAATACCGGAAACAGTTCCATAACCTACTGTAATGTTGGCTGAATATATTTTGTGATATTTGTAATCTCCTTATTAAATGGCATTGTTGTTTTACTTCACAAATAAACACAACTTCTTACTGAAAATAGCCTAAATATCAAATAGTGACGGAAGTGATACACGAGACAGTCAAATTTTTTATATTGTAGCAGTTTATTCATGCTCTTTTTTTAAGAATATATTCAATAACTGATATCATGCAGGAAGAAAATAGTGCTGTATGTAAATGATATTTTATGAAAAAAACTAATGAATTTCTTTTATCACTAATTTGTCTATATTTTATAATCGAGAAACGTATAAATATAACTTTCAATTTTAGGGTAATCCTATCAACCAAGTTGAAATACAAGTATCTCAAATAATCGGTCGTTTAGAGGAAGCTGTAATCAAAAAGCATGATGTTGAGCCATCCAAAACTGTTGTTAATAATGTTGAAAATGAATCCGGAGGGGCTGTCGATCAAGAATCTGTAATGAAGCAGTTGGAAGTAAGAATTTTTCTTCTTGAACTGATATCCTAATATATATTAAAACTTGACTGTATATATTTGTTTACATTTTCAGAACCTATTTTTACATCCAGCTGATGATGATGATGTTGATTTTGTTCCTTTACCAGAAATATGTGATGTAAGTAGGCTTTCAGTAACATGTCATGCAATCGCTGCCCTGTCAGGATCTATGGAACGATCTCATGTAGCTTATTTGTCGCATAAAATTTCTAAAGACACTTCTCATTGGATAACAGATTTATTTAGGTAAAGGCATTGTATTTCTAAAAAAGAAACTATATTAATAGTTTAGCTTGTAAACTATAAACGTTGTATAACAAACTTATTTAGTTATAGCAAGTGTATTTCCTACAAAGAAACTATATTAATTGTTTTGCTAATGAAATGTAATTTTCAGATGTCCATCTTACCATGTATGTTTTCATGATGACCAACTTGAAGGATTAGTTCGATTAATAAGGTGTCTGCTGCACTCTAAAGTACCCAATTATGCTGAAATGGGCTATGAAGCTCTAAAAAATAAATTGCCTATAATTTATAGCAGTATAGCTGCACCCTCTGGAATAGTACAACATATTTGTAGACAAGTATATATTTTTTTCACAAAAAAAAATAATTCCCACAAACATATCGTGACTCTCATTATCTGTTTAGATTGGACTTCCAATGGCTTCTGTAAATGCAGTTCCCTGTAATACATTATTTGCTTCGCAAAAAATGGACATTGCTGCACTTGAAAATGCAATTGAAAATGATGCACAGAGTGGTATCAGGATGCCGTTGATTGTTCTTGCAGATGCCGGTAGATTTATTTATTCTTTTACTATCCCTTATTTATATTAATAATAGTATTGTTATTTTATAGATGTGAATTGGAATATATATTGTTTGTAAGCCGCAGTATCAAAAACCAATGGCAAAATATGATTAAAAGACTTTGGTTATAGATGTTTCCCCACTTTAAAGAACCTCTTGAAAATCAAAAACATAACTAGGCAGCTTTACATCATATTACCGAAAGAAGTATATGACAATAAATTGAACATGTATACTACAAACTAGTTAAATACAAAGTTAAACGGAAGATTGGATAAACATTGAATATTCTGAGGTAAAATGGATAAGCCAACAATAGTCTCCACACAAATGAAGTTTTATTCAACGCGTTTCCAACACTTTGTGTTCATCATCAGGAAGACACTATAATACAAATTATATCTAATCAGTTACGAAATTAGAGTGAAAGAATAAAATTCAATTAAGAGAATTAAAGACATACCCAAGGATGTGGTACTGACGGGTTAGTCCAGTGAAAACAACTAGTAGGAAACGAAACAACTCTTTCGCAACGGATCTGTTTCCTACTAGTTGTTTTCACTGGACCAACCGGTCAGTACCACATCCTTGGGTATGTCTTGAATTCTCTTAATTGAATTTTATTCTTTCACTCTAATTTTGTAACCGATTAGATATAATTTGTATTATAGTGTCTTCCTGATGATGAACACAAAGTGTTCGAAACGCGTTGAATAAAACTTCATTTGTGTGGAGACTTTTGTTGGTTTATCCATTTTACCTCAGAATGAGTAAATACCACACAATTACGGATTGAACAACTAATGATTTAAACATTGAATATGTGCCTAACATGTTTAATTGTAGGGATAAACATGGACCTATGGTATCAAGGGGAGCGGGAAGCTATTTTTTATTTTTAATAACATTGTTCTTCGTATATAGGAATTCAGAATACAAGGGCTCATCAGAAAAAACTGAACTTTTGAAATATTTGTCGGCGTATTACTGCTGAAGGAAAATTAAAGGGACTGAAGAACACCGTGTGTATGGAGTTTTGCAACAAACATGGGAGACTTTTACAGAGACATTTAGGTTGCATAGCCAAACATACTGGTAGGATTGTACAGGTCTTATACTGTGCTATGAGTGGTTTAATTGTTTTAAACACGGTTGTATGTCAGTTGATAGTGATGTTATCCTTGTTTAAGGATATCATCAACTGATATCAACAACTGGTAAAGGAAGGTTTCTTTCTTTGTTTCTATGGTTTCTTGAAATCGTCCTTTAATTGTTCGAGAAGTTGCTGCCGAAGTAGGTACAGCATCTTCTGAGGTGTCGCATTTGTGAAAAATTCGTGCCTCGTATGTAACAAATGAACAGAAAGAAACCCGAGTTGTTTAATAAAATATAAAAAGATATGGTTTACGTCCGTGCTATTTAAACAAAGATACTATCATTGCAGTGAATGGTCAATTACAATTTTTTATTAACAAGAAATATCTTGGTCCTTAAAAAGCCTGTAAGAGTTTGGCCATAGATCGAGGTGATGTTGGATGTTTTTTTTTATTGCATAGGTATTGTACTTCAAGAATTTGTGCACCGTAGTCAGATTGTAAACAGAAAAGTTTTCTAGGGAATTCAAGTATGTTTGAGAGGTAGGTATATGTGTGCAGGTAGAGTCATTAATCGCGTGAAGACCAAACTTGGATGATGCATCAAGGCAATTCTCCCCTCCCGTTCACACATAGCTTCTTGCCTTCACTTATCCAGCAAAACTATTTGCTCCATGCACTGTATTCTCTGTCAAGCCCTATTACACTTCTTAGTATTTCCTAAACATAAAATTACATTGAAAGAAAGAAGATTCAGTACAATACGATGCAATATCCCAGAAAGTGCGGTCCAAGAGGCTTTGGACCGGGAGAAAGGTTTATAACAAGGTACAATGGTTAAAATGTTACACAATAAACAGTAAAATAGCAAAATACCAGTTTCTCTTGAACATATTGTGTGTAACATTAATGTATCTTCCAAATGCAGATTATCAGTGTATTTCCAGTACTGTTATACCTTTGAAAACTGCATTCAGTGTATTTCTATCGTAAACTGCATATTCCGAATGCATTTAGTATTTTTGATTATTCATGGAAAAATTGCTTAAATGATAGTTTATTTTTATTTTCTATGAAATGAAATCGAAAATCATAAGAAAAAAGTTTACAATTCATTTTGATGCCTTATCTCTACAATTCACAGATGTAGATGTGTTAATGATAATACTTTATAAAACGAAGTTTATGAATTCTGCTATTACTTTATAAGTAACTGACAGGTATGATGGTTACTTCGCCTACGTCGAAACATATAAACTGGTTGAATAAAGCTTTTTAGATTAATTGCCCGTACCAGAACTCTCATTTTTGCTACTGATTGGTAACTTTTGCTGTCTTGAATGGAATTATTTAATTAGAGTAACCATATAATCTTTTAATGCCAGTAATCACTACTAACTATTAGAATTCATATCTTAATTTCTGTCAGTCTCACTCTATGTAAGTCTCTTTCTATGTATATTTGCTATAATTTTATTAAATTCTCAAAGTATCGTGCAAAACAAAAAGATATGTACTGCAAATTACATTAGAATTATCGATATTGGGTTGAAAATAATTTTTTTAAAAACAAAATTTGTCTTGTAATTTACTAAATTAATAGATAGTAATGTGTATTATGTGTATAAAGCACAATAATTTCATTGCAATAGTCAGTCATTTAAAATAAGTAATTATAATAAAAAAATCGAACTATTGAATTATGTAGGTACTGCCAGTTACTTTAACTAGTATTAAAGTGATATTTTGGTTATAACAGCGTTTTAACGTATTCTAAAATATGATAATATATTGTTTACTTCTTAGGGCTTCTAAGCATATATCATGGCGTTTCGAGAATAACATTATATTTTCGTTCGGTTTAAAGGGTGAATTGGATTCATTGTATACCTGTCCCATTTTACTAAAAATGTGATAATCTTAACGTCTGTTATAGCAATAAAAAAATGCCTGATAATAGTAACTGATTTCTATAAATTGATCTCATGAAAACGAAAAATAAATTAAAAACAAGAAATTTTCTTATATATTTAGCCGTTTATTTGTGAAAAAAATATTCGGTAAGCTTGCCTGAAATTCCATTATACCTGTTATACAGTAGTAACAAGTTTATTATGATAGTTATAAGTTTCATTTTCTAACTGTATTAAATATTTATGAAATGAGTATGATGTTAGTGCAATTTTTAAATCACTTGAATATTTCAGGTTCACCAATAGCAGGGCATGTTGAAAATTTAAGCAGACTTCAAGAAATTTGTAAAAAGAATGACTTATGGCTTCATTTGAGAGGTCACTCACTCGCTGCTTTGGCAATTCCTGATTCATCCATAAGTGTAAATAATTTTCCATTATTGATTTGCTTTTTGCAAAAAAAAAAAAGTTTAAACTGACGCTAACCGACTTCGAGGAGTGGATGGCAGTGGACAATACATGAACTGGGGAGAATAAAGTAGGCATTGACGATGAAGCAGAGGATGATCAACCAGCAGTGTGCATTGTAAGAAATAAGGAAATGTGGGAAGCTCCTCGCGTGTTACGGCTTGGAGTCCAAAATATATCTTCTGAATTTGAATTACGAGTCCTTTATAAATGATTTACTTCGAAAAGAAGTGAAGCAGACAAAACTGGATAATTAACTAAATAAATAACTTGTATTCCTTCAGTGGTTAGTTTTACTATTTATTACATATTTCATTTTTGGAGTCTTTTTTTTTTGCTACATATGTAACTTTAGCCTCGCGAACAGTAAATGGAAATTTCCATTTTATCGATTAATTTTATCAATCGGTTATAGTTATCAGTTTTGTTGTTATCAAAAGTGATTAAATTAAGCGGCGTCCACTGTATTTATTTGTATTATCATCAAGAAAATGATCCACAAATGAAAACAAACGTTTCAGAGTTAACTATTACAGTAAACACGCTTACAGTCTCTAAGCATGTTTAACCGTCGTCAGGAGAGAAGATATAGAGACTCCAAGTGCACTTGCGAAGTGAGGGTCTCCAACCGTCACTTTGAGTCCTTATCTTTACTCTCTTGATGACGGTTAAGTCGAAAATTAGAGCCTGTAAGTGTCTTTTTCTATTTACTGCATACATATAGTATATGAAATTACGTTTATATATTGTAAATGACTGTGTGTCATTGAACTGTTAAATTGACAGTGATGTTAGAATCGGAATTTTAACTCAGAATCAGTCGTTAAAACTGTGTCTATAGGAGTGGCATTATATATATACAATAGTATATATACATATAAATAGTATATACCAAACTAATATAAGAATCGTCACAGTAGGTACAGTCTAGTCTGCAGACACAGTTTTGGGAAGTACAAGGAAATTTTGGCATTTATCTATTAAGTATGATTGTTCAAATAGGAAGTGTAGTAACTATCAGGATTGATCATGAGGTAAATATGATAGCTACGATGTTTTCCTTGGTGTATTTCACATTCATTGAGAGATATGGGAAAAAAATACTTAAGCTTTGGAAATTTTTGGGCGTAAATGGATGGGGGTCCACAGAGGTCTGAAGATGGTAAAAAGCTCCTCAATAACAGAATCCACAGGGGGCCACAGACAAAAAAGTAATCAAGCAAGTGCTTGATCCCCGATTCGACGAAGACACACATTTGGCTTCCTGGTGCTAGATTAACTCTTCAACTCAATCTCTATCATTAATTTTATGTTGACAACAGTGTTGAGTGACGCAAGTAATTTTTAGTATGTGTTCACTTTTCAAGGACTGGTGGAGATATGAATTTGAATTCTTGTAGTACTTTTCTAAATGTTGCCTCTTTGTGATTTATTTATATACTCTTTAAAAAATTGAAATTACTCCAAATGGGGCTGTAAAGTGAAACAACAAATAAACTTAAGAGACACACACAATATATAAACACGTTTACGTCTCTTTCTTTTGATATAATTTCATAATAACTATTTTATTTAGATTAATAAGCTACATTAATTATAGATTTTTATTTTTAACAACACTTACTGGTTAAGAGTTCTTATTATTGCATTTAGCAGAATTTCTACTTCTAATGCGTAAATTTTTTTTAATTTTTATGCAATTTAATCCTCGCATTGAACAGTTTTTACTGTAGTATAGGAAGTTGGAATCGCATTATATATTGCGAATATACGTTATATAGAATGATGATTTATGGAACTAGTATTATAACAAATTTGTTGTACTGAATACTTCAAAAATTTATCTGATCAAATAATATATAGCATTTGTTAAAATTGAAGTTTGAAATATTCATAATTATGTCCATTTTTGATTGCATTTATTGTAAATATCTCCGTGAGATAATAACAATAATAATGGCACAGCAATTGAACACGTAGCGACTGAGATAAGTTAAGTTAAGTTACCATGAGATAACATGGTTTATTTTGTTTTTTTTTTTAATTTTAATATGTGACTACAGTTGGATTTATGTTTGTGTGGCACAAATTAAAGGGAAATACTTTAGAATGTTATAACTTTATTAGCATTGTTTTACTTTGCTCTGCTTTTTGTTAAAGGATTTTGTTTTGGTATTGACTTTTTGAGCTCCGTTTGTTTCAGATCGGGACGATATGTGACAGTATGACGCTGCCCTTAGGTATTTGGCTTGCGATTCCTGGGCTTCCTACAACTGTATCCTTAATATATTTGCATAAATGTTGTTTCAAGTTACTTTTTGGCAAAAAAAAAAACATGGTTATCTTTCCATTCGTTTATTGCCTTTATTCACTGTTCATTTGTTTATTGTCAGTGTCTGTAGTAAATTTTTTAATTTATTCTGGTGAAGATACAGTATGTTTGAGCTCTAGATGTTTTGGAACCATTCAAGTTATCCAGATTTTCAGGTAATCTACCGCTACTTCTGATCTTTGCTTATATGGCATAGAGATGAATCTGGTACAGAATCTGAAGAGAGCTGTCGGCTCAAAACCTATTTTAATTTTAAATTGGCGAGCACTATTGGTAGTTTAGATAACTTGTAGAAATAAGTTTTAACATTGTTAATATTAGGTAGTAGATGTTACTGGAGGAAGTAAAATACTACTTCTAGAGATATGGAGAAGTGTGGTTGCTCCCTATATCCACAGTAGTTGTGATTGTCTATTGGGGTTTCATTATACTCTAAATTAAAAACAAACAAATCTTACAAAATTGGTTAACACATAATTTAAGGAAGTTCCGTTGTAGACAATTTTTTTAATCACTTTATTTAACCGTAACCTCTGTGTGATGGTATTAATAAACCAATTAGCTATTACTAATTACTTCTTAAAGAGCTATATACAGATGACTTTTTAAAAAAAGTCTTTGTTTAAATTTGTTTGAATAAAATTTTATCATAATAAAAGTTATTACGATAAAATATATTCAAATAGGCAGCAAAATATTCAGATTATAATATTATAAAAACAAATTACATTAGAGGTAATATAAAAACATACAGTTGTTTATTCTGTACACTTTTGTTTGAAAGATGTATCTTGAGACGTCAACTCATCTAGGGCCTCTAAATCTTCAATGAACTGTGAAGGTGTAATATGGTGCAGAACTTAAATTTTCATTCTGAAATTCAAAACTTAATTAATTCTGAGTCAATTAATTTTTTAAATTATTCTTTTCCAACTTATGGTGCATAAACAAAAATTCATAGATGTCCCTGTGTCTATTAATAAGAACTATATTGGTTTTTAACTTATTAACCAGTTAATTATTTGTATAAGCCATTTCGCATCCTGTATTTATAATGACGTCCTGGAAGAGGTGCTATCAAACACCTTTTAAGGTTTAATTTTAGCTAAGGTTCTAAGTACTCTTATTTTATGTTCCTTAACAGAAAATCAGACTGTATATAATGAAGAAAAGATGTCTCCAGGGAGTAGTAGCATAATGGAACAACCTGGGAGGAAACTAGCTTCACTTCCTCTGTGGGCTTCTCTGCAGGTAATGGTTAACAATCAAAAACTCTGTTTGATTTGTACGTTTGAGGAGAGAATAGTTCATTAGCAGTTTTAGTTAGACTGAATGAGCATTAGACTGTCATAATCTATGGCTTTATCAGCCATTGAGGGAGCGGGGGGGGGGGGGGTTAGCTCAGTCGCCTCTGAACTGGTAGGTCCAGGGTTTGATAACCACCCGGTCCTCGATTTATTCACGTGGGAGGTGAATAAATCTGAGCACTTCGTCCCTCGAAGTGGACGTTAAGCCGTCGGTACCGAGCCTGTGCTATGTCTGGTAGTCGTTAAAGATCCCTACTCTGAATACATTTGAATCGGAAAAAATGTATTACTCCCAATGTAGAATCAATCTTCATTGTGTGGTGTCACAAGGGCCCAATGTTCGGCCTATGTGTTTCCCCTTGTGGGACTGCCACTGCAACCTAAAGGGTTGTCTACTACTATTACTATGAGTCATTGAATAAATTGTACACTCGTGCACTCTTCCCTTAAAGAACTAGGATGATATCTTATATTTAACCAGTTGTTGTTTATTTCATAAATAATTAACATTTTCGTCATACTATGTAAGTAGTGTATAACTGACGTTGTGACACGCGCGACCGCTAGTTAACTACTCGTCGGTCCACACAATTCTGGCTAGTGAATCATGTATGACAATTAACATTTATAGCGTCATATTTATCTCAAATACGAGTAATTATTAGTTAATGCCAGAGACAATTGAATATGAAAGTAATAATGAAAAGAATATGCTTGGATATTTAATGGAAGGAGGCCTGCTAAGGGAGATCTAAGGTGACCCGCTTCAGCATTAACAATTATCTTGAAATTTGATCTTTGTTCTCCCCTATAGCTCTGATTCTTACTTCATATCGAAGCAGATGTTACTAATCTGCAAGTACCATTTACGCTTCTCCCGTACACACCTGACCTTACTTGAGTTTCAAGTGGATGTCATTGTCTTGAAATATCATGCCCCTTTGTCCTGCAATATTTACTTAACTCATTCCTATTTTTCCATATATTGTTTCATTAATATAATAAAGTTCTATTAAATTAATTACCAGCTTTACAAACTTCAATTTACTCTTCCAAAGAATGTACAAACAATAAATCATTCTATTTATTCTGAAGTTTTTGCAAGATATTCATATTTTAAAATTTGCTTTTATTCTTTCAGAGTCTTGGTTTAGAACAAATAAAAAAGAAGTTTCGAGATAGGTTTGACTGGTGTCACCAGTTGTATCACAAGTTGAAGAAATTCCCTTCTATAAGGTTATTGGTGGGTGTTTATCATTTACTCATTTACTGTGAGAGTGATTTCTGCCTTTTGTTGTATACTGACTGAAAGGGTTTTTCAGAGTCAGCCTCCTGGTGGAGAAGGGGGAGTTATAACAGTACCTGATTTATCAACAAAACCTGTCAACACGAGTGTCAGTAGCTCCATATTTCTTCATTGTACACAGTTAATTTATACACAGCAAACGTATAAAATTTGATACTGTTTTAGATATTATTTGAAGTTACGTCATCGACTGTTGTGTTTCAATATTGCCCAGAAAACTTAGAAGGACGAGTACCCCCCTATTATGATAAACTTAACTCTTGGGTTTGTATTATCCTTTTCTATTAGTAGGTAATTCTCTTATTCTCAAGAACTGACAGAACTTTAACGATTCTCTAAATACTATATTCATCAGCTTTAGAAAACTTAGCTTCGTATTGATTTGTATGGATGATATTTTAGAATTTGTTTTACTTCTTTCAACTATTCTATTCGAACTTTGCACACATATCCATTTTTGATATACTTGTACTTCCTAGACTAGACATAAAATGAAAGGTCCGTGTGGACAATAAACACTTTAACACAGAGAAAAGAACACAGAAAGACACTACAGAACTCACTTCGATATTTCGACATCCGTCGTCATCGGGAAGAAGTTCTTCCCGAAGTCCGTTCTTCCCGATGACGACGGATGTCGAAATATCGAAGTGAGTTCTGTAGTGTCTTTCTGTGTTCTTTTCTCTGTGTTAAAGTATATATATATATATATATAAACTACATTAACATAAAGAACACACAGAAAAGAAAAAGAAATTCACTACTATATTTCGATGTCCTCGTCATCAGGAGGATAGAAACGAGTCTCACCGCAGGCAGACCACGCACGACCTATGATGGCAGTCGTGGAGAGTCAGGCTACGGAGCAGGAGAGTCAGTTTCCAGAAACCGTTCCGAAAACAGTTTCCTGCCGTTGTGTTTCCGGCGTGCTTGGTCGCCCATTTTCTTTTCTCCTGAAGAAGGATCATCAGGAAAACCGTTTCCGGAACGGAAACTTTTCTCTGTGTTAAAGTATATATATATATATATATATAAACTACATTAACATAAAGAACACACAGAAAAGAAAAAGAAATTCACTACTATATTTCGATGTCCTCGTCATCAGGAGGATAGAAACGAGTCTCACCGCAGGCAGACCACGCACGACCTATGATGGCAGTCGTGGAGAGTCAGGCTACGGAGCAGGAGAGTCAGTTTCCAGAAACCGTTCCGAAAACAGTTTCCTGCCGTTGTGTTTCCGGCGTGCTTGGTCACCCATTCTCTTTTCTCCTGAAGACAGATCATCTTAAGTTATATATATATTCGATAACAAGTTTTCACAATAAACACGTGAATTAAAAATGATCTCTTTTCTGATTTCTTACTGTGGTTTGAACGTTGTTAGATATATTAATGATTCTATTCTTACTTGACCACTTTGTTAATATAATCTTGAATTTCTATTTTGATTATTTTGGTCAGGTCACCTGAGGTCGGGTATGTATGGAGAGTCAGCTAGAGTAAAAAAAAAGTTTATAAGTGGTATAAGTTATTCCACAGGTAATTGTTTCTTCAACATCAAAAAATCGCCGAGCACGCAAGCATGAGTCTATCCTTTATGCCGCTCACATAAAAACAACACATGCTATTTAGTCAAAACTGTGAACATACGTATGATGAATATTAAATACGTATGATGTATTGAATATTTGACCATATTTCGCTGAAGTCATTTTTTTCATAACCTTTTTGAGGCCACTGAATATTTCTTCTTTTCTCATCCAAACGTTGAAGAATATTTGTTATGCTGGATCCGATATGTTTCGACTGGCCTCCAGTCATATTCAGGGTAATGATATAAAAATATAAAGTGTTTAGGGATAGTCTTAAAAAGCTGATTTTAACATGAAACTCTCTAATCAAGGAAATCCTCGCTAAAAATAGTCAAAGTAAAGGGAAAAATTTTGAATGTACATGTTTGGTTCTTTTTCTTTTGTGTGTTGGTACATCGGGAGTTATCTATTTGAAATGTTCAAAGGAAGTTAATGCTTATTGACACATATATTATTTCCTAGAATATTCAATTTTAATTTGAACATTGAACGTTAGACTCGTTTATCTAGTGTTGTTTACTTTGACTTTGAATGTTAATCGCGAAGTTAAAGAACGTTACTTGTTGTCAGCTGGGTCAGATGCTATTGCGAGAGTGTCCTCACGTGAATATCACCTTGTGCGAGCTGGACAGAGGCGAGGTCGTGCTCAGGTATTGCCCTCTGGAGCCTCACCCTTTTTGCACTGAACCCCCTGACCTGGATGCCTTCTTGGTTTGTCTGCATCAGCAAGTTGTATGTATTTCATTAGTCTATCAACATATATCCTTTTTGTATTTGTCTTTATTATTTTACCATGAAAGCTTACTATGTAAATACCTTTTACCAACGGATTAACAAAATTACTTTATTTCCATATTAATTTTTGGGTAAAATATAAATGACTGAAGCACTACGTCTAACTTTAACGTTTACTTAATTTTCTTCAATAGAAATATTAAGGACTGAGGAAGCTTCACTCGTATCTGATTAACTCATTTTATAGAGAATCGTTCTCTATGATTTATAAAGTCCTAATATGAAAGTTTAATGTGAAGTAATAATTTGCACTATAGTTTGGGAAAACAAGTGGAATTTTTTATGCGATTTGTGTAAATAATTTCATATTTTTAATATGTATACCAGCGTATAAAGAAACATTCCGTTAGCTTGGAAGGAGCTTGTTATAAGCAGGAGAATTCTAAATTCATAGTGAATTAATTTGTATTTTGTATTGGAGTTATGCCTATGAAATATAATTGTAAAAAATAGGAAAATAGAATATAGTTTAGAAAAATACAACTGGCATTTTCATGAGATAAACATTTATTTTATTAATTAATAATGCATTGATGAATTTGAGTAACTCACCTGGAATGTCTAAGCTAATTGGAATAGATGTTATTTCATGTATGTCTTGAGTAAATGATTTTATAGAACGAATGAAGGTTTAGAGTGTCTGACTGTTAAGTAATGAAAAAGGACTGTTACCGTCTATGGTTTACATTCTCCCAAAGGCACGGTCTCTTTCAGCGTTAGATGGTGTCCGTGGTTCACTCAAGATTGTTAGACTAGTTTTAACATTGTTAGTTAAAAGGAGTCAAGAGTAACGTGTCCAGTGGAAATGAGCTGCGAAAATCGGCATGAAGTTCCCAGAATTACACTTCTGCATGCAATAGAACTATTAGCACCTAAACAACTTAAACATATGATTGAGGGTTTATTAACCGGTGTTAAAGGAATCTTTATTTTATATGGTATGAAAGCAAGAAAACACTCTTTGTTACTGCAAGAGTAACTTCGAGTCTCGTTGGATACCTTTATCTGAAACCTTTTTGTTGAACTCGGCCTGATGATGAAGTAGCTTCGTATATAATGTTCGAAGGTAAATTAGAAAATAGTGACAAGTTTACTACAGGCATTACACTATTTTTAAATAGGCTGTACTTCATCTACCATATTCAAGATTTTTGAAGTAATCAGCAAATTGTTATGGAATAAGTGCATTCAATTTTTGGGTTATTAATCGATTTCTTCTACCTACATGTCAAAGTACCAATTTTCGGAACTTGGTAATGACAGATTATTACCAAAATTATTAATTAGTCCAAGATCATTTACTGTAAATTTGTATTACTTCACAGAATATGAATAAAATTATGAATGTGATTCAATATTTAATAACATACATAAATTTATTCAGATTTGTTTAATTCATTACTTCTCTGCCTTAAGTATATTGAATAATTTTAAGAAAAATAAATGATTAGTTCACTGTATCCGAAAATTTTTTAAAAAAAATTATAATGCTTTAAACGAGTTAGATTGTTGATAAGTTAAGATTTTCTTTAGTAAAGTTGATTGTTTATTTAAGCATTTTAGATTCTTTCATTATATTATGGGGAAGGGATATATCTGAGTTCATTCAGTAGATCCGTCCTAGAAAAGGATTTTATCTGAAGAAGTGAAGTTAAGAAAACAATAGGGTGAAAAATATCCCAAAAAGGAAAGGGTGGATTATAGCATCACCAAATTTTCGACTTGTAGCAACTAATCGTCTTGGTTAAAATAATGGCATTCTGAGAAATATAAACGAATGTTCGATTTCAAACGAAAAGCTATCTTATTTTCAATAGTATTCATCACAACTAAGTTTTTCCCAACTTTCGTGAGGTATTGACGAAAGAAATTTAACTTTAGGAA
Organism: Hermatobates lingyangjiaoensis; assembly: GCA_026182355.1. Taxonomy (NCBI): domain Eukaryota; kingdom Metazoa; phylum Arthropoda; class Insecta; order Hemiptera; family Hermatobatidae; genus Hermatobates; species Hermatobates lingyangjiaoensis. The sequence goes on from JAPFBL010000089.1 coordinate 2,391,576, forward strand.
AATGCCCACTTTTCGAAAGTCAATGAATTCGTCAATGAAAGTGAATGAATAGTGCTCACTGAACTCAGTTGTATGGCCAGCACCTACTAGCTGAAAAGTTTTAGGACTACCATACTGGTCTGTACCTGGGTCGTCCCCCCCGAAGGGGAAAATGCCCTTAAACACGGGCCGGGCCCTACCCTAAAGGTAGGTACCAGTTACAAGGATTCTTCCCAATAAGAATTCTTACCCACTGGTGAGGGTCGGGGATCTAGCTCCCCTAGTTGCTATGCAGGCAACCACCCGAGGAGATACTGCTCCTCACACGGCGACACATCACATACGATCATTTGTGTCTACTCAACCTGAGTAAGAAACCACAGCCACCACGAGTCCGTCCGCATGACGAGGCATGGGTGGTGTCCTGGAAATAAGAGAAAGAAGAAAAGTTAGAGCAAGTAAATAAAGGAATAGAAACTAAAATCACCCATGGGCTTGGAAGCCTGGTCCCCGTGGTACCGATAGTACGAGTATTTTAAGAGCACTCGGGTGGTACTCCGGACATTAGTCCTACTGATCTTGCTATTGGGAGCAGGTATGGGTCAGTGGCCCATTTAGGTAAAAGGAAGATGAAAATGAAAGAGAGTGTAAGATTGATAGAGAGATATAGAATTAGGAATAGATAAGGAAATTTAGAAATAGAAATATGAAAAGAGAGAATTAAAGGAATGATGATATACTGACTTATGTTTTAAGATTTGATTGATGGTAAGTTATATAATTGTCCATATTGATACTTTCTTTATTAATCAGAGGACGAGTTATCTGTATTCAGAGATAGTTGTAAAGAGATGTTGGCGTTGTATGGAATATTGCTGCCATAATCTATCCTCATCCGCTTTATTATAAGTCTCGTTGCATATGTTTTAAACACCTCATATCTTTCTTTAGTAGTAATTAATTTATGTAGTTGAGGTGGCCAGTCTAGTCCAAGTTCCTGTAGACTCATCATAAAATTATATCGTTCGTTTGTATATTTATTGCAATGGAATAATAGATGACAAGGATCGTCGATTAATCTTTCTTTACAGTCAAGACAGTAAGCATCATCTGCGGCCTTTATAAGATGGTGAAACGAACGGAACACTCCATGACCTGTTAAAATTTGAGTTAAGGCAAAGTTTGGGTGGAAGTAATTTCTTGTAAACTCACTGAACTCAGTTGAGGACAGTCACAAATATGTTCACCATTACACAATCATTAATTGTAGTATCATTAATTAATTGTACTACTCTGGGCCACTGCTACTTTAAGTATCAAATAGTGCAATAATGAATTTACGACACTTATCATTTTAGTAGTCCAAGCTGAATAATATGTTTTGTCCCATAATATAATGAAAGAACCCAAAATAGTTAAGTAGTCTGGTGTGGTGTACAACCAATTGCTGTGGCAACGTGACCCGTATCGTGTCTACATAATGTTGGATGCACACCCACCTAAATACAGACAGACATTTTTGTCAGAAATTAGAAAATTGACCAATGGGCATCAAAACGTTAAAATTCACAAAACAATCTTTGAAATTAATAAATTAAAATTTCAATCAATTTTTTTTTCATCATTGGTATATTTTACTTATATTGCAGTCATGTAAAATTGAGGTCTCCGAATAAATTATTATGAAAAAATATTATAAGTTTTTTATTATTTATTTGTTTGAGTTTTACCATGTTTATCACTTCTAGTAAATTATTTTATGTTTATTATATTATATTTAGATCACGCTTCATAAATGCACTGAAAGAATTTGCTACTATTCCAATAGTTGTAGAATTATGCAAAATGTCACGGTAATTAAAAAAAGATAACTTCGTACTGTTATTTATGAGGACTTATGTCTAAAAATCAAAATTACAATCTAGTTTAATGTTTCAAGGAAATACTGAGTGCAACAGTGAAGCACAAGAACGTGTTCCAACGCCTGGTGGAGAGCTCAAAGCTGTTAAGGCTGGTCGAGGTCGAAGGTTGGGCAGGTCTTGGAGGAGTGCGTTACCAACCAAGCACTTTCAGAGACTCCACTCCTCTTACTGAACACGCCAGACATCAACTCAACACTCTCAACGTCAACCTAGTTGAGCGACTCCGTTCTACTGATGCCGCCTTTTCCTTGGGTATCATACTGCTTATTCCCTTTCATTAAATATCACTGTGCAGTTAGTTACCCGATAGAAATTTATTGCAACATTTAATACTATCTTTTATGACTATATATATATATATACAGATTCAGAGCAAGGGTTCTCGAGGATTTTGGAACCCTTGCTCTGAATCTGGATAAATCAGTGGTCGAGAAGCTACATCAGTATATATATATATATATATATATAACAAATTCAATAATATATCAACCGTTGGATAGAATAGGTGTATAATGTAATCGGGATTCGGTCAATTTTCCAGGATCAAAATCAAACTCTCAATGCCGACGTTTCGGTTTTATTTAAAACCTTTTTCATAGGCAGAAGTCAGAATTTTTGAATTAGAAAAATGATGAAATTTACATTATATAAAATGAAGTAACAATAGATAGTTAGTGAACTAACATCTTAACTGGTCAAAAACTTTCTGGTCTGGTTTTTGACTGGTCCAAGTTTTTGACCAGTTAAGATGTTAGTTCACTAACTATCTATTGTTACTTCATTTTATATAATGTAAATTTCATCATTTTTCTAATTCAAAAATTCTGACTTCTGCCTATGAAAAAGGTTTTAAATAAAACCGAAACGTCGGCATTGAGAGTTTGATTTTGATCCTGGAAAATTGACCGAATCCCGATTACATTATACACCTATATATATATATAGATACTTTTTTTCGTTGGAAATACGATCCAAAACGGACAAATATAGTTCAATATAAACAAAGAAACATAGAGAAATCAGAAGAACACACTTACAGTCTCTAATTTTCGGTTTGAACCGTCTTCAGGAGAGATAAGAGAGGGAAACCAAGCGCTTGGTTTCCCTCTCTTATCTCTCCTGAAGACGGTTCAAACCGAAAATTAGAGACTGTAAGTGTGTTCTTCTGATTTCTCTATGTTTCTTTGTTTATATTGAACTATATATATATATATATATATATATATATATATAAAGATTTCACATAAACACGTGAAACAACAATCAATGATCAAACCACAATAAGAAATGGGAAAACAAGACTAAGATCTTTCAACCGTAACAAGCGGTCTTCGTCAGAGTCAAAAACCCCTTTCGTCAGTTGGGTTTTTGACTCTGACGAAGACCGCTTGTTACGGTTGAAAGATCTTAGTCTTGTTTTCCCATTTCTTATTGTGGTTTGATCATTGATATATATATATATATATGTCGTTGTCTGCCTGCGGAGCGACTCGTTTCTATCTTCCTTATGACGAGGACATTGAAATATAGTAGAGAGTTTCTGTTTCATTTCTGTGTGTTCTTTGTGTCACTATAGTTTATATATATATAAAAATTAATAATCAACAATAACTCTTGATATAATATATGAATTAAACACCACAATAAACAAATAATTAATATATATTTGTTTATTATGGTGTTTAATTCATATATATATATATATATACTATTTTTTTATCGTGGTTTAATCCAGCACTGGACCAAACCCCGGCAAAGAAAAATATTGTAAAATTTATGTGGTTCAGATAAGAAACACACACCACACACACACACACACACACACACACACACACACACACACACACACACACACACACACACATATATATATATATATATATATATATATATATATATTAGTTTTACCTTGGAAAACTTTAATTTAATTTAATTTAATTTCCTTTTGTCTGATACTTTTAAATAGATGTGTACTCAACAACTCTGATTATACAATAACCTTTTGTATGTATCTGTTGGTCTAAAAAAAATGTGTGTTAGTTCTATATGTCAGTTGTAGATTGTTTTGATAAATGTATTATAGTCTTACTCTAATTTTTAGCCCTGAAGATGATGTACAAATACATCGAAACGTCGGCCTAGAAAGGAGTTTATTTTCTTTTATTTGACCTAGCCCTCAATAACAAAACATTGAATAGAATAGAAGAGGTCAATAACAATTTTTTGAGTTTATATATATATATATATATGTTGAATGCCAGATTAGATATTGTAAAAGACGAGCCAATCCCTGTTACGTATTACTTTGGGCACTTCTTATTGGTTGTGGGTGTTTATTCGTTGAACACGTTTCTCCTTAGCACACTCCGTCTGCTCGGCCGCCTCAGCCTTCACTCCGGGAGAGGGCTCGCAGTCCCTACTTAATTTTCCAATAGAGTTGGATGAAGGTCTTGGCGTCCTGGCTTGGAAGTGTACCTCGTCGAACTCGGTGTTTACTATGGGCTTAGTGGATTTCATTAGATACTGGTTGTTGGTGTTTTCTGTAAATTCTATTGATGTGGGTGTATGTAGACCTTTTCCCCGTCGGTTTCCTAACACGCTTGGCCGCATCCGCCGTCCTTCCTGGAGAGGGCTCGCAGTCCCTACTTTAATTTCACAGAGGGCAGGAATGGCATAGGCGTCCTCACGCAGAAGAGTTCCTCGTAAGAATCTGGTCCGGGCTATGGGCATTATGAGTTGAAATTGAAGTTGAGTGTGTGTGGCGTTTGTCATTAGACCCCTTTACTGCAGTGTTTTCTTGAAGAATGCGTGGCGCCTTCCTCGTGTCGTTGCGACCGGTTTCGACCGTTCGTCGGTCATTCTCAAGCTGGTGGGTGTAGTTCCTGGCTGGATTGTGCGTTATTATATGTTGAATGCCAGATTAGATATTGTAAAAGACGAGCCAATCCCTGTTACGTATTACTTTGGGCACTTCTATTGGTTGTGGGTGTTTATTCGTTGAACACGTTTCTCCTTAGCACACTCCGTCTGCTCGGACGCACACGCCTATGCCATTCCTGCCCTCTGTGAAATTAAAGTAGGGACTGCGAGCCCTCTCCAGGAAGGACGGCGGATGCGGCCAAGCGTGTTAGGAAACCGACGGGGAAAAGGTCTACATACACCCACATCAATAGAATTTACAGAAAACACCAACAACCAGTATCTAATGAAATCCACTAAGCCCATAGTAAACACCGAGTTCGACGAGGTACACTTCCAAGCCAGGACGCCAAGACCTTCATCCAACTCTATTGGAAAATTAAGTAGGGACTGCGAGCCCTCTCCCGGAGTGAAGGCTGAGGCGGCCGAGCAGACGGAGTGTGCTAAGGAGAAACGTGTTCAACGAATAAACACCCACAACCAATAAGAAGTGCCCAAAGTAATACGTAACAGGGATTGGCTCGTCTTTTACATATTATATATATATATATATATATATATATATATATATATATATATATAACAGATTCAATAATATATCGACCGTTTGATAGAATAGGTGTGTTCTCTAATCGGGGTTCGGTCAATTTTCCAGGATAAAAAATCAAACTCTCGTTGCCAACGTTTCGGTTTTATTTAAAACCTTTTTCATAGGCCTACAAACAAAGGATAATAAGAAATCACATATCAACATCAAACATATACACAATATGAAAATGGATTGTTACAACTTATGAATATTACAAGCAGAAATATTTCAGAGATACATAAAACAATATTACTTACAGAAGTAAGAATTTTTTAACTAAGAAAATGAAATTTACATTATTTAAAGGAACAACAATGTTAGCCAGACAAAACCTTCGACTAGACTAATAAGATAACATTACAAATAACCTCAACACTGTTCACTCAAGGGAACTAAATAAATCAAATTCAGTCAATCAACCTCAGCACAACACTCCAGAATAAATATTACTTAAATTGCGTCCAAAATTTGGTTAAAAAAGTTATTGAAATAAGTAGTCCATGTTTTCTAAATGAAAATAAGAAAAGGGTGAAATTATTGTTACAGAAAAATTGTTATCCGAAGAACTTAATTGAACGATATTGGTTAAGATATTTAAGACAGCAACCAGCACATTCAAATGAAGATCATGCTGAACTAGAAGTTATAAATAGGAAGTATTTCAAATTTCCTTATGTTGAGGGCTTATCACAATCAATTAGAAAAGTGTTCAAACGAAACGTACCTGAAGTTACACTGGCATTTTATAATAAAAGAAAAAATAAATCTTTATTTTCAAATTTGAAAGAAAAAATACCAAAGGAGTTACAAAGTAACCTCATTTATGCCATCAAATGTAAAGACTGTGACAAGTGTTACTATGGTGAAACTAGTCGTTTTCTCAAAGAAAGGTTGTACCAACATAATTATTCGATAAGAACAAATAAAAGTAACGCAACAGCCTTAGCTGGGCATGCCATAAACGAAGGCCACACGTTCGATTTTGAAGATACAACTATAATAGAAAGAGAAAAAGATGAGCAAAGAAGGAAGACACTTGAGATGTTATATATTAAAAAGGATCTAAGTTCGATTAATCATAGAAGTGATATTACTAATTTAAGTAATATTTATTCTGGAGTGCTGTGCTGAGGTTTAGTGAAATTTGATTTATTTAGTTCCCTTGAGTGAACAGTGTTGAGGTTATTTGTAATGTTATCTTATTAGTCTAGTCGAAGGTTTTGTCTGGCTAACATTGTTGTTCCTTTAAATAATGTAAATTTCATTTTCTTAGTTAAAAAATTCTTACTTCTGTAAGTAATATTGTTTTATGTATCTCTGAAATATTTCTGCTTGTAATATTCATAAGTTGTAACAATCCATTTTCATATTGTGTATATGTTTGATGTTGATATGTGATTTCTTATTATCCTTTGTTTGTAGGCCTATGAAAAAGGTTTTAAATAAAACCAAAACGTTGGAAACGAGAGTTTGATTTTTTATCCTGGAAAATTGACCGAACCCCGATTAGAGAACACACCTACTATATATATATATAACTCGTATAACACTATTTTTATCGAGGTTTTGTCTAGCTTCAATAATACACCTTTACCTTTTAAGTATTATTGAAGATAGAATAAAACTACATAAAAAAAAAATAGTGTCATTTTTCATAGACATAAGTATAACATTTTGAAACAGAATCACTTAAATATTACATTAAAGGTTTTAAAAAGAAAACAATTTGTAAATTTCAACAACAGTCTAGTTTGAATAAACACGTGGAGACACTCTATTTTTATACTTTGCCTACGAAAATGGTTTGAAATAACCATCAAAACGTTGGCAGTGAGAGTTTAATTTGAACCAGTGAACCTGAAGAACTAACAGAGTCCTCATAAAAATTTTATATTGGGGGATTTCAAGAATTACGTCTCCACAAAAGAAATATACAAAAATATGAGTAAATACCACACTATTCAAACCACAATATGAAATGAAAAAAAAATACTAAGGTCTTTCAACCATAACAAACGGTCGTCGTCAGACTCAAAACCTACCTGGTTTTGGGTTTTGACTCTGACGAAAACCACTTGTTACGGTTGAAAGATCTTAGTTTTTTTTTCATTTCATATTGTGGTTTGATCATTGATTGTTATTTCAATCAGTTCGACCGCCATTACGGTCGAAATATTGAAAAGTGAGTCTTTGTTATGTTTCTGTCTATGTGTTACAGTTTATTTTAAGTATATATATATAAATTTAATTAAGTTACATTTAGAAAACACAAAAATTATAATGTGTTGAAAGTAGTTTGTTAATTTCTCCTTCTATTAGATGTTTTCTTTGTTGTGTACTATATGTTATTTTTTAGGTATTACATGTGTAATAAAATAGTATATACTTGTAACAGAATACATGAATGCTAAAGAAATTTATGCATAAAAGAACTTTAAAATCTAAAGAGAAACGTTAGTTGTTTTATTTTTCAATTTTTGGTCTGCTGATATTTAATACTTATAGTAGTTCTCTTGGTGCTATAAGATTGTGTTTTTTATATTTCTATATTTATATAGAATTTTATATTTGTGTTCAGTGTCACGTGTTCATTCAGACTACAGTTGTTAAAATCCATATATTATTTTTCTTTGTAAAATAATTTGTAATGTAATACTTAGTTTTTCTGTTTCAAAATTCATACTTCTGCCTATTAAAAGGTTTTAAATAAAGACCGAAACGTTGGCAATGAGAGTTTAATTTGAACCTGAAGAACTGACCGAGTCCCGATAAACTTAAGTTTATATATATATACTTATGAATTACCTTGAGAAAATGACTTCTTGGTAATGCGGCCACTTATCAGTGATTTTTTCAGGTGAAGGGAACGACGGATTAGCTTGCGTGAGATTTGGTATGGTTACGTCCGACACGGATGTCGCAGACCTGCTCTCCTTGGTGGAAGTAGCTGGACAAGAAGAAGAACATAGTGGACAGGTTATGGATACCATGGCTGAAGTTCTAATTCGAGGTAAAGATACTTAAATATGCCTGTATATATTTTTTGAATGGAATAAAACAATTCAACATAACTCGAATAAAATAGAAGAAAAACCTGTGCAAACCTTGCATACACTCAACATATGTTAATTTTTGAGATTTTTTTTGAATATTCGATATACTATTTTACTAAATAAGATTATGCAACTACCAATGTTGAATTTCTAGAAAAAATGTAGGTACGTATTCCGTTCATATGTCTGAATAAAAAGAGTACACTCCAAACTCCACATATTGTGGATATTGATTGTGATTTTCCTGTATATGGTTAAAGCTTACCCTCTCAGTCGTTTATTATGATAGAACTGATCATTGCCTTACTGGTCCTCTGAACAGAGATATCTTCCCATCCTAATGCTGTACCTAATTTTTCGCCTTTTTGGTAGTGCAGTGTACTTGTTATAATTGTTACTCTTAATAATGATTACTGTGCCAAATATTTCCAGCGTTAGCCTCACTTTCAGTATGGTGTTCTATCCATTCTTTATTGATATTACTCAATAAATTCAACAGTTCATTTTACTTCATCACTTGCTGTCATTCGTAGAGCATAATGTTTTAATATTTTAAAAATTGAACTTTACAATCAATTGTTTGGTTTTTAAAATCCCCTTAAAGTAATGATTCATATATTATTTAAATAGTTTTGAAATTTAGTGATCATAAAATATAATAATCATCCGACTTAAGGCCTGCTCAAAATGTTACCACATACTATTACCAGCAATGTATCATGGAGTCGATGCTAGGTATGGTATGTGGAACTATTATATTCGTAATTACAGTATATAAATAAATAAAAATCATTAATATAAATGCATTATGACAAAAATAATGAAATAGTTTACGGTGCAGATCATTACTTTGATAAAGGCGTTATGTAATGTTTAACTTCATTATTGGTTGCTAGATCGTAAATTGAATAATACTTGTGTATCTTCTTAATGATGTATACCTTCTTAATGTACATTAAAATATGGGATTATAGCTCTATCGAAAATTGTTGAAAAGTGCAATGTTATTAATTTTGTTATTAATTAGGCATTGAAAAAGCTACTCTAGATCTTCAGAGAGAGAGTGATGAACAATTGTGGCAAGAAGGAATCCTGAGACATGTACCAGTGGTGGGAACTTTCATGAACTGGTGGTCTCCTTCGAATAAACCTTCTTCTGGTATAAAAGGAAGGAGTCTCGATCTGACTGCTGGCATTATTGCATCTACAGAAAATATTTACCGGTAATTATGTTATTGTTTTCCTGAATTCAGATAACGTTATTTCATCTTGAAGTTAGTTGTTTTCAAATTACCTCATACTAGAGATCCCTTTTATTGATGGACTGTCTACAGTGGAAAAATATTGAATCGTGTTAGTCATGATACGAAGGGCAATCCAACTTCAAGGAATGTTGATGCTCACATGGTTGGGAACCTTAGTTATGGCATAAAAAAATAAATCCTTTACTGATTAAAGAGAGTACCTACACTGTATTCACTACGGCTCTACAAACTTTTTTTATTCGACTAGTCATTAATTAATATTGTACTTGTTTTATTATAATATGTTTGTGTTTACCCCAATTAATTAATATTGTACTTGTTTTATTATAATATGTTTGTGTTTACTCCAATTAATGACATTGATGATAAGGAAACATTATTTGTGCCTTTAATGAGTGACATTGATCTGTTTGCAGATACCACATGCAAGCTTCTCCAAGTGAACCTCTAGAGCAAAGCTCCGTTGGTCACTCCAGGTCATCCTCCGCCTCATCTAGTCAGCAGCACACTAACAACGTATCCTCTCTGCCCAGTCACTGAGTCTATCACCAGAAAACTATACAATGTGATAATATTCCAACCAAACAGCCAATTTCATTGTAAACATTTATTTAACATATTAATGTTCATTTGTAACACAAGTTTTTTCTGTCACCGGTGCCTTAAACCACTGTACGGATTATCCCTTTAAGTTCTTATTCTTTCCTGTAAAACAGCTTCTCCTAGAGCATCATTAAAATGTAGAGTAAGGTGCTGTTTATTGCTTACTAGATTAGAAATTATTTAATCTGTCTATCTGCACATGCGCAATATACTTTATACGCTTTCATATATTTTTAGCAGAACCTATTTTTATAATGTGTACAATGATTTTTTCAGTGCTAGTATGTTTGTGTATATTTTTAGTAATTGTACATAAATACATGTGAAAAGTCATGTAATCAGTTTATGTAAGAATGAAACTGACGACTTTAAACTTCCATTAGTACACTAAAGTTAAGTTACTGCTTTCTTGTTACCTCACATTTTGTGGTAAGAATAAAAACAAAGTTAAATTGTGATAAAACAAATAACTGGCTTCATTTGTATGTTCGTATTCTTAGTAAATAACATGCTTAAGTATTTATTATGATAGATATAATAAATTATGAGACATTAATATGTATATATTTCTAAAAATTAATTAAAATATGTTAAATTATTACAATTGTATGTAATAAATAAAGCAATTGATTTTTTTCGTTAAGTATTGGAGTTTTCCTTTGGTAAATTGATAGTGAGATTAAATCAAAATATTCCATTGGGTTCTGTTTGATAGTTCTGTATTTATACAAATGTCACTCTTCCTTTGGAGTTCAACCTTTTTTATTCCGATATAAATATCAAATATTGATCGTAGAAAAGACTTTATTTGTGGCACTTAAAATTTTCGTAGTTTGATATAAAAAATATATATAGTGAAAATAACTAATTTTAATTATCCGTGCATTTCTTTTAAATTAAGATAGTAACTCGAGAACAGATTTAAAAAAAAATACTTGCAAAAATGTTTTTAAAATAACAAGGTCTGGACTTCTTTTACAATCCTTATATCGTTTTATATGATCATTTAAATATGTTTATGCTACGAGAACACCCATGTCTGCATTTGAAAACAAATGTGTTTTTTATGTTTTAAAATTTATTAAATAAATTAATAATGTATTGAATAATTTATATATTTGAATTTTATTCGCCTTTAAAATTTTCTGAAAAAGGTAAGTATAAACCTTTTCAAACGTAAATTAGGATTATTCTTATAGGTGGGAGCCTAGAGTCGAGCATGCAATTAATAATAATACACCAATTTCATGTAGACTATCTGATTACATTAACCTTAAACTGAGTAATAACATTGCTTACATTTTAATAAAACTTCATGACTATCAATACACATGACTTATTATATACATACTTATTATCTAGTTTTATTCCATATAAGAAGTTTCGATTCAGTTTTTGAAGGAGAAGGTATATTAACAATAAACTGAAATCCATGAATATTGAAGGTTCGTTTCATTGATGAATGAAACTGGAGAAACTTCTAACTGGAGAATTTAAGATCATATATTATCTTTCATTTATATCCTTTGATCATACTTCAATTGAACATTCAGTATACTTTCAACATACATTACGCTTATCTATAGACATGGTATCTATTAATAACGGAGACAAAAAGAATAGAATATTACCTCTGAGTGTGCATTGCAGGCAATAACTTTTTTTTAAATTTTAGCAACACTTCTAACATTACATTATATTCACAATTGTGGAGTATTTATTGTTTATAAGATAAAAATGAAATAAATTTGACGAGTATACACAAACAGAAGTTCATCATAATCGATTTTTTATTTAAATTCCCAATGCTCAATCATTATGAATTTCTTTTAAACTAATCCTAATATCACTGTTTATTTTTAGCATAAGAAGAGTGAAAAAGTAGTATTGTATAAACAGCTACAATCGTAATATTTATTGGTTTAATAGTAATAATGGTATAAAATAGAATTCATTGTCAATTTTGACCAAAACTTTATATTTCTTCGACTGACTTATTATATATTATAATACTTAATACTTCTTAAGTATTAAGTATTAAGACTTAATACTTCTTATATATTGATGTCAAATCCCATAATCTGTGAAACGTTGTGACCAGTACCGTGATCAAAAACTTTTTGGTACACTCTCTTATCACACATAGACTTCATCCAAAAAATGGATTAGGGAGATAAAAGCATATTTTTTTCCTTGTGTACTATATTTTGGAGGGTTATGTCAAAGCACAATGGGATTACTTACATGTGAAACAGTCTATTTAATATCTCTTCTCTCTCACTTTCTCCTTCGCCCCACTCTCCTGAGGACCCTAAAAATAAAAAAAAGTCCGGAGTGGTCTACAAGTTTAATTAAGTTAATATAAGAAAAGTATTGTGAAAACTCACGAACTATCAATTTATTTTTTTTTCTTATGATGTAATGAAAATATAATTATATTGAAAATGTAGTCAACAGTTCTAGATTTAGTAACTAATATCTGTAATTAGAGTTCTCCAACCTGCTGTTATAAGGTTCTAAAATATTTTATAAAGTCATTTCAGCTTCAACTTTACCAATCAAGCAGATAAAGAACAGAGTAGGTAGTTTATTGTCTTCATTGGTAGTAAATCGGGTGATGTTACTATCTATGGTTTCTATATTCATATCATGGTGAATATCCACATTTCGGGCGTACCAAGGAGCCCTGGATATAAGTAGGGCACACTTATTCTGAACGATCTGGACACAAGCCTTGTTCGTTGGTCCAGCTTTAAACCAGATGGAGTATCCATAGGTCATAGCCAAACGAACAACCTCCTTAGAGACAAGGTCCTTGAATGAACCGGCCGCGAGAAATGAAAGACTATTAAACATCTCCTATTTAGGCATTTATATTGTGTCTAAATAGGACATTACATAATCAAGAAGTTTGATATTATATTTACTTATAGTAAAGTAAACACTGAACAGGCAAAGCCAGATATTTTATGAACTAGACATTTTGTGTTCTACATCAAATGTCCAATGTCCATCTCGGGAGGGATGGAATTAATTAATTAATTAATCATGTTTTACCATTTTTGCCATTTTCATGTAATAAATAGGTGAGGGAGTCGGAGTCGGAGTCCACTGATTTCTTCCGACTCCGACTTCTCAAGGTCGAAAATATGCCCGATTCCGTCTCCACAGCCCTGCTTAAAACTCCTTAAACCTCGGACTATAGTAGATCAGTTGTTGAATTTATCATTAGTGTTCTTAAGACCATATACGAGTAAGAAATAAATTATCTGAAATTCTTTGTTTACTTAAAATGCTAATAAAGCTTCCATTCGCTTCTGACAAAATTGAAACACTGAACGGTGCAGTGGACTAAAATTAATTTACAACTTATTACAAATAGTGCAATAACTAAGAAGTGATTATTAGAATATGGCAGTTTTACGCATTAGCTAGTTAACAAGGAAAATGGAAAATTCAAAGAGTAGACTGTTTCAATCGAAATTAAACTTCCCAACAATAACCACTCAGGATCAATAGAAAACTAATAAAAAAATTTCATTGAGATTTGTTCAATGACTACCATTTCTATAAGGAACATACAATAAGGAGGTAAATCAGGACTGTAGAAAAAATGGTGACTTCGGTAGTTAAGTAATGTTATTATTATATTGGACATTTGTTTATTATCATTATATATAAACTACTATTATTATCATTCCTATATATAAACATTTGTTTATACGAATCCACGTACTTTCTACGCTTAATGTAAACTCAAGCTTGAACGTCACCTAGATATTTTCTATGTTACTCATAAATTAATTTGAACTATATTCCAACAGAGGAGGAAAACTACTACCAATGTTGTTTGCTCATTTTAATAAACAGGAGTAATTACTCCAAAGAGAGATACACTTGATTCACGTTTTAATTATTCCGTCACTAGGTAATAAGCAAAAATTGCTTGATTGCTTGCCTCTTTTAAAGACCACTTAGGACACGACAAGAATAGCTATTGCTAAAACCTTTTAACTGTAAATGCAATATTATCTATGAACAAGTGCTTTAAACACTTAGTTCTTCGTATAAGTGCAGACAATAATTATACTTGGATTTCTTGGATTAGCAGTTCTGTTGTTCTAATGAGAGTAAAGAAAATATTTCAAACACAATTTGAATACGATACGTAGCAACAAAACATTGCAAATAATAACAGTCCATAATGGGACCTATTATTATTCTGGTGGTTCAAAATGTATTCCTGTCTTTTTTTGGCTTAAACTCAACCCTTTAGGACAAAATAAACCTAGAGTCATGAAACAATGCTGCCTGTTTAAATCAGCAAAGTACTACTGCTTAATAAGTCTTAATAAGTGAGACTAGATACATTCAAAATAACTACCAGTCTTCGAACACTAACCTCTCTTACAAAGTGGTTGATTTATTAAAGGCCACAATTAAACCGAAATAACTGAGTAATAAATAAAATTCATATCTAGAGATGTCAAAGTGTCTTTATAAAGGTATACTTGCAAGGATAGTGGTTATCTTTGATTCAATGCTGATATCGATTTTATCATCAACTTGCTTTTACAGGTGTAATCCATCAAATTAATCGCTCTATCTTACAGCAGTTCTTTTGCACTAGCTAGTATTAAAAGTACAAAAGAGTATTCCTTGTGTCCGTTACACTCATTGTCTGGTTTTACACATTTTAAGTTTTAGCTTAAAATGAGTTTTGAGTTAATGAGTTTTATATTATAAAAAAGTCTGGAGTGGTTTGTATTTTATTTTACTCTAAAGGAATATTTTTCAAAGAGGACCAAACATATTTCATTCTGTATGCATTATCAAACGTAAATTTTAACCGATTGGATCAACTATTAAAATATTGAGTTAGAATTCAGACTAAATTACTATATACCACATGTAGTGAAGTAATGAGGCACCTTAGTCCTAGCGACGTGATCAGTAATCAATAACAACTACGGAAGGGGAACTATTCAAAGAAATCAAGGGTTGTATGGTCAGACTTTGTATAAAAAAAAGTTGGTGTGGCCTAAATATACTAATATGTAAAGTATAGTGCTTGTGTAAAAATTCGATCACAGAGACAATTCGATTTAGAGTGAATTACATGTTTTGAGCCCCTAGAAGTCGTTTAATGAAGTTTTTTTGATGATGTCTGTGTGTGTAAGGGCCACAGACAAAGTTTGTGGATCCGCAACGGTCTGGAATCTTTGATAGGTCAAATTGATATTTACACAAAAATGGGCCTCATAGTGCAGATGAGACCTATGGTTTGGGAGCAATTATGCATGATGAGAAAGTCACTTTTCTTGCCAAAAACCCGTTTTTAGACTTTTTTTTCTCCTAAACTACTAAATCTAGAGTTTTGAAATTTTGGTATTATCTTTGGTCCTACAAAAACAATAAGCAAAAAATATCCTCACATTTTTAAAACAACAAGAAATATTTTTTTTGTTCAATAAAATGTAAAAATATTGACTTAAAATTCAATCTGAAAGCTTGTAACAGCGACACAAGCCATACCGTTTGACGGATCAAAATGAAGCTATATCTAAAAATAGAACTTACCATGGAGGGTGAGTTAATTTATTTAAAAATTACATTAAACAATGCAATTTTGCCAAACAATTGAATAGAAAGTTAACAATTTATAAAAAAAAAGTCATGAAATTTCAATCACGACAAAGAGCAATAAAGGTATAAAAACTGAATATTGGTCTTGGACTAATATTTTACTTGCTATACTTGTCGTATTTGTTTACATTTACATAGAAATTGAGTACATCAACTGAAATATAATTGATGTTTAGAAGTTTAATGAAATATTTATAAATAATTTAATGACTTATAGAAGATATAAGAACAATAATATTTTTACATGTAAAAAATCAGCGCCAATCAGCGCTGCATAGTATTTACAAGAAAATAATTCTGTATCAATAGTTTAAAATGAAATGACATAAGAGAAAATCTGAAAGACCAGTGTTGATTGCAACTTTAATTCTCTAACATTTTTATTTGAAATATACTTTTATTTTTCTCAATAGCGCGATAAAAAAAAATCATGAAAACTCAAGAGACTATAAAAGTATAGAATTTGCATTTTTAATGTGATTTCATTTTGACATTCACTTGCCAATGATGTAGATATTCTTACCGACCAAGTTTTGTATTAGTTTTACTTTAGTATATGCAGTAAAGTTATAAAAAAAATATCGGTGCCAACATGTTGATGATTTACACGTTTCAACGTTTCCCAAGATAATACAGTTGGACTGATCATAACCAGATTATACACAAACAGCACCTTAAAGGAGAATAAGCTGCAGTTTATACACCAAATAACCCTAAAAGAATGGAGTATTATGATAAATTTTATGAATTTAGAAAATATATCATAAGTTATGATATCAAAGTCAGAGAGCTTGTGTGTGTGCGCAGATGCATGGAAATTTAGAGGGAACATTGATCATAACACCCATAATATTATTTATTGGTAGGAAAAAATAGATATTCCTACCTTCCTACCTTCAGGAGTAACAAAAAATAACAGATATTATGTGAACATTTTTATACCATAGGATGTGAATATTATTACAAGTGCTAATTACAAGATATTAATAATCCCATGAGACTCATTCAATCAACTTACAATTTTTGTTGATTTTCTAATACTTCTTTAGTATTTATACTTTACTAAAAGCAAAATATAATATCCATTCAAAAAAATATTTTACGTCTTTGACAAATTCACATATTTTCATCCTCTCGATATATTTATGAGAATGATGATTTTTTTTATTACCATAAATGAAAGAGATAAATAACCCTTTATTGAACTACCCTAGCGAGAAAAAGGGGTGAAGAAATCTAGGTATGGGAAACTACTTAGTACTCTGCTAGTTTTCCCTTTTCTTGTAGTGATAATAGAACATTAAACTTTGCTATTTACTATATTTATTATTGTTTGAAAAAAAATTTAAATTTTCATCCGGGCTTACTTTTCTTATATATTTCCAATGCAATTATAAAAAAAATGCCTTCAAACTGTGGAAACTCGTGTGTGAAGAAGGAATCTATATAAATAAAAAAAAAGGTTTTGTCTGTACATTGCTTGGAACCGACTAATTTCAAGTTATAATTACGTTTCATGCAGAGAAACCGAATCCACCCTTATAAAAATTTCTGTCTGTCGGTTTGTCTGGAAAATTTCGTCACAAATTTTGTTTGCATGTTTAACTTAAAGTCTAACCTTGAAATTGTTTGATAATTCAACGAACAAGTGAAGTTATGAACTTTTAAGTTGCCTTTGGCTACCTTCACAGACATATTTATTTTGAAAAATATACAGGTATAGCAAGTAGGTATTGTTAGTTAATTTCAATTTCATTTGCATTTAAGCTCCCAGCAAGAGATAATTGACAAGGTGTCTCTCGAAGTTCAAGATCGGCCATCTATTCAAAATAACTGGCTTTGTGAACGAGCAATTTTCACCCCTACAAATAAGCAGGGGGAAAAATCCATAAACAAGTTCTTGTACTATATCAAGCTGAGGAAAGAACTTACAAGTCAGTAAGCAGAGTGATCTGTGATGAGGAAGCAGTTCATTATCCAATTGAATTTCTTGACTCCGTGACTGCTCCTGGACTGCCTGCTCAAGACTTAAAACTGAAAGTAGGGGCACCTACTTTCATGCTATTTTGAGCATGACTGGGTGTGGTACTGGGGAGTCTGTATGTATACTATGAATACCATTGGTACCTAACAACCGCCCCTTTCAATTCAACGTCAGCGCCTGTTTCGCAATGACGGTAACTAAATCTCAAATCCAAACCCTGTCTACGGCAGGAATGAAGTGTTTCTCACATGGTCAACTGCATGTATGTAGCTTGCCCAAGAGTCAGAGGTTCCAACTTTCTGTTCTTCCAAGCACCTGAAGGACAGACAGCTAATGTGGTGTATACGAGGCACTCATTGTGCTAATAAATATTTTTTTTCCTATTCTATAATGTTTTTAATAATATTTTGAAATGACTCGTATCATCTCTGAATTTTTGTAAAAGACGGGCAAGTGTGCTGGTTTTACATAAACAGTAACGTCTTTGAATAAATGTTATCATTTTCATTTTTTTAAATTATAATATTATGTGGACAGAAACAATGATGACTAGAATGCTATATGTTTCAGGAAAGTCATTGCTGAAACGGTTATTACGAGTATTATGGTACTAGCACAGCAAACTATAATTATTTCATTCATTCAAAAACTTTATGTTTGCTCTCTTCTTTATTTTTTTTTTCTTTTTAACCCTGTTGCTTGGTTCATGGTTCACTTCTAATCAGAAAGTGCAATATCATTTTGCTTAACTTTTTGAGAAAATGTAGGCACATAGAACAAGTAAATAATATCCAATTATCAGATGGGTTGATAATAGTGCTTCTATCTTCTACCTCTCTTGGTTATCCTTTTATATCATCAAAATCAAACTACATCAGTTAATATTTATGCCAGCTAAAGTATAAATAACGTAAATAAAGTAAAAAATAAGAGTAAAATCATTAAAAAACTACTATTATCATGTTTTTTTCATTTTGTAGTGTAGCGGAGATGACATTTTGGATATATCTACTTAATAGAAGCATCAAATGTAATATAATATTAATATTTACATTAGTTTATTCTAACATTCTTCACTATCAAAGTACTATTCTGGCTATAACAACCTTCTTGCATTTATATTATATTATAAAATAAACAAAAAAGCAAAAAAATCTAGCATATATTTTCAAAAAAAGTTCTAAAATTGATCACCTAGTAATCAACATTTCAAGTTACCTTCCTGTTATACTCAATAACTACTCACTTTTTATCAGAAATTATTTTACTTAAGGTTATCGGTAAATGCGCCAACTAGCCTGTCTCAACAACTAATTTCCAAGTTTACAAGAAGAACTCTCTAATTATTTTAATAGCCTGTTTTTAAATCGTAGGTTATAATTGGCACTGGTTTGTGGAAGTATTTCCTGTTTAACCTTTAGATGACTTGTTAAATGTTCATTATTAAGTTACTGTGAATTATGGTTAACGATTCGCCATTATAATGTCTGGTTTACCCCAGGGTAGTGCTTTTTCTTGCGATACACTCATATATGTTTTATATCCAGATAGATAAATGTGTCTGTGTGTTTGTGAGTGTGTGTGTATGTGAGTGTGTTTGTGTGAGTACAAATACAATACAGCCAGCAGTAATGATAACAGCAAAAATAACAAATTAAAAAAAACAAACCAATCTTTGTTTAAATTTACTTTCAATATTTCTACCACCACATAGGTCATCGTCAGAAGGAGGAGTAAAGTGCCAAAAGATCACAGTCAACTAAAGAACTATATCATCTGAAGACCGTTGAAATTTGGTCTAACAAGAGATAAAACACGGCAAGAATCGGGGAAAAAATGATAGGATTGTAAATGAGACAGAATATAAATAATGAAAAAAAAAAATAAGAAAAAAGATAATAAATATACAACAAAAGTTACCCGTGATACAATGTTATCCTTTACAGAATAATGTAATCTTAATTCATTAAAGGGTGTAAGACGTAAGACGCCTTGATTCACGTGGGGCTACAAACTTCTTGATTAACACCAACGCAAAACACATACAAAACATCATCGATAAAACGTCAAAAAGAATATTGGGGCAGAAATCCTGTAAATCCATCAAAATCTCATATCGAATTATTTCAGAATCGCTCTACTTCCTTTAGGTAATATAAAAATAAGAGGATAATAAAAATAAAAGGTTCTTGTTTAAGAAATTTAAAGGAAAGTTAAAAGATAATAAAAAAGAACATAATTGAAAAAGCGTTAACAAATAAAAAAAATTGGAGGTTCCACACTCAGCTTTACCACAAGAAATGCATTAAGAAACGCGTTGATAACCAACTGAGTATGTTTTAATGTGACCATGGTGTTGAGGTAATATTGAATGCTATGGTAAATATTATATAATATTTGATCATTTTAATGATTTAATTAATTTTAATTGAATATATCTAATCGATTAGTAATAACCAACTTGAAATCGTAATTCAGAATGATCTAACCTTTCATTATTGCTATTGAACTCTAACATCGAGTCATATCCGTTGTGCGCACTGCTACTTTGTTTTTCCTATTGTGCTTCATTCTACCTTTTCTATAAATAACTTGAGATTGTAAGTCTCTTGATGAACTTCATAATTGTTCTCGGAGAAGTATCTCTCACTTTTATTGGCTTTAGGTATAATTTGTAAAAACCTTTAAGGCACAACTGGTTTGCATCGATGCAGATCAGGGCTGCCACCATATTTAGCTGAATAATCTAACTTATCAAAAAAAAAAATCTAGAATAGTCTAAAAAAATCCCTTGATAATCTGAAAAATAATCTATTATTAAAAGGAATAACATTCAACATATTAGATAAATTTGCCTCAAAAATGGAAGTGTTCGTGCAAATATCCATCATCGTCTTCATTCCTTGCAGCTGCTGATGATGTTCCTTAACCTATTTTAGAAGTGTGCCAATATCCTTTAGTACATTGAAAGGAAAATCATAAGTTGAACAACACTTTTCTACTCTTAAGAGTATAGGAACAGAACTCATTAAGGCACTAATTAAAACTGACAGTAAAACATTCATTAAACAATAAATAACAGAGACATTCACTGGCCCATTGCTGATCAAATATGAAAACAGCTATTAATATCAAGGAGAAAAATAGGTATTGAGTGGACCAAAGCCCACGTGGGGACAGCAGGCAACGAGATAATAAAGGAAGCAGCTATGGAGGAGGACACTGTCGTTAGCTATACACCAGCAACTATATCACAACTGAAGAAGAAACTGAGATCCGCGACTGAAAGTCCACGTGGGGACAGCAGGCAACGAGATTGTAAAAGAAGCAGCTATGGAGGAGGACACTGTCGTCAGCTATACACCAGCAACTATATCCCAACTGAAGAAGAAACTGAGATCCGCAACTGAAAGCCCACATGGGGACAGCAGGCAACGAGATCGTAAAAGAAGCAGCTATGGAGGAGGACACTGTCGTCAGCTATACACCAGCAACTATATCCCAACTGAAGAAGAAACTGAGATCCGCGACTGAAAGTCTACGTGGGGACAGCAGGCAACGAGATGGTAAAAGAAGCAGCTATGGAGGAGGACACTGTCGTCAGCTATACACCAGCAACTATATCGTACCTGAAGAAGAAATTGAGATCCGCGACTGAAAACCCACATGGGGATAGCAGGCAACGAGATGGTAAAAGAAGCAGCTATGGAGGAGGACGCTGTCGTCAGCTATACACCAGCAACTATATCCCAACTGAAGAAGAAACTGAGATCCGCGACTGAAAGTCCACGTGGGGACAGCAGGCAACGAGATGGTAAAAGAAGCTGCTATGGAGGAGGACACTGTCGTCAGCTATATACCAGCAACTATATCCCAACTGAAGAAGAAACTGAGATCCGCGACTGAAGAAAGATGGGAAGAAGAATGAAGTATCAGGACCAAAAAGTAAATACTTCACGACTATAAAGACAAGGAAGAAGCTTAACGTCTTACAAATAGATTACAGAATGACCCAGGAACTGGCCGGATATGGACGAACTGGGATTTACTTGAAGAGATTTAATATTATTCGAAATCATTTTTCTTTACACTCAAGTGAAGGGTGTATTATAAGTGTCTCATGAGGAAATATCATCAAATGTAAAAAACAGTCTAGCGAAGATTAAGACATGAGAATTATAAGGTTCTTGTCCCCTTAATAATGTATATTGGCACACAGTCTCTAATTAAGTAAATTTCTTTGAGGAAACGAGTTTTGAGGGACATTAGATAGAGAATGGACAAATTTGTTTTTTTGTGCTAACAAGTAGTAATTAGTGGTTGAAACACATATAATTAATTTCATCGCCTCAAAATTGTAGGTCGGCAGATAATTTTTTGAGATAGTGTCTGAGTTAGTCTGATTCAAACAATATTTGTGTACATAATTGTTTAGGAACAACAGAGGGAGGACAACAATAATAAAATCGATGGTTACGCAGTGTGTATTAATAGTTTTTAATTATTGTTCTTCAACTACGTTCGAATCTAAAACTGTCTAGAATTTTCCTTAATTTAAACTTATCAGTATTTTTTTTGAAAATTGCAGTAAAAACTATTAAAATGACAAGGAAATAGAAAAATAAACACTTGTTAAGAAGTAATTTTTTGTCTAACTAGTTTCTAGCCTGTACAAACAGTAGGAAATATTTAATGTATTTTGTTTGAAAAAAGTGATTTTCATTAAAATTGTTTACAGAAATATTTATTTACTTTAATGTAAGAAAACTATAGTAATTCTGAAAAAAGATAAGTTAATTTTAATGGATTTTGCACGTCATCATGTTCTATGAATCATTTATGGTTTGTTTAGGATGGTACATGTGAACTATGCATTTCAACGGGCATTTGGTACCAAATTGTCTTAATACTGTAAAATTTTTACCCTTTGAAAAATCTTAACAACCTATGTTCAATATATAGTATTTGTTTTGTAAACACTCCTTAAGAAAGGTGCTTCATTTTTTTTTACTTTACTTTAAGTAAAGTATAGTGATCATAGAAAAATTTGATCTCGATATTTTCACGGATCAACATGTTTTTAGATGTAGTCTATGATTTGTATATATATATATATATATATATATATATTGGTATAAATAGGCAGCAGATCCTCTTTTAAACAAGTATCATTAAAATTAACCGCAGTCTCGGCATTCACGATCTTAAGACTGAGAGATTTGATCCTACGAACTAACCTCCTGCTAACAGGGTTCAACTGGAAAAGGAGTTGGCCAAGTGACATGTTAAATTAAAATCGATGACTCATGCTTAGTCATTGCTATAAATAGATTAAAAGGATAGTACAGGTTAATATAAAGAGAGGTACAACGCAATTAATGCAGCGATGCTTCTGCTTTTCATCCCTGTTAACTATACAATCTTTTAAAAGATGACTTCCAGCACATATAGGACAGATAGTAGCATTTTTGCACTGCGCTGTACCATGATTGTACTTGCTACAATTGAAGCAGCGAGGGACAAAAACGTAGTCGGTGCATCTACACTTGGACCAGCCGAAATTTAATTTTTCTTTGATGAGACTCTGCCTTAGAGTCGGATGAACTTCAATAACTAAATGGCGAGATTTTTTAACCTTATTCTCTCTAATGAGTTTAGAAGATATAGAATTTTCATCATAAAGAGAGGTTAAAGGTCAATAATGAACAAGAAACAAGCGGTTAGAATAAAAGAGTTGAAAGGTCAACGGTATAACTGGACTAATAGAGAATAAATAGATTTAGAAAATTAATAATAATAATGTTAATAATAATTAATAATAATAATAATAATTAAGATTAATAGTAAACTAGAAAAGATATATTAAATAAAGAGTTCAAAGAGAGTAAGAATTAATAGGGAAGGTATAGTTAGTTAGAAAATAAAGAAAAGAATAATAATAATAAATATAAGAAAAGAAACCGTATTGATTGCGCAAGCTTTCGATATCACAGATTTCATCGACGGGCGAAGGGAAAGCAGACAAGTAGTGGGGGTAAGGGGAGTGGGGGAAGAGCAGGCGGAGCCCAACTAGAGAACAGCTGCAGATCACCTGATGCCGGAGGCCGACTCGCGCCGAGCAGCCTCGGGAATACCGACCGCAGGCCGAGCGCCCGCCCTCACCCCACCCTCCGGTCCCCCAGCCCGAGTCACCAGATCAACCGAGCCACTATTAGCATCAGCACTATGTGGCGTTACACTCAGTCCGGTATCCCGCTGCACGTCACCGCTTACTACCATACTCCTCATGCTGGGAATGAAAAACATGTCTACCGTCTGGCAGTTAAGGGAAGGCTTCTTAGACCTAATGTAGAGTGCTTCCAGGATTTTCAGGCGGTTAGGGTCACTTTGCAGTTGGAGGACTTTGGTTCCTTCGACTAACGTCTCCCTATTGAGACGAGTACCATGGACTTCTTGTTCATACTGTTTTGGTTTTGGTCCACCAGCAGACAGATGTAGAGTAAGATGCCTCGAGAACTTCGTGTTTGTCATGCCGATGTATGTAGAAGGCAGGGCTGCACAGTTCCCTGAATTACAAACATATTCATACACGAGATGACTTTTCTGGAGCTCTGGGGTGACACACTGGGGGCTGTTCTTAAGAACAACATTACTGGTCTTATTGTTCTTATAGAATATGGTTAATTTAAGCTTATCCTCCTCCGTCGTCGTTGAAACGTGCTTAAAGACGATATATATATATATGTCAGTGACAGGCTGAGCAGACCCATGTCTGCCACAAACCAGCCACACAGTCCCGCCCGAATACATATGACTGGCAGTCTCTAAGAGACTAATAGACTGATAGTTTCGCCGGGGCAGAAAAAATACTTAAAAAAGATAAGTGCAAGCCGGAATAACAAAATTTGACTTGGGATCTTGCCCCGAGACCAGTGTGCGTCTGAGCGGACTTCCACCAGCGGACACCAGACCAGTCAAGCACCTCGCCCTTGTCAGTTGGGTTTTTGACTCTGACGAAGACCGCTTGTTACGGTTGAAAGATCTTAGTCTTGCTTTCCCATTTTCTTATTGTGGTTTGATCATTGATTGTTCTTTCACGTGTTTATGTGAAATCTTTATATATATATATAAATCTTTCCGCAATTTGTGTTTTTAATTATTACTTATGCAATACGCATTTAACATCCATATGTATAATGCAAAAACCGTGTCTGGAAGTTGCGGAAACCTTTGATCGAATTCAATGTGAAAGTGAGGCAATCGCCTTGCGGAGGAATAGATTTTTTGCCAGAGGGTATATTATAACTTCATGACAATAGCAACATTAAAGTAAAACAAAAAGTCAATTGATGTCAACAACAATGCTCTTGGTATATTCGTCTAAGCCAGGGGCTTCATTTTATTTGAATTTTTAAGGCATTGCTAATTTATTGAGTAGTAAATAGTCCTTAATCTAGCAAAGTTTACTATTTGTAGCTGACTATTGCAATTTTGGATTTCAGTTAGTCTGAATTTGGAAGATGAGGATATTCCGGTATGGATTTATTCATTAAATCTCCTCTAATAGTTTCTGCTTTGATTCTATGACGCTCTTTTGTACACGACATTCTAGACAGTGGAACAATTTATAGTGCTACAATAGTTTTTTGAGAATATGGTACTTATATGTATATACCTTGTTTCCTTGTTTGTTAGTATTTCCTTTTCGATTGTCTAACTCTTCTCCTCATGTTTGTTTATTGCGTTGCCCATCAGATCCAGGACAGCTCTTTTAACTTTATTTGATCTATTGGAATATCTTGGTGCTGCTCAATCACAAGTATATGTAATACCTTCAATCAATTGTAGTATCACATGATACTTTGACGTATTGGAACCCACCATCTTTTCTTTATCAGTTCCATTCCATTATTATGAATATATTGCATTCTCCCTTGAAGGGATTGAACTGAATGAGATCTGATAATTTTTTTTATTAACATTAAGTATTATTAGTTTTATTTTATATGAAACTACCTCACATTACGCTATAGCCTTTATTTATATTACCGTATGATGTATATGTGGCTGACTCGATTTGACAATCAACAATTTGATTTCTCTTTGGTAATGAAAGTAATTTTGATACACAATTTATTGATTTGATTGGATCAATTACTTCTTTTAAGATTTTTGGTGCAGTTTTATTTTAAGTTTTATAATTGCTTCGAAAACACAGGGTCCATATGACATTAAATGATACATCAACATTTTCCAATGAAGATAAAAAAAAGTTGTCTCTGAATGGGATCCCTATCCTACCATATCAATATATAAAATAATATTTCATATATAGTAATCCCTCGCTAGTTCGCAGTTCAGTTTTCGCGGAGTCCTGAAATGTTCAATTAAAAATTGAAATATATAAAAAATATTCAACTGTAATTGCAGTAAAAAATAAAAATATACAACTCGTGATGAAAAAGTACAGGAGTTAGTATTAGAGAAGAAAATATATAGGATTCTTCTTGTACGATCGAGAAAGATATCAAACAACCAGTGACTTGCTGGGTCAAAATATATTCTACTGCATTAAATTAGAGGTTAATAAAAGCTATTAAAAAATATTTAATAAAGACTAAAAATTAATGAAAAATATTAAAAAATAATCAATTATAACAAGAGAATAATAAAAATATCAAAAAATTGAAGTTCAAATTAATAAAAAAATAACAAAGATGTTTCCTTTGATCATATCGCCCAACTTCCAGTTTACCACGCCCTTATGAATTTACGCACTACACATTAATCTTTGTTCAGAACTATTTCTTATTTTTTTCTTTTTGTTTTTCATTTTTGTTTACAACAGAGTACAGTATTCAGTAAGGTCAGTTTGAGGGTTAGAGGCTTTTATAAAGGCACGTCCATTATTCGCGGATTTTCACTTTTCGCGGGTGTCTTTGTTCCCCATTATCCGCATGAAGAGAGGGATTACTGTATATGACATATTCAATGTAATACAGTGTAATAAATACAAAAGTGTATTAATCTATATGAAGAAGATAGTAATACATGTAAATTTTTCAAAGAGGAAATGTTTTTCACATCTGCACTAAAGTCTTACATACTAAGATAAATAACACCAAGTTAAAAAAACATACACTAAAATAATCGACTTCCTCTGGTTTGTAGAGACTCAACTTTATGTACCATAAAGTATTAATCTTTTCAAGTTCAGTGCTCAAATTACGAATAAACTGAAGTTTAGGCTTCCTATCACATGGTGTGAAATTAATACAAAACATACTGAAGGTAAAATGCAGTAAAGAAGACTAGAGCTATAAATCTTTTTCCTTTTTTCTCCTAGATACTTCACTTTACAGTATTTCTAATTGTACACAGCGATATCAGCAAAGGTAAAACATTCAACAATAATGCCGTGTTACAAACTTAAAGACATAATATACTGATACAAATTAATAACCGTTTTATCTTACAACTTGAAAATTTATCTTTTATGAAACAATCAATCCATTGATACGATATTGCCTACTGAAGAATGTGAAATTCTCTTTATGTTCAATGTAACCAAGTTAAAGAAGATATACACTGAAATAAGATTCTTACTATCTTTCTACGAGAATTAACTCTTTCCAGTGGTTTAGGCTTCCTTTATCAGATTTACCAGCCTAAATATTAGAGCACATTTCTTCATTTTGGACACTAATGTCAGCTTAGAGATAAAAGTAATGATACAGTATCACCAACTGAAAGATTAGTAAAAATGAACTAAACTGAATAATTAAATAAAGTATCAGAAATTAAATAAAAATAAAAATAAAAAAAATATTAAATAAAGTATCATCCAATAAAATACAATATCAAAACTTATTTGAATACTGACCTTAAGCGTCACTGGTTTTCATAAAAGTATAAACGCTCTCCTTAATAAGAGGGGGGGGGGGGGGGTGTAAAAGTCTAACGTAATGCTTGATACGAATCTGATTTTGATTTGCTCAAAACAGATGGTGTATATAGAAACAAACATGTATAGCACTAATCATTATATAACAAAAATACCAATGTATTCCATAAAATTAATGTTTGGATGATTTCACTAGTATAATGAGTGGTTTGTAATTAATTCCTTCTGATGCCTGGCAATAAATACTTGTGTCTACTCAACTGCATCGGAAAAACATCAAAGCACAAACTTCAAAAAATCAGAGAAAAGTTTTGTGACTCTAATAATTAACAAGTGTTGTTGCTAATATAAACATAAATTAAATATAATGGTCCATAAGATTTCAGAAAAAAATATAACGAATGCAACACAAAGATAGATACAGACACAACACACTTCTATATGTTGATAATCGTCATCATGAGGAAGCGAGGTGTTAAGGTAAGTAATCCAAACTTTTTGAACCACATATTGTCATCAAAAAATAGAAATTCTTATCCATTCTAAATCTTATTTGAGAAGTCCGATATTTTATATTTAATGGAGGTGTATATAAACAAAAGTTTGGATTACCTATGAGCTCTACAATATTACCAGTTCTTGCACTCATACTAATGGTTCAATTACTAAAGTATTGTAAATGTGAGTTAGGCTCAATAGTGAAATTCATGAAAGTATATCGATGATTTGTTTCTAATTATTGAAAAAAAAAGAATTATATAATGTTTTGAATGTATTTAATTCATGCCATAATCGACTTAAATTCAGATGTGAGATAGAAAAAGATGGCATTCTCCCATTCGTCGATATAAAAGTTATAAGAAGAGAAAATGGTGTTATTTAAACCGATTGAACACAAAACATACCAGTGCTGAAAAAATACTGAATTATTATTCTTCACATCCTATGAACCAAAAATTAAATTGCGTTAAGAATATGGTGAAAAAAGTCATAGAAGTAAGTTCATCATGCTACCTACATAAAAATAAGCAAAGAGTAAAGGTTACTACAGAAAAATAACTATGCAGGAAATTTGATTGAACGTTTTTGGTAAAAATAGTTTGGAAAATGGTACAAATACTGACTTAGAAGTTCAAGATGAAAAGTTTTTTAAATTTCCATATATTTAAAGATTATCGCAAGCAGTTAAAAAGGTCTTCAAAAGCACTTTCCTCAAGTTAATTTAGCGTTTTATAGCAAAAGAAAAGTGAAATCCCTTTTATTTTATTCAAATATAAAAGAAAAGATCTAAAGGAATTACAGAATAATGTTATATATGAAATAAAGTGCAAAGACTTTAACAAAGTTTATTATAGGAAAACCAGTTGTTTTTTGAAGGAAGTAACTTACCAGCATAGTTATTCTATAAGAAAAAAGAAAATTAATGGCACTGCATTAGCAGCACGCAGTATTAATGAAGGCTATAATTTTGAATTTAATTAAATACAAATAATAGCCAAACAAATGGATGAACAGAGAAGAAGAACTCAGGAAATGATATATATTAGAAAGGATCAGTCATCCGTTAATTATAGAAGTGACATTTGAAATTTAAATAGTAATTGCTCGGGAGTGTTAAGTTTAACATTGTTGATCGTTGCAAACTTGTTTTAGTGACGTTTTGGTTCTCTGGTGAAATTTCGTTGCTTTGCTTGTTCTTCTGTTCAGTGTCACGTGTTCATTCAAACTAGACAGTTGTTGAAATTCACGGCCTATTTTTCTTTATAAAATAATTTGTAATGTGATATTTATTTTTTCTGTTTCAAAATGTATACTTCTGTAAGTTCTCTCACTAACATATTGTCAAAATTCTACTGTAATTTCTTAATTGTAACTAATTGCACTTTTTATATATGTTTGATTTTTGAATGATTGAATTATTTCTTATATTTCCTCTGTTTTGTAGGCCTATGAAAAAGGTTTTAAATAAAAACTGAAACGTTGGCAATAAGAGTTTAATTTGAACCTGAAGTACTGACCGAGTCCTGATAAATTTTAATTTTGTATATATCATCCAAACTTGACAGTTATCGCTGAAATCCACAGACTGTTTTCTTTGTAAAATAATCTCTAATGTAACACTTAGTTTTTCTGTTTCAAAATTTTACACTTCTGCCAATGAAGAAGGTTTTAAATAAAAACCGAAGACATTGATAACAATTGAGGTTACAGCTCTTATTTAGTTACAAAAACAAAACATGCAAAGGTAATATAACTGATGTTAAGATATACAATTTTTTAAAATAACAGGCTAAAGAGAATAACAATACAGAAGGGTAATAAGAAATTATAACAAAAAAGAAAAACCGAGGTCACAGGAGGAGAATTACTAGTTTGATTAGAGTTCATATTAATATGTTTTAAAATATCAAAAGGTCCACTTTGACTATACCTTCAACTAAAATATTATCTACTTTAAAGAGCCCTGGGCTTCTGCTGTTTAAATATAACAAAACTATATTTGATTATGGCACTTTTCATAAGGTTCCTTTCGAGGTCTGAAGGTAGGAACATCAGTTCCTTGGCGCCCTCCCATTTTATTGACCAACTCTTGTTCTTGACATGCTGAAACAATGTACTCGACTCTTCTTGTCTTCTAACATCATATTTATGTTGTTTCAGCCGAGTAAGCATCCTTATTTCTCTTTGTTATGATTGCTGACTAGACTGTTAAATACATTTCTTCCACTACCAAAAATAACACATATATCAACTTTTTCAAAAAATGTGGAATAATTTAAAAGCTCTGTAATATGGATAAATAATAAATTTCTTCTACTGGAAGATTCGTTTTCCTTTTCACTTCCTAATGGCTGTTTAGTTTTTACTATGACATTATTAATCAAGGTTCGAGGATATTTAAAGATCTTGAACTCTTGATAACACTTTGTCAATAAGCTCTTGTTGGGAGCTTAAACGCAAATGAAATAAAAATCAACTAGCAATACCTACATGATACACCCCTATATTTTCAAAAGAAACCTGTCTGTGAAGTTAGCAAAAGACAGCTTAAAAGTTCATAACTTTACTTCTACGTTAAATTTTCTATCTATTGAAAGCTTAGATTTTAAGTTAGACATACATAGATTTAATGTCAAAGTTTCAGCTAGCTATGTCTTCTAGTGGCTGATTAAACTTGTGACAAAATTTTGCCGACAAACTGACAGACAGACAGAAATGTTTCTAAAGGTGAATACGGTTTCTATAATGTATGAAACGTAGAAACAACCTGAAATGAGTCAGATCTATGCCATGTACAGACAAAACCTTTGTTTTATTTATATGGATGAATATTAATCATAATCCTTTCCAAAGGTTTTACATTTAATTTACACATAGAAAAGTTAATGATTAACGTAATGATAGTAAGGTCCTAAATATCTTCATATTCTCAGTCTAACCGTAGTCTTTTCTTTCAGTAAGACCAGGATTCAGTGGTGGTGTTTGCTGAAGTGTGAAATGAGATTCACATGATTCATGAGGTGATGTCTGATTTATAAAGTCCGTCGGATTCCGAAACAGTAAGATCATATAATGTAGCAAGAAGTCTCTTAATATTTTGAATAAATTTATTACTCCATAAATGTCATTTTTAAATAATTGAAAAAAGTTTAGATGATTACTTTCCGTGAAAATTTAATTGAAGCATCTGGAGGATGGCGTTTCCTTCATTAGAAAAATATGTACACCAATTAAAAAAAAATAGTAGTTATTCAGTTTTCATTCCCATAGACGTAATGGGAAATTGTGAGTAAGATTTAATTAATGGATAGATAAAAATATATTGAAAAGATAAGAAATTAATTGAGATACTTGTTGAGGTGTCAAGTGACAAGTGAGGGGGAATACTACAAAAGCACAGGGCAAAGAAAGTAGGCACCAGTGAAGTGCAACTTACAGTCCAGAGCTTAAGAGTTAAGGAAACAAGAGCGTCATGATGCAGGGACCAATGCTTTCAACCTTTCTGGTAACAATGTCTTACTAACGTATTTATTGAAAACAGTTATTTCCAATATTGTAAATATAAATTTTAAATCTATATATTAGCAGAAATCAAGAATATTCACTGATTTCATATCTCTAAAATGTATTTTCATACTAAATAAACATCTCTTTATTATAAAAGGAAAAAACATTTTAATGACGTTTCAAATGGAAATAAAAGTACTTAATATGTTATTCCCATTTAACATAAGTAGTGTTATATATTAATCAATTATAATAACTTACAACTTCCTAAACTCACCAACAAACAAACACACACACAAACACAACGTAAAATATACATATATACACACTCATATATATATATATATATAAAAAGATTTCACATAAACACATTAAATAACAATCAATGATCAAACCACAATAAGAAAATGGGAAAGCAAGACTAAGATCTTCCCCATTTTCCTATTGTGATATATATATATATATATATATATATATATATATATATATATAAAACTTTAAATTACACAAAGCACGACACAGAAAAGAGAATACAAAGAAAACTTACAGAATTCAATATTTCGAACTGTTGTTCGTCATCAGGAGAGTAGACTAGTAGAGAGGACGAAGTGAGAGAGATCTCCCCACGTCGAAGAACGGAGCGCGAATGAAGAAATAAAGAGTCAACCGAAGAGAGCAGCACTAGCGTAAAAAAGGAGCTAGGCACTAAACGTCGGAGAACGGAGAAAGCAAAAACAAAAGATAAAATTATAAAATTAAAAATTATAAATTAAATATTATAAAAAAGGAAATAATAAAAAAAAATAAATATAAATATAAAATAAAATATAAATATAAAATATATATATATATATATATATATATATATATATATTATAACCAATGAGATGAAACGATTCTACTATATTTCGATGTCCTCGTCGGCAGGAATAAATGTGAATCGCTCCAAAGGCTGATAACGACTTTTATATATATATAACTTTAAATTACACAAAGCATGACACAGAAAAAAGAATAAAAAGAACACTTACAGAATTCAATATTTCAAACTGTTGTTCGTCATCAGGAGTAGACTAGAAGAGAGGACGAAGTGAGAGAGATCTCCTCACGTCGAAGAACGGAGCGCGAAATATATATATGTACATAAATATATATATATATCGTATATATATAAACTTCAATATAGATAATGAAACATAGATACATTAAAAACACACACTCACATTTTTTACTGTGAGTATAATGCATATATCTTCATTTATTAAACGGAAAGGTGATCCCAACTGTCCAAACCCTTGGGCTGACAGGCAGTGGATAGTTTTTTACTCTTTCTTACTGTACTCCTTTGTTTCCCCAAACATCCCTTTCTGGAAATTTGTCCTTTCCTGCACTTTATACCGTTTTAAAAGACCACTATTTTCTCCGACTCTTCTCTCTCCTCTCACCCAAATGTTTCTGCATCTAGTGTTTCAGTTGTGTTTTTTACTCTGAAGAAGACCGCTTGTTACGGTTGAAAGATCTTAGTCTTTTTCCCCATTTCATATTGTGGTTTGATCATTGATATATTTATATAATTAAATATAACGATTTATCTAAATAAATAAATTAAATTTACAGAAGAACAGACATAAAAGAGATCACAAAAAACCCTCTACTATATTTCGACTCTCTTGTCATCAGGTAGAAAGATATGAGGAGTTTCAAATGATGACTCTCATGTTTTTGAAGCTATTCGCATCAACCTAATGACAAGGAAGTCAAAATATAGCAGTGAGTGTTTCGGAAAACCTCTTTAATAAGCTGTTGTAAGAACTAAATAAATAAAAACTTTAAACTTTCATATTACTGTTGGATAAACGATGTTAACTCTAAAATTCTTACTTCCAACTTTGAATACAAAAACTTCAACATTTGAAAGTCGATTTTAATCTAGAAATTTTACAAAGTCCCGATTTATTTTAAAACTATAGACCGTTGATTGTATTTAAATTATATATATATATATATCTTTTCAAAATTTACAGAAATTAAGTTCTAGATTTTCCAAAAGATAGATAGTAGTATCATATTGATAGTAATACAGTAATTACAAAATTACAAAGCAAAATAAAAAAAAATAAAAGTTTTAAGAGTTCCCAGAAAAATTAATGTTTTATTTGAAAAATCAATTTCATCTAACATTCTCCCAGTTTTAGAGTTCCACTGTACTTCCACAAAGAGAGCTGCATTTGACAGAGGTTTTCTATAAAAGTCTATTACATTATTACCAAAAAAAAAAAAAAAATTAGATTGGCTTACACTTAACTACACTATAAGAAAAAATATCTAACTGGTTAGCAATTTGACTTTTGTCTCCTTAAAAGCTTTCTCATTCTATAGTAGGTCAGAATTTGTGGAAAAAAATATCTTTTAAGTTGTTTTAAAAATTCGAGTATTCGAGTAGCTTATGAACGCTAGTAAATCAGCATTTCATATTAAGTTCTATTCAAGGGCTCAACATATAAATTGATTAGAGCATATTGTTAGTCAAATCCATCATACTATGGAAGCATCAGAAATTATATGTTTGATTAATGATGATTTATTTACAGTCAGAATTTTAATTTTCTTCTATCTCATATTAATTCATTAAAGGGTTTCTATTTTTTTTATTAAACCTCTCAATATCATTTTATTTGAGTAGATTCACTGAAAAAGTCAATCTAAACAATGTAAATAATTCCGACAACTATAGCAGGTGATCCATTCATCACTCCAGGATGAAGATTCAACATTTATAGCTTTATGCACTGTGGAAATGGAAATTTAAACAATTTTTTTAAATTGTAAATTTCCTTTTCATGTTTTTGTACTTTTTCATGTTAAAGTAATTTTAAATAATATATCCTCGTCTCATCTCTCACATCATGCTATATTTTTAGCTATAATTTCATTTTGATTTGTCAAACTGTATATCTATTTACAAGTTTTCAAATTTAATCATAAGTACAAACTTTTAAATGTTATTTAAATGAAATATTTAAATTTTAAGAATCTGAGGATTTTAGGTATTGCTTTTGTTACTTCCATGATAATACCAACATTCCATGACTATAGAGTTAGTATTTTAGGAGAAAAAAAATGTAGGTATCTAAAAACACATTTTAGCAAACAAATAACTTTCCCATCATGCATAATTGCTCCCAAACAATTGGGCACATCTAAACAATTACACTACCACTTTAGTGTAAAATATTAATTTGATCTATCATAGATTGTGAATTGTAGCGTGACTTTGCGGACCTCAAAATATGTAAATCAATCAAAATCTCTAAATTGTATTTTTTCATTATACTTTACTTATAGTAGAAGAAAATGGGTTTTATTAGCTAAGGTATTATATGGTAGAATGTGCTTTGTTCCTAGTTAGAAGGCGGGTTATTAGGTAATTATTCTAAATGCTTTAAACGAATTATACCTAGTGAAAGTAGTAGATTTAGTCAAGCATATCTGCAGTCATATTAACATGTTGGCATGAAATAAAATGAAATGAAATTGTAATGATGTTTTAACAGACATCCGTAGAATACAGTGCTTAGTAAAATTACTTAGGAATTTAGGAATCGGAAATGTACTGAACTATATTCTTATTTTAGCTAAAATGCGTTAATATAGGTCGTTCATTCAAACCTATTACTTATAGACATTATAAAAGAACAATTCACGCATGTATCGTTTCTTTGGAATACTTCTCAGTTCAGAAAACCTTAGAAAAAGATGTTAACCTTGAAAAAAGTTATGATACGTCGAGGAGGATTCCACAATAAAGTTTTATTATTAATAAAGTAATAAAATATATTTATATTTAAATAATAATAACTCTTATTACCATTATTGTTATTTTATGTATTCAAAGTTTAGAACTAGAAAACAGAGTGTAGATATTTTTCAGTACTCAAAATGTTTATGACTGCTTGGTGCATAGAATTAATAAAAACCTTAACTTTAACTCCTTAATTTCACTTAAATAGAATTTCATTCAAGATAAAATTTCACTATGTTTCATCTACAAACTTGATGCTATACTATCTGAAGTTTGCCTTTTAATTGTAAAGGTTCTGATATATTGAATTGTCTACATTGTGGCATGTCGCATGTTTTGCTTTATCAAAAGCAATTAACAGCTCTACTTTTTGCACTAATGAATATAATTTTATTTGAAATTTGAACAATCAGCTTTATGAACACTTGTGTCAATTACTTATGGTTTATGTTTGTGAGTTTTATTATGATGACGCTAACCACTCTAGTTTACCTAGCACATGTGCCAATTTGTTACCTTGCTTGTTACTGTAGACTGATCCTGTTAAAATGCAACAACTCTTAAACTTAGTGAAAGTGAACTAAGTATAGGTCAATTTTTTTACAAGGTCAATTTTATAAGGAACTAGAAATATTATTTATTAATTACTCTTAAGATCAACACATATAATCTATTCTGTATATCCCTAATATTTATGTTCAAAATATATTTAGTAAACCATTAATTAATTATGTAAATAAAATATCTATAACTATGAAAGATAAAATCTATTAATATCCGTTATAATTAATACTAAATTGTTGTCGAGTGATTAGGTCAACATTATATGTAAGTATGTGACCAATATTACATGCTATTTTTTAAGAAAAGATCCATTTCCTGTATAAATATATTTTGTCCGCATACAATACAACTGAGTATACGTGTATAACAACATTATAAACATACATCGAACTATTCAGATTTGAAATAATGTTCACATGTTTTTAAGAGCCACAATTTTTAAAACTTCAGCAAAATTATGATTGCTGAAGTTTTAAAACTATTAAAAGAAAGTTATTAAAAGAAATACTAATACTAAAACTATTAAAACTGTTTAAAATCTTAAATCTAGCATTTACCGTTGTTTTAGTATTTTTTTCAAAACCACTTTCCGAAAATTCTTTTTAATAATAGAAAATCTTATGGGACAAATTGAAAAATTGTCCAAATAATATGAGTTATTCCTTGTAACTCGTAATATTTAGCTTAAGCACCTTCCAAATAACTAGTGCAAGATATTTGCTACCTATACCGGTAAAAACTTAAATTCTAAATAATAAATAAAAATGTACTTAATTTAGCATAATTAAATCATTAAAAATACTTTTCAAAGTAGTGTTGAATTTTGAGAAACTACTGCAAACAGATAGAAACAATTATTCTATCAAATAACACATTTATAAAGGTGAGGATAAGAGTTTTGAAAATCTTCCCAGAATTCAAAATTAATACTTTCATTTTAATAGTTTTAATACATTAAGAAAGTGATTATGATTAATTATGAATAATTAATAAATAGTTTCAATGTTTTTTTTTAGGTTTTCCTCGTCTTATACAGTCCTGTCAAGAGTGAATGTGAGTACCATAAAAAAATACTCATTACTAACCATAAACACAAATTAATTAATTATTTATAATTAAAAAAGATTTTATATCATTAAATAAGTTACAACTGTTAAAACAATTTTTTCATTCTATTCTATCGATTTGCTCCTCAAAATAGGAGTTACAATCTTTCGGAATTGATATGGGTATGTTCTGACAATACAGTAAAAATTAGGATTCTTTTACATAAATCTACATATGTAATTATTTCAACAACAAATCACAAACAAAGCTCGAAAACCTACCAGAACTCCTGTCTACTTTACCCATCGAAAAAACAACAGCTTTAGTTTATTCGAAAATTTTTCGATTAAAATCAGTTTCATAAAATATATTCCCATGGTTTTACTAAGTTCAGCTATTTTAAAAACATTTTCTGATAAACTGTTTCAGTGGAAGAACGTATTTGGGGATCGTTCAAAGCCACACCTGGACAATTCCCCTATATAGTCTACATGTCTGTCAACAAGGGTTCACAAATTCAGGACTGTGCAGGCACAATATTGGATGAAAATTGGATCGTGACTGCTGCTTCTTGTATCCAGGGGTACACTGGTTATTTTGTTTTGTTTCAACCATACTGACATGTAGGACCTTAGGATGCAATATTCTAAACATAATATTTCATTCAAATTTAACTGCATCACTGCATATAGCCTTAATCAAAGAATCGTTTTCAGTTGAATTCGGTTCAATGTGTTTGATTGTCGTGTGGCATTAGGATTAAGGGTTTGCTTTTAGAATTACAGACCTTCACTGAAGGTCCATTATATGTGCTTATAATGATCACAATAAGTTTGTTACCAATAAGTAGGCAAAATTAATTATAATAAATAAAGTAATAATAATAAAGAAAAATGAAAGACCTTGTCTTAAATCAATTCAACAATCATCTATCCAACAGCTATTTACGCGATCTAAAATAAAAAAAGAAGCATTAACTCCTTAATATATACATCTTGAGTAGAAATTTGAAACCATTACTGAATTTCATAAACTTCAGAAAATGCAAAATGAATTCCTTCGATTATTAGTTTACAAATTAGGAATACTTATACTGGATTTGAACTATTAGGCAAGTAAGTGAGTACCACTCACAGATATAACATTAACTCTGAGCTGTTAACTCTATATAGAATTATCAATTTTTCTAGAGAAACTCATATTCTTGTTAAGAATCCCAACTTTCCATTTCTTCACATTTTAGTACAACTATCGTTTCAACTTCATCACCACAAAACTGATTATGTGCAAAGTTTCACTTTAGTTAGATTTACTCATTTTGCAAATTCTTACCAATTCCCAGATTGTTTCCTTCTACAAAAAAAAATCTTTCCGAATTAATTATCTTAATAACATGATAGCATAAACCAAATATTTTGTTTTAAAAAGAATAATTACAACTGTTTTTACGTAATTTAATCTCAAATGTACATAAACTAAAAAAAGTTTTAAAAATTACAATGAACAATCAATCCAACAGTCCAACTAGAGGTGGTTACTGAACAATCCAAAAAAATGTCCTTCTCTCTGTAGTTTTTCAAGTATATTTAATAAAAATTAAAACATGGTCATTTTATGTTTACAGATTTTTGAATTACGATGCATTTTAAACAAACTAAAACATTAATTTGTTCAGCTATATATTAGATGCAATGTTAATATATGTTAAGGAGGCACATATCGCCTCCGTACAGCGGGCTGCAATTCTGATCTCAATTGGTAACGTTCAGTTTTATTTTTTGTACAGTCGACTGTTTTTAAAGTGTTCGGTGTTATATATCATATATTCAATCAATAAGAGACAATCGTAATTTACACGCTAAATTAATCCAAAACATTAAAAGTTGAAAAAATCTGTAATATTTTTTTATGTCTTCGGTATA
Source organism: Hermatobates lingyangjiaoensis (assembly GCA_026182355.1). NCBI lineage: Eukaryota > Metazoa > Arthropoda > Insecta > Hemiptera > Hermatobatidae > Hermatobates > Hermatobates lingyangjiaoensis. The sequence continues at coordinate 2,430,783 of JAPFBL010000089.1, forward strand.
AAGAAAAATATTTCAAAAAAGCATCATAATTGTGATATAATGGTACAATTTGTTAATTAAGCACCAGAAAAAGCCACGGAAAATCACCGGCAAAGATTCACTAACATATTTAAAACATCCGTCATCATCAGGACGAGATGTCCAAACAGAGTTTTCTTTATTTCTCCTTAAAACGGCTTGTTGCCAAAAAGCATAAAAAATTCAGATTTTTGGTTTCTTTTTATGTTTGCAAATGTCAAGAATTATTTATTAAAATATTATTGTTAAATAACACTATATGCTGGGCTTCAATTGGTTTTTATCATAATCTATCAATAATGACAAAATATTAATCATAATCAGGACAGTGAATGGAGATTTTTTTTCTAATTTTTCGAGTTTATTTCGAAGCGTCAGTGCCCCAAATATGTTGAGTTTTTAGTTAAAAACTCAACATATTGTATAAAATATGTGAACTCAGAAATAATTTTATAACAAGATCTATGGATTGTGTAGACAATGCTTCTATAATAAATAGCTTTGAAAATGGAGCTAATTGTAGATGCTCTAATTCAAAGCATGCTGTGGCACATGGTCTTGCATTTATTTTGGAAATGATTTGTATATATCTAAAGAAAATAGTTAATTTATATGTGTCATTATGGCATAACATTATGTAAAGTATACTTGTGTTTTATTATAGAGCTTCTTCAGTGAACATTCGTGCAGGGACCGTCGTGAAAACAGGAGGGGATGGCGTTCAGAGGAGCTCTACCACATTCAAAGTGAACCCCGGTTATAATCCCAACACTGGTGAAAACAACATTGGTCTCTTTAAGCTTTCAGAACCTCTCTCTTTTGGTGGTGAGCGAACCTGAGCTTTGATAAATCTAAACTTATACTATATCAGATCATTTATAATCAAATTGTTTAAAAAGGTTTTATAATCAATTCTTTACAATTTTTATAATTTATTCTCAATTGTTATTCTGAAAGTAAAAACTATTTTTCTGAATTAAGTATTTGTCTCGAAAACTAAGAGGGGTATTAGTTTGTGACCTATCTTTAGACTCAGAGCTATGAAGTATTTTAAAAGATGAAGAACAGAATGATGAAACTGAAGCAACAAAATTCTACAATTCGTTTTGAGTTTGTAGTTAAACGACTCATTCTCTTCTTAAATTGTAATAATCCTACAGGGAATAAATGCATCTACATAATGCCGACTATGCATATTTTGAGTAACATCTCTCATAACGTATACAGTAAAACAATTTTTCTTTTATCCTTAATATATTAAAAAATGAATTTCAGTTTTTAACAAAATAAGGTTACACTGAAGTGACTTTGTTTTAGCAAACATCAAGAACGTCACTCTCCCCAAAAAGTCTCAAGCAGCTATAGACAGTTTTGCAGGAAAAGATGGGCAAATTGCTGGTTGGGGTAAAACATCTTTAGGTAAAAGAACAATATTGATTTTTTAATTTATTAATAGACCTTTTTTATTATTAAAGAAAAACTCAATCATGTGTGCATGGGTATTCATCAGCAATTAACAGAACTGATTCAGTAATTGTTCAAAGTATACAACTTAACATAACAAGAAACACAATATAATATAATGAACTAATTTTTTAAAAGGAAACATCATCCAAATAGACTATTTTTTGTAACAGTGAAGCAAGTCAAGATTTCTAAGTAAACTCAAAGTCTCAACGAATCTACCAATAGCAAATTATTACATATTCCGTAAAACGTTAAAAGCAATGCGACAATAAGGGTAAAAAAAATGAAAATTATACAGTTTAAGATTACTATAAATCATTGTACATATAAAACATTATAAGTAATGAGATTTAATTTTGAAATGTATGCTATACTTCAACATTTGCAAATGTTTGTAAATAACTTATCCAGAAAATGTTATTCCTCAACAACAAATTGTTAGAACCAGAATGACACCAAACAAATACATAAAAATGGTGTATAAAACTTTAAAAATATTTCTGATTAATTATTAGAAATTGAAAAACCCTAATTTTTTTTTATCATTGTTTAGAACCGAAACTACTTTTGTATATCCACTAAAGTGGCAGATTTTCAAGCGGTATACTGAGGTTGCTCAAGCTCTCCAAAGTGATGTTCACGTGAACAAATCTGCAGTGTTCTACACTCAAATATATGATGAAGAAACATATTATTGATCTCGTTCGAAATAAATTGATTTATTTGAATGTGATTACCGTGTAAAGGGTTTATTAAAATCTAAAGTAAAAGTGTTATAAAAGTATTATAAAAGTTATAAAAGTGTTATAAAAGCCAATCAATATACATGATAACCATATAATTGGCATAAAGTACATTAAAATACCTTCACCACCAATTAAATTAGAATAAAGAAATATTATTTCTTAACGATAGCAAGAACTATAAGTCGTTTTAATGTCCTTAAAGTCCAAACGGTGCCACTTAAAAATTCTCGAAGGAAACCTACACAGTTTCACGTAGAAATACATAATCAAAAATGCTTTTAGGTTGCTTTAATCAACAAAGATGACAAGAATTTCCGTTTCTTGATCACGAAATTATTAATTAAATAACAACAAAATATCTTCAAAAATTTTTTAAATGTATTAGTTTAAAGAATATAGCACATACTGTGATCATAATGTATTTGTAACATACCTATATTACAAGGTTATAACATTTAAATTATGTAACACTTGTAATTAATCCTAAAATATGTTATAAAATTGATTTTACAGAACAATAAAGAATGTTGTAATGTCACTATCTAAAGATATACAGAGTCTAAAATATAAGAATTAAATGTATTAAATGAATTAAATAGAAGTTTAAATTTATAAGTCTGGATAGTACGATATTTAATAATTTTAAATGTTTTATATGTTTTACAGTTTAAAATAACTGCAGTTATTAAAAAAAATAGACTTCACGTTTAAAGCATTAAAATACTTCACGTTTAAAGCATTAAAATTTCCTTTAAAACATTTTAAATTTGATAAATGCATTTACTGTTGGTAAAGAAAGGTTCACTTGTTTTTGATGGACTCAGAAAACCACAGAATAAGATTCATTTTTTGAATATGTTGAAATCAGACGCTAAATTTATTCATGTTAACTCCTCCAATAGTGAGTTATAAAACTTTTCATGTATTCTTCCTTTCACAAGAATATAAAATTTAAAATGATCTTTTGCAAGGTGGCATGATCTATTTTAAAATTAATTTATAAAGTTTTAGCGCGACAAATAAAATTATTGAAAATTGATTAAATTGAAGTTAAAAAAGGAATAGATCAGGCAAAGAATTCCCCTCTCACATCCATCATAGAGGCTGTTGTTAAAATGGAAAGCCAAACCCTAGACCGACAACTTTTCGCGACTCAAGAAGACCAAACGACAACGAAATAATGTATACCGAATACCGAATAAAAAAGTATGAATATTTACTTACTGACTCCACAAATACAGCAGTAGTAGGTACATGGCCTGGAAAATGGAAAATTAGCATGACCTGCTAATTACAACGCGCACTACAATGAGCTGAAAGAACATTGGTAGTTGGTCGTTGGTTAACATACATTTAATAATATATATATTGGCTTAAGCCTAAAGTGTAATATGAAATTTACTTTCATATCTACAGATAACTAATTTTATTTGATAATTTCTTAAAGTTGTAGTAAGGCAATTAATTACTGGTAATATATATTGCAAGTTATAGATTAACATTTTGTATGTTGGCAGTTACTGGAACTGACTACCTGAGGTATGCAAACATCAAAATTGCCTTCCAGAGCTACTGTCAGATCTTGGTTCCCAACTTCTACGGCAAGAATCAACTGTGCAGTAATATTCTCCTAAATGTAGCTGATCCTTGCTCGGTAATCCATTATATAAATATAGTGATCTACACCATAATACGCGTAACTATAGTGTACTAACTGCTATAGTACATCACATAGCAGTTCATTATTTGCAGCGATTCGGAGACAAAACAACCTCTCATTTTGAATGTTATACTTTATTTCAAAGCTTCAAGTTCTTATTACTTAATATAAAATTAAATATATTAAGTAATAAAACTTTTTAATATTTTCAAAACATTTTAATATATTACATAAGTTGGTGGAAGAAGTGGATGATATAAAATAATGAGTGAGAGAAGAAGTTCTGAGATAGAGGAAATATCGTAGATCATTGAACCTACAGAAGAGTCTATGACAGTATAAAGTTACTAACATCCGTATTAACAACCAGGAAAGGATTATCAAGATTTGGGAAAAGGGCAAGAATAAAGAATTGAGGGAGAAGGTTGACTAAACACAAAGATAGCAAGAATGAAGGCCAAATGTCTTTTGGTAAGACAACATAGTTACATACTACTATTGTCCCTGGTGATCGAGAATCAGGCGCTTTAAAATATTTTATGAGTTCCTCATCTCGGGGTAAACCTTCATCAAGGACAATACAATTAAATGAGGAATTCAAAAAAGAAAGATAATTAAAAGTGGCATCGTAGAAAAGCGACTAGTAAAAAAAGGGATTAAAAAGTTACCTCAAGGCCTTTTATCTTCATTTCTTTTTGTTAAAAGTGCGCAATCCAATCGGACTATCTAGTTTTGTATATGCCTTATACAATATATTATTTTATTAATAGGTATATTAATTATTATACATGCATATATCATTGTTAAAAACATTTCACATAAACACGTGAAATAACAATCAATGATCAAACCACAATATGAAAATGGGAAAACAACACCAAGATCTTTCAACCGTAACAAGCGGTCTTCGTCAGAGTCAAAAACCCAACTGAGATATATGTAGTATGTGTGTGTGTTGTGTTTATTTGTGTGTTGGACTACTTAAATAAATATTTAATTAGATCATATGTTTTACAGGGTGATCTTGGAGGTCCACTGACTGTTGAAGAAAACAGTTCCAAAGTTCTTGCTGGTATTATTGCTGAGGAAAACTCTTTATGCATTATTCCAGTTTCACGTATCTTCACCGCAGTTGCTCCCTACCTCGATTTCATAAACAAAGAGACTGGAATTGCAGTGGAATAAAGAAATGTCTTATTCAAGATAACAAATAAATACAGTTATTTGATGATTCTATACAAGCATGCATTAAATAAATTCTTGTAATCACGTATTCAAATTTATTCTTGTGTATAATAATTTGTTTACAACATATTGAAATAACAATATTAATTTTCAGATTACAGGTAAAGTTTTGAAAGTGAATCAAAACAGATTAAATTTTGATTCTTTTTTTTTTTAACTCAAAAATATTCTTGAATAAGGGTTATTCTTTGTTGGTATTTCCAAAAGACTAATCATACAGTGAAGACCAAACCTAATATATATTTTGCTAATTCACACTAAAGTTGATGCAGACAGAATAAAATATTAAACTTTTATCCATATTATTTCTTTATAAAGTAGCAAAATATAAAACATTCAGCATATGAAAGTACAATAGGAAATCAATGAATCTCTCAATTAATGTTATACTCTATGCTAATTGAAGAAATGTTTTTAATTATATGGACACTCATACAAGATATTAATTAAAGTAGGAATAATTAAAAAATATAAAAAATAAACTTTTAAATACTTTATTCAACATTAATTTATTAAATGTTGAATAAACATTTATTCAACATTTAATTTTAAATGTTGATGCAGACATTCAATAAATATTAAATGTCTGCATCAATATTCAAATGTCTTCAACAGACGTGTTTAAATATTAAACACGTTAACACTTTATTTAAAAATATTTTTATCACTTGAATAAAGTAGTACTTTAAAATATCCATTTCCTTGAAAAAAAGATTAAATCAGTAAGTAGGCTGTTTGTGTGTGTGTGTGTGTGTGTGTGTGTGTGTGTGTGTGTGTGTGTGTGTGTTTGTGTGTGTGTGTGTAGGTGTGTGTAGGTGTATGCAGATGTGTGTAGGTGTGTGTAGTTGTGTGTAGATGTGTATAGGTGTGTGTAGGAGTGTGTACGTGTGTAGGTGTGTGTGTGTGTGTGTGTGTGTGTGTGTGTGTGTGTTGTGTTTGTGTGTAGGTGTGTACAGGTATGTGTAGGTGTGTGTGTGTGTGTGTTAGAGGTTTTAACTAAAAGAGGTTTTAACTGTTAGAGGTACACATTAGGATTTAACAGGGAAAGGAGCTGGCCAAGAGACATGATATACAAAATCAATGTTAGTCAAAAGGTGGATTTTTCTTATTTTTTTTATATATAAATAAATTTATAAAGAACAAGTAAAGGTAGTTAATTAGGAAACAAAATAAAAATATCCAAAGCAGTTAACGTAAAAGAAAAGAGGTTTATCATGGGCTTGGGTCAGGTTGGGCAAGATTTTTTAGGCCCGATCATACCTCAAGGAAGGATTCAAATTTTTGTTACCATGATGCAGTCTAGAATCAGTGATAGATCAAATTCATATTTTACACAAACATAGACCTTATAGTGTAGAAGAACCTTATTGTGTTTGGGGGTAATATTGCATGATGGGAAAGTCACTTTTCTAGCCAAGATATGCTTTGGATAACATTTTTTTCCTAAACTACTAAACCTTGAGAGTAATTAAACTCGGAATTATCATGAGAGTGACAAAAAAACCCTGGATTTTCAAAACTACTGGAAGTAATTTTTTCAATGATATGTATTCATTTAGGCTTATGATTGGTTCTGAAAACCTGCTATTCTGATATTCTGACGATTCATAAATTAATCATGAAAACATTGCAAATATTTTGATTTTAATTTGAGTATCTGAAAACTAGGAAATACCTGGGATTAAGTTAGTAAACAATTGGGAATTGTTTATCCTTATCCTGCAGTCTCGAACTTTTTGCTATACACGCCAGAACTTTTACAGTAGTAGAACTGACAAATGGATTTAGAATAAAACAGTTAATTGTTGGCGAAAACAAACCGGTTCCAATTTTGTTTACAAAGTTCATTCTAACTGAACTTACATTTGTAAAGATTACTATACCTTCAAAAGAGACAATTTAAAAATATATCTAGAATATCTCTAAGAAAATGTGTACTTCATTACTATGAAAAATACAGACTCTGAGTCTAGAAGTGGTAGAAACGATTGACTGCATTATATGAGAATGGGAGGCGACCGTATAGAGAGGATGACTAGTTTTGACAAATCATACCTAACATTAGAAAAATGATGGATATTTCTCCATGTACATTCCTGAAGGTCATTAAAGAACTTAAAATCTTAAGTTCAATTTAGTTACAACAATGGTATGTTTAATTTGATCGGTATGGACGCGGAATATACTAGTCCAATGAGATTTAGGCTCACAGTTCAATGATTTCAACAATATGTCAGATTGATCAATTGTTTCAAGTTTCTTTAACTAATAAAATGATTATACCCATATGATATCAAATAATTGATTAATATGTATGAATAGCCATATTAAATTAAAGCTGAAAATCAGTTGGTTGTCAACGGGTTATAATATTATATTAACTTATAGTAATGTTGAATGTAGGCCACTCCAGACAATTTTGATCTTTTCGTTATCTAAAAGAGAAGGGACCAGATTAGTCCAGTAGCAACGTGCTCACCTCTGGACTGGTGGATCCGGGGTTCAATACCCGCTCTGGTCCTCGATTTATTTACGCGGGAGGTGAATAAATCTGAATACGTAGAACCTCGGTGAGGACGTTAAACCTTCGGTCTCGAGCCTGTGCGATGTCAGGAACTCGTTACAGATTCCTACTCTGAACACACTTCAGTTAGGCGAAATGTAGGACTCCCAATGAAGAATGTTCATTGTGTGGGATCACAAAGGGCGAATGTTTGGGCTATGTGTGTTCCTTTGTGAGAGGTTTTTGTTCGTCTCCATAGATAATATTAACCGACAAAGATAGGTTGAAGTTGTCTATATTACTCAAATAATAAACTAAGTAAAAATAAAAACTGAATTCGAAAGGGTTCAGTACTGGAAAAAAACAAAATTACTCTAACATAACTAATAGTGATAAATTGTTCCGTTTTCAAACAACAAAAGAAAATATAATTTTTGCAATACATTCTTCAAAAGCTTGAAGTTCTTTAAAAAAATAATTGGGTGTTTTATTAATTAATAAGTAAACTTCACTCTTAATATTTATATGAATAATTTTCATTACAACAACTGAAATACCGTACTATTGCCTTGCAACTCATTAAATGGTAAAAGTTGCTTTAAATTGCAACTTTCTTAATGAAAAAGAACTTTAAATCTTATCCAGTAATTCACTATGTTATCATCGTTATATGCTACAAGCATAAAGTATAATGATAATGTGAAAAAACAATTTTTTAAAAATAGTGCTTTGTCCTTTTTTAGAAACGTATTAAAAAAAAGGGTATGAAAAAGTTTATATAACAATTACAAATCACACCTTTTTTTAAATCTCAACAAAATCTAAATCTATAATTCTTCGTATGGTAAGAACCTTATTGTTTTCTACAATTTTTAGATTCTGGGGGTAAGGTACTTATGGGATCATCAAAACGTACTTTATGCAAACACAGACTACCTTTTTCGCATTTTTCTGATCATTCCAAAATTTTATATTTTGTGTCTACTGTTTGTCGGAATGAAGTATATGATAGCGATTTTATAACTTTTTGATAATTATGAGGAAAAATTGCTTTTTTAATTATATTAGTAACAAATTTAGTATAATTAACTTTTTCTTAAAAACTTAATTCCTATTTAGTATTAAAGAAATAAAATTATTTAGAATGAAATAAGTGTAAAAAAAATTAAAATAAGAATGAACTTTTTATTTTTAATATTTACGTTTAATTAATCCGAAATGTCTGAGAGACGCTGTTTGAGACGCGTTATTCTTAGAGCGAAACCTATAATTTTCTCGGTTTTATTTAACATATTACTCGGATGTCATCTAACCAGTATAAAATTGTAAATAAACTATATTTATAAATATTAATATAACTTATTTAACTCTACTATTAATTTCATTATTTTGAAATATTTGTAGACAACTATTCAGGAAATGATTTTCTATTGATATATTTTTTATTAACAGAACTTTAATTATGAGAATTTTAAATCTAAAATTTCTTTCTTTGATAGCAGTAGTTGAGGGAAAAAGCAAAAGTTTCTTTATTGGTACAGTGTAAGAGCCCATCTCGTAATTCAATGTTGCTTTAAAATTACAGCTCTACTTCAAAGTGTTGTTTTTTTACAATGGTACTAATGCTATTTCATGTATGAATAGTATTCAAATAGAACCTCAATTATCCATGAATACTTAAACCATATCAAAGCTTTAAACATTGACAATGTTTTTATACAAACTTTATGAAAATATAAATGAATTAATTTAGAATAAAAATGGAAATTATCCTTGACAATCATATGAGCTGTAGATGTACTTCATTACTGGAAAATTGAATTTTTACACTGAAACAAAGTAAATGGCATATTATTAAATGAATTTTGTTTAACTTTCTTTTCTCTCATATTAAGAAAATCAGTTGTAAAAATGAAAGGACATTTAATACATTAATATGATTTAAAAAGAAAATTCTTTCACTTTTTTCTTAAATACACTTAGATAAAATACAACATTTATAATAGGAAGCTTTACATTAGTTTGTATGTACTCTTTAGGTTGAATTAGAACACATCTGTTAACTATTACCATTAAATACGCATTCAAATTGTCAGGTTTAATTTTCGTTTTAACTAAATTTTTGTAAATACTTGTTCTAACATTAAAAATACACTTCAAGAATTATCTCACTATCTAATTCATAAATGAAATATGAAGTAGTTTTTGTGTATTACGTTTTTAAATTGCTCTCCAAAATAATTGTGAGTCGGTAGTTTTAATTTTTTGTGGGTTTTCCTGAACTATGTGTGTAGGGAAATTTAACTTTAATGGGCTACTAGCATTTCTAATTACTGCAGAGATAACATACCACAGTAAATTGGTATTAATGAACTATTATAGCCAAATGACGTATAAACTGATTTCAAGTATATAAGACAGGGCAGTGTGGTGTTCTTCAGTTCAACTGGAAGCGAACACCAATCCTTCAGTTTTGCGCTATCTTTAATTTCAAACGAATCTACTCTCTTCTTGTCAATATGAAAACTTTTACGGCTCTTCTGGTAAGCAAAACATATTTCAATTATTATCGAAATAAGTTACTGCAAATTTAAAACCTCTCCTTGTTCAAAAATAATTGTGCAAACAAAAATCAAAATTGAATATCATTTATGTAACAGCTTCACATATAGAGTTGTACCTCTCTTGAAACGAAGACAAAGAAACTTAAAGTCATTGTTTATTTTAAAATAAACTTGAAAATAAAATTGAAGCACCAATTAAAGTTATCCCTGTCAATCGTGTTCAGTGAATTTATTTCAATAACTATTACTATAATTTCTGAGTGATACAAAGTGACACGGGTAGTCAAGAATATTTATAAATGTGACGTAACTTTTGCAGATGAAATACGAGATTTATGGAGACAAAATCAATGCAACAAAATTGTAAAAGTCAAAACAATATATATTCAAATGTTTTTGAATTGGTCAAACTAATATTATGTATAATATTAGAGATGTCAATGCATGTTTTCCTTGGTACATTCAATGAAAATATGGTTATCGACATCAATAACGATGTTGGAAGTCGCCTATCGACATGGATTCCTTGGTACTATCCTTGGTACATTCAATGAAAATATGGTTATCGACATCAATAACGATGTATGGAAGTCGCCTAGCGACATGGATGCTCACCTAACTCTGATGGAAGAAGCGTACTGTCGGGTTTTAGACGGATTCGCTCAAAAATTGAGTTCACTAGATGATTTAAATCACATAATAACAAAAATAACGGAGTTCAGGACATATAGTAAAAACGGTCGAGGAATCCATCCTTTAATTTCATCATAAGTACTAATGTCAAGTGAGGATCTCTCATATTGTCCCATTGTACTCATAACGGGGGACTCTATTCAGCAACCATGATGCTGCCACGGCTTCCGATGGTATATATGCTGATATTGTACTGGTCAAGAAACAATCGACAAACCCTTCTGGCTTGTGTCTCCCCTTCATAGCACCAACAATTCTATTCTTCAGTAAACGCACTGTCAATAACTATAATATATTTGCAGGTATGCCTCGTGGTCTTATACAACCCTGTCTACTCCGACCGTAAGTAAACTGATTCAATTGTAATATATATTATATTCAGTTTGTTTTTTAAAAACGATGTAACACTTGAAATTATTTAGTTCAGTTATAGAATAAAAGTCTTTATACCAATGTTCTTGAGACGGTAAAATTGAACATTCAATAAATTTCTATTTGTGCAATATAGCGATCAATACGATTTCTTTTTCAAAATAACGTAACTATTTCTATCATTTTAAACAATTCAGATCTTTTTAATTTAAAATGACATATTTTTTTGTCAATTTTTTATGACATTCATTAAGCCTTATTATAATTTTAATGATGCAAATGTATCAACTTCTTATATTATTTTTCTAATGAAAAATAAAAATAAACCATAGTTTAAATGTTCTTTTAAATAACCCAATATTTCTTTCCTATTTCTCTGAATGCATTTATTTTTAAATTAACCTATTGTATTAAAAAGGAAATATGGTTGAACTAAAATATACTGTGAATTAGACATTTGTGTACGTGTGTGTGTGCTTTATGTATGTCTTGGAGTTACTGGGGACAATACATGAATACGGAAATTAAACATAGAGTCGGTAGCATTTTCTTTATATTTTAACATTCATCAATTAATATCTGGAAGTAATTTAATGTGTAACCAAAGTCATTCATGACAATATTGCGACTCAAAAGAGTTGATTTGAAAACTAAAACTTCTATTTCTATGTAAACTACAAAATCACATTCAGATTCATGAAATTGTCAATCTTAGTGATAATAATAAATATTCTGCATAGAAATATGAATTTTGCTATTATTCTTTGATTTCTTTTTTCAAAATCTGTTTATTGATAACACCACCTACATAAGCTGGTGTTGATATTAAATCAAAAATTTGTGGCTTCATTTATCCAACACATTTTTTCATACTCTACGTCAAGCTATTCGACATAACTTATTACATAACTTACTTATCAAAAGCGTTTGTCCGCGGTTACCTCTAACGATAGCGCCCCTTGTGTTACTCTCTTTCACTGACTATATTAATTAATTATGTTTTTTAAACTTTTATTTTTGACTTTAAGTTTTATACTTTTTTAAATATAATATTTTACGGTTTGAACTTATTAATTCAACAGCTCACTTATTGATTACACTCAACATGAATTGAAAGCAATAGAAAGGTAGGCATTTTTGTTTAACCAAAGAAAATAAGAGTAGTTTCAACACACCAAGTAACTTCTGATCTCAAGAAATTACATTACTTCTTTCTAATGTCCTTTATCAAAGTAACCACATTACTTTTGGAGCGATCATTATAAATTATTGTGACATATTTACAATTTGTTTCAACGTATTAACCTTAATAATATTTTAAAAATGTTCTGGTTATACATTAAATCTCTCTGTTTTAATTCCAATAATGATATTCAAAAAAGTAAGACAAAATCGTAGCAAATAAAAAAAATAACTAGAGGGTATATATCAAGTTATTTCAACTATCAAAGGTTTGTTGTAATTATTTATTGCAGCTGAAGAACGTATATGGGGATCATCAAGAGCCACGCCTGGTCAATTCCCTTACATTGTGTTTATGATCATCGAAAAGGGTTCTAGCTCGGTGGAGTGCGCCGGAACCATTCTGAGTGAAAAGTGGATCGCAACATCTGCTGCTTGTGTCCAAGGGTGAGACCTGCTTTCACTACTCTGTCAAAAAAAAAAAAAAATCCTAAACAATTCAAAGATTTTGGGTCTCGTGATTCTATGATAACTTTTAAATAAATCTACATCCATTGAAATGAAAATATATCAATACCAAATTTCGAGTCATAAACGAGGCAATAACAAACTGTGCCTATTAACAACAGCCCCATTCCTATAACTCTTGTAAAAAGTTTAGTAAAACCTATAGCACATATGAAAATGTAACCATAATTTAGAAACTTGCTTCTTGATTAGTTTCTCTGTCGCCCTGAATATTGATTTCATTATTGCGTCTAAACTAGATAACATACTTCCTACAGTCTACATGTTTTAACTCTTCCCTTCGGGACGAGAATGATTCTCAAATGTTTTTCCTTTTATATAGGTGAAGTAGAGTCAATTAGGAGGATTAAGGTCATTTGTTCAAAGGTGGGGTTGATTAACCTAAGAGGTCGCTGTTACTACCTGGGCCAGGTCTATTTGGCCTTGTGTACCAAATAACTTCAAAATTTTATGGCTCGTTTCTAACCACATTTCAATATTCAGTTAGAAACCAACCATATAATTTTAAAGCTATTTGGAAGACAAGCCTAGGTAGTAACCTGGGCTGACCCAAACGAAATCGTTATTCAGGAAGACAGAGAAACTTATCAAGAAGCAAGTTTTCTCAAATTATGGTAACATTTTTAATAATATGAGCTTAAAGAAACGACTAATACTAAAATTTACAAATAAAGTCTATACTTATATGAATATGATAGCTTTAAAAAAAACTATAGAACAGTATGCAAATGCATCATATTGCAAATATGTAACTATGCATGTGGCATTCACGTGATAAATAATTTGTGTTTTATAGAGCAACAAAAGCAACCATTCGTGCAGGAACAGTCGTCAAAACTGGAGGTGATGGAGAAGAAAAAACTGCTACTACATTCAAAGTGAATCCTGGATACAACCCTGCCACTGGAGAAAACAACTTAGGCTTAGTTGAGCTTTCAGAAGAACTCACTTTTGGAGGTACGTACAATTTCACAGTTCTTAACGCGTATGTGATTGCTCATTTTCTATTAAAATAAATATATATTTATAAATAAACACATATGTTTCAGATAATCTCCAGAAAGTTGCATTGCCCAAGAAATCTCAAGCAGCAGTTGACTCATTCGCTGGAAAAGAGGCCTCCATCGCTGGATGGGGAAAAACAAGTCTAAGTAAGATGACAATTCTTCGCCTATAGTACTGCAAAGAATTCAGGACTTATAAAAGAAAAGCTTTATTTTGTTTAAAAAATTAGAAGGACTTATTACAAACTTAAAACTATTATTAGCTAAATATCGACAATCTGCCTCTTACATATTTGTGTAGTCATGTTTCGTGACCGATAAAGGTGACATGCACAAGTATTGCGATATTAGAAAAAAAATTAATTGCGATACACTTCAACTTCTAGATAAGACAAGTTACCTATATTATTATATAAAAACATTATATTTATTATATATATATGAAGTTTAAACCACAATGGAAAAAGGAAAATTATAGAAATAAATGCCTTTTACTTTATGTCATCAGAGAGCAAACAAAGAAAAAATTGAGAAGCTAACATAAAAGTATGGATAAGGAAGGTAACAAAAATTTTATTTCTATAGGTTTTCTTTTTCCATTGTAGTTTAAACTGTTTTTTTAAAGACCTCTTTCATAGGCCTATAAAACAGAGAAAATATAGGAAATAATCCAATCATTCAAAAAATTTTTCTTTTTCAAAATTTTATACTTCTGCATGTTTTCTATTGTCAAAATTTCGATTGTACTTCTTATTCGTAACTAGTTGTGCTTTTTATGTATGTTTGATTTTTGAATGATTTAATTATTTCTTATATTTCCTCTGTTTTGTAGGCCTATGAAAAAAGTTTTAAATAAAAACCGAAACGTTGGCAATGAGAGTTTAATGAACCTGATGAATCGAGTCTTCAAACACGCGAAATAACAATCAATGATGAAACCACAATATGAAATGGAAAAACAAGACTAAAATCTTTCAACCTCAACAAGCGGTCTTTGTCAGAGTCAAAAACCCAACTAAAGGTTTTTAGTTGGGTTTTTGACTCTGACGAAGACCGCTTGTTACAGTTGAAAGATCTTAGTCTTGTTTTCCCATTTCATATTGTGGTTTGATCAGTTATATATATATAAAAGTGTCACGTGTTCATTCAAACTACAGTTGTTGAAATCCAAAGACTATTTTTCTTTGGAAAATAATTTGTAATGCAATACTTAGTTTTTCTGTTTCAAAATTTATACTTCTGCCTATGAAAAAGGTTTTAAATAAAAACCGAAACGTTTGCAATGAGAATTTAATTTGAACCTGAAGAACTGACCGAGTCCCGATAAACTTTAGTTTTGTGACGTCAAAACTAACTATTTATATATATAACGTCAACGTTAATTTATTATAATAACAATTTGGCAATTATTGATTAATTCTTATTGTCAAAAGAAGCGATTTTATTAGGATATTGCAAGTTATATCAAATGAGACCATGCGACTACTTATGACACAGCATTCTAACACAGTACTTATGTTGGCAGTCACTGGAACAAACTACCTTCGCTATGCAACTGTCACAATCGCCTTCGAGAGTTACTGCAAGTCACTGGTGCTTAACTTCTACGAAAAGAACGAACTCTGCAGTAATATCCTTAGCAATCTCGCAGATCCCTGCCTGGTAAACAAGCATGTTATATCTTATGATTTTCTTGATAGGATGTATGTCAATATCTAAGACTAATTGATTTATTTGAATCAGATTGTTGCAACCATATATTAATTTATGTTCATAAATTCTGAGTATATTACACAATTTGGCAATAATGATGGAAAAAGCGTGAAGAAATGGAAGGAAAGATTTAAAATATTTTTATAGTCAGATAAGAAATATAAGCAATAAATATAATACTCAATTAAATAATAATAATAATAAATAATCTTAACAATTACTTAAAATAGATATAATATCACATGTTTGGTAAAATATATAAAATAAACAAACGTAAGACAAAAATGTAAAATCGATGATTCAATGAGTAAATAATATAAATGTCAACTTTGTCAATTTATTTCTAGACAGCTTGAGGAGACTGCAATGTCAGTAGTCCTACATATAGTATGCAACATTCTTACATAAAGGACTGTTTTCATTTTGTGGAATACTTTAATATTCTTTACATGCCTGAAGTATATAAGTTCACACTTGGAATAGCCACTGGTACTGTTTGAACTTCATTCCTTGACGAGAGCTTGCACTTTGCGCTGACTTCAAACTCTAGATCCTTACTTCATTTACCTTCTTCTTATTTCCTTGTTTTTTTTTTTCTTCAAGTACAAATACTTTAAATATCATGGTTAATTACATCTTCAAATCGAGGGTTTAGCTGTGGATACAATAACATTTCTCTTTTATCAATTTCTTTACAGTCAGATTTGATCAATGTCCTTACTTCTATTTCAGTTACTTTTCTACTTATATAACATTTTTAATGCATTTGCGATGCATCACGCGTCGCAAGAGTTTTCACCTCTGTTCAGGTAATACCTACCAACACCCAACTCCCATTACAAAAGTTGTCACCATCTTCATCTAAAAAAGCTCCATTCTTTAAGAGCTATCGGTTCAATATTATCATTAACCGAATGAACGTAAAATTAATGTTGCTAAACCAAAAAATTCACGGAGTGATTTTAGGAACCTTCTATTATTTAAATAGAAGTATATTTCGTTAACACATAAATTAAAAAAGGTACTAACTTATATATTTTGTCTATATTTTCCTAGTCTTTTAATACCATTAATTTTTTTTAATCATTTATTATTATTTACTTAATGGCTAGATGTTGTTATTATTATATATTTTATCCATCTATATCGGTTACTGGTTTCTTTAATAAGTTCGCACTTTTCTCTCAATGATGGACACCTCAATCGTCTAAGTATTGAATGTTCAGGTACAACAATAATATTCATTAATATTAGTGGTGTTATTTGCGTACCTTCTGGACAGTATTTAATTTCTCATATATATATATAATGTAAATATAACAAACACTAACGAAAACAATATACTCTAAGTTAACGGTCTCTTATAAGAATATTTTTTTTTCTTTTAGTAAAAAAATGAGTTTTGAAATGAAAAGTGTCGATAAATGGCATTTTTGTTCCT
This sequence comes from Hermatobates lingyangjiaoensis, assembly GCA_026182355.1. Lineage (NCBI taxonomy): Eukaryota > Metazoa > Arthropoda > Insecta > Hemiptera > Hermatobatidae > Hermatobates > Hermatobates lingyangjiaoensis. The sequence goes on from JAPFBL010000089.1 coordinate 2,447,919, forward strand.
CAGGGTGATATTGGAGGGCCCTTAACTGTCAAGGAAGGAGACTCCGAAGTTTTAGCAGGAGTTATCTCGCAAGAAAACATCTTATGTCTGGTTCCTGGATCCCGCATATTCACAGCTGTCGCTCCATACCTCGACTACATCAACCAAGAAACTGGAATTGCAGTCGAATAAACGATTTAATATCTTCTTACTATCCTGTATTTCAAATACAGTTATTTAACTTATTTTTGCCTTTGAATATTTAATTCCAGTTCTGGTACATAACCCCTGTTCAAACCCACTAATATATTTTAGGAATTACATCTCAGACTGAAACTTAAAGTTATTAGCTTATATTTCTAAATTTTCCAATGATACTATTTTTGTTTAAAGAAAATTGATTTTCAATAATTTAATCTTTTCAAGAAGAAAATGCATAATTAAATTGAATAAAAAAAGTTCTAAGAGGGTGTACATTACTTTCCATCTTATCAAATAGGTGTTTGGTGTTTATTTAAAATCAAAACGCTAATCGTTAAACTGATTATTTTTTCAGTCAGAAAAAGTCATATGCTATTGTTTTTATTAAATTACTCTAATTGTAAATGAAAATCATCATATTGATTAGACAGGAGCTAAATTTATTACCTATGAAAAATCAATGTTGTTAAGAAATATTATTGAATCGTCTCTAATTAAATTTAACAGATCTAATATTATAAACATTAGTAACGGTCTCTTCAAACTTGATACTTTCGTCACGAGGGCAATAGCCTCTTCAAAGAGGGTTGACAGCTAGCGGATAGTTTTTTTACTTTTTCTTACTGTACTCCTTTGTTTCCCCAAACATCCCTTTCTGGACATTAGTCCTTTCCTGTGCTTTCACCCTTTTAAAATACCACTCTTCCCTCCCACTCTTCTCAACTCCTCACCAGATGTTTTCTACATCTAGTGTTCAGTTGGGTTTTTGACTCTGACGAAGACCGCTTGTTACGGTTGAAAGATCTTAGTCTTGTTTTCCCATTTCTTATTGTGGTTTGATCATTGATTGTTATTTCACGTGTTTATGTGAAATCTTTATAAATATATATATATATATATATATAATATATATATAGGTGTGTAATGTAATCGGGATTCGGTCAATTTTCCAGGATCAAAATCAAACTCTCAATGCCGACGTTTTAGTTTTATTTAAAACCTTTTTCATAGGCCTACAAACAAAGCATGACAAGAAATCATATATAAACATAAACATATAACTAACATCAAAATAGAATATTACAGTTGTGAAAAAACAAATATATATATATATATATATATATATATATATATATATATATATAAGTAGAAGTAATAGAAAAACAATAAACATTTTTATGAACTTACAGAAGTCAGAATTTTTGAATTAGAAAAATGATGAAATTTACATTATATAAAATGAAGTAACAATAGACAGTTAGTGAACTAACATCTTAATTGGTCAAAAACTTGGACCAGACTGATTACAATTACATGTAAACCGAACACTGTTCACTCAAAGAACACAAAAAGGAACTAAGGAAATTAAATTTCACTAAAATCAACTTAACAGTCCTGAATAAATAGTGTTCAAATTGGTAATGTCACTTCTATGATTAACTGATTAACTATGAAAAACCGAAACGTCGGCATTGCGAGTTTGATTTTGATCCTGGAAAATTGACCGAATCCCGATTACATTATACACCTATTCTATCCAACGGTTGATATATTATTGAATGTGTTATATATATATATATATATATATATATATATATATATATATTATCAGTTGGGTTTTAGACTCTGACGAAGACCGCTTGTTACGGTTGAAAGATCTTAGTCTTTTTTTTTCCCATTCATATTGTGGTTTGACATTTATATTTCATATTTCACCTTTGAATATTTAATTCTAACACATAAATATTAAAATATATATGTTCTTGTACATAACCCCTTTTTTAACCCACCAATATATTTTAGTTGAATAAAGTTCATCATCTGCCCATGGTGTCCCCTGCGTAAATTTACAATACTGAAGCACAATCGATCACCTATTTAATTTTTGAAACGTCAAAAATAGATACAACAGAATGATGTCACTCTTACAGTACTAGTAGAACCTGAAAGCAACAAAGGACTCCGTCTGGAGACAACTCGAAGTCTCAAAATCATTCTTATCACAAAGACTGACAAAAGTATTTGTGATTTTACTCTACCTATTCTACTCCAGCCACTCTAGCTATACATGGAACTTCTGCACTCAAAGACAAGGCTTACCTCAAGGCTTAGTTCTTAGTTGTACTCTCTTGAACATTATGATTAATGATGTCATTGACGAACGGTGTGAAATTCCAAGAATTGAAGCCTTCTTCACACCGACAACATTCTCTTCTGGGCAACCAGCAGCAGTACTGATCTTGAAAGCATCATAACCATGTTCTGTAGAAATTAGACGACTATAAAAAACTTAAAGCTTTGACAATTTGCTCATGAGAATTTATCTTTCAATTTTTCACTCTCTCAACCAACAAAGCGTTTTTAAACCCCCAATTTAAAAGTTCTGCGCAATCCGGGAGCGTTATTAAAAAAACTTGGCGGTGACCATAAATCGACGACTAGTTTATAACCCTAATGTATTAAGCAGTGCCTCAAAAGCTGCAAAAAGAGCCCATACGTAAAAAGTATTTACATTTACCAAGTCAGAGACGACTCAGAAATTCTCGTTACCATTTATAAAACGTAAATCGGTCCAGAACTCCAATAGGCAGTTATTACTAGCACTGCAAACAAACTAGAAATTCAAAACAACGCACTTAGAACAATCCGTGGTGCTTACAAGTTAGATCAAAATAAAACCCATACACACATATCGCAAACCATCTGATTGAATCCGTTAGTCTCTTATGTCAGCCTTTCGAAACACATTCACTTCCAAGTAAATGGAATCAATCAACGCTTTGATTCTTGATATTACAGATCCATCCGGAATCTTGGTCGAAATACTCCACAAAGCGACGAATGGGACATAGATGATCACAGTGCCGTCATTCTTCTTAAAAGACTTCCTTCCGATGGATATGAAGGCACTAGATATGCAGGGATACTCTCGCTCTCTCTACTCCCTGATGTGTACGAAGTACCCGTCAGGGGTCGGTCCATCAACATGATATGAGAGTATGACAAATTAGCATCTCCATGTCTTCTGTATAGCAAATTTTACAGTCAACTTGACAATTTCTTTTCGAAACAAGGATGGTATGGATGTGTTTCTGTCCTCCAAGATGCCAAGAACCCGTCACATGCCGTAAGTCCCTGGTCTATTCCACTTAATATTTCCACATAACTCTCCATTATCTCGGGCCACAGGCTCAAGACAGAGCTCTATTCATTCAACATTATGATACTTTCTGCAAAAATGTCTCGAAATGGTATAATCGTTGCACATTATTGCCCGACCATCATGAATGCAATCACATAGTTCCAGGTTCCGTTCTGTATACTTATAAGACATTCATATTATTTAAATAATAATTTAAATATGTATTTTCTCTTACTATTTCCACTATATTTTGACTAGTTCTTCTCAGCATTGGATGTTGATGAAGCTCTCTTCATTGATTATTTTATCTTTTTCTAAAAAAACAGTGTACATCGGAAGTACCAGCAGAGCTTGTGGAAGGAACAACTCATAAAAAAATGTTTATCATGACCGGTCTAGGCTGCTCGCGTAGCCTTCATAACGCATTTGCAATTAATTATTGCATATCAACTAACATTTAATTTTTATTCTTTAAAATAATACTATTTAGTTTTTAAATACTTAATTTTTTAAAAAACCAATTTTTGTTCTTATTTTTTCTGCTTAATCTTTTATCTAACTCTATATCTATAATATTTATTCCAAATAACTAAAAAAAAGTAAATTATTTTATTTCATTTTATTTTATATAATAACTTATTTCAGTTTTAAATTTTTAAAGTACTAATTCTCATTTTATTAATATGTATATAAATATACAACTTAAAATAAACTCTGACACATAGAAAGAAACATATCAATAGTACTCAATTTTCAATTACTATTAATAACAAAATAATATATTACCTATTAATATAAATATATATTGCTTATATAACTATATAATTTATACATATGTGTTACAATCATTACATATATAAATATTGATAAAAGTATTGACCGTGAATTAAACTTTAATTCTATAACGTATATATGTATATCAATGATCAAACCACAATAAGAAATGGGAAAACAAGACTAAGATCTTTCAACCGTAACAAGCGGTCTTCGTCAGAGTCAAAAACCCGAATCGGGTTTTTGACTCTGACGAAGACCGCTTGTTACGGTTGAAAGATCTTAGTCTTGTTTTCCCATTTCTTATTGTGGTTTGGTCATTGATTGATGTTTCACGTGTTTATGTGAAAATTTTTTTTTTATATATGTATATATAAACTACAAATTCACCACCGCTAATAGCAGCCATCAAACCACTTGTAGCCACCTACAACCACCACCCCTAACCACCTGATTTTCTGTGACTACCTATAACCCCCACTTGTAACCACTGAAGCTAGAGTTTTTAGAGCGCCTCGTGCTATTTCTAATTAACTTTTTGTAGCTTTTAAAATTCATCTGTTTTTGCTAGTTCTATTGAAAAAGCAAAATATCCAGTTGCTGCTTGGGATGTTTTATAAAAGGACTATTTGTTTGCACAGATGAAACAGAAATAATAAAATGAAGAGAATTTATATATAAGATAAAACCAGTTTATAAAGAGAATACTACAGGTGACAGCACTTCAGAAGATTATTGATATTTTCGATATTTCAGAAGAAGTATGGAAGCCCAGTGTACGAGTCCCATGAGATTTGGGCCCCTCAGGTAAACAATTTTAATAAAATGTCATATTGATCTATGATTTTACGAATCTTATAACCAATAAAATTATTATAGCTTCATGTAAACATATGATACATAATTGATTAATATCTTTATATACCCATTTGATTATTCTAGTATCTAGTCTTTCCTTCACACCCATTACAGAGCAGAATAGGTTGATGTTTCTTAACATGGAATTCTTTTGCCATGTCACAAAAAACCAAACACCTCCTCACGAATGAGAAAAACAAGACAGTCCTCGTGAAGACCAAGACAAACTTCGTGGAGGCGGGCTTCCACGTCGACATCAACAAGTAATATAAACATAATATATGATCTCCATAAAACTGATGATTACTTGATGAAAGAAATCATCAAGTATTGCAAATCAAAATGAAAAGGGAAAAACAAGAGTACAGTTAACAGGGAGTAGAATATAGGAAAGAATATGTAAGTAAGGGAAGGAACCAAAAACATCCAGATGCTAACTACATTATGGCGGCCTAAGTCCGCCATGACCTACCACATTAAACATCGTACTAATAAATATTGAGACTGATAATCAAACAAAGTTGCCAGATATCACTGAAGGGCGAGAAGAGGTCTTAAAATGACAGAAACAAGCCGGACAAGAAATGAGGAGATTGGGAAGCTCCTAAACCAGTGTGTAAGTGAGTAGACTTTTCACCCGCCGACACCAGGCAAGCAATTAAAGCCACTGCTATGCAACCTCAGTGAGGAAGAAGTCTTGAAAAAGACAGGTGATAGTCACACGAGGCCGAAAGAACGAATAATCTCACAAACCAGAACACGCTGAGTAGACCTACCACTCACGGACTCCGGACCAACGTCACAACCACCCCACAAAGCCCCACAAGAGATGTCTTAAAAAAGACAGACATTAACCATATCAGGCAAATAAGGTTAATTAGGGTTGACTCCCACCGAGCTACAGCGCTGCCTAGCGTAACCCCCCCTTTCTAGGATAACTGTAGCTATTACCCCAAAAGTTAATTTGAATGAGTTGCATGATGCATTGTGTCATTCTTCAATTACTCGAATGTATCATTGAATTAGGTCTAAAAAATTACCCTTTTCACTAGAAGACATTAAACGAGTCATTAATGTGTGTCCATGTCGCAAGGAAGTAAAGCAAAGTTTCTATAAAATAAAGAAAATACTTCTTTTGAAAGGATAAACCTGGATTTCAATGGTCCTCTTCCTTCCACTTCCAAAAACCGTTTCATTCTAACTGTTGTGAGTTTTCAAGATTCTCCTTAGCAATTCCTTGTTCTGATATGTCAGCTGCAACTGTTATTACCTACCTACAAAATATCTTCTCTATCTTTGGAATGCCAGCTTACATATATTCAGACAGAGGGTCATCGTTTATGTCTTTAAAATTAAAAAAAAATTGACTTCTCTTAGTATCGCTACAGCAAAACTACTGCATATAACCCTCAAAGGAATGGCGAGGTAGAATGATATGATGAGATATATGGAAAACTATCCAGTTAGTACTAAGTTCAAAGAAGATGAAAATTGAACGTTGGAAAGAGGTGCTACAAGGTGCTTTACATTCAGTTCAAGTATGAACTCATTGTGCAAGAAGTTGAAGCTAACCCGGATTATGCTTTCGTCAGACTTCCAGATGGACGAGAAAGCAGTGTGTCAATTTGACACCTGGCACGGAGAACAGAAACGCTTTACCTATCAGTCATTCAGAAGACCTGAATGACTTCGGACCTTCTGAAGTGAATTCAGAAGACCTGAATGCACCAGAATAATGAATCGCCCGATAAAGTCTTGGAACCTTCACTGAAGGGGCATCCATCTCCCCAAGATAGTGACTCACCCAGTCCTGGTCTTATTCCTAAGAGATCTATCAAGGATGATGAAGTGAATCCAGAGAACAATGCGTCTTCACGTCCAAGAAGACAGCGACACCAGTCCTCCTATTTGGCGGACTATATAACTGATTGAACTTTTTGATTGAACTGGGTGAATGTAGTATATTTTTATTTGTGGCAACACTCATGTTTATACCAGGGTTGCCAGACTATGAGAAACATTTAAAGCCAAATTTTGAAATTAATAAAGCCAAAAAAGAGCCAAATGCATAACAACTAATATCACCTCTTATTTTAATAAAATTTAAAGAAATTGTACAATAAGTACTTACATTTTATTCATCATCACCACAAAGAACATCCTTGTAGTTGATTTCGTCATCAGATTTGGCATCTTTTTTTTTCATACAAATTATGACTGTTGTGCAGTTCTATCATTCGTGACGTACATATGAAGTCTTTGCAGCAAATTTTATTATCTATGAGGTACGTGCGACTAAAGCATCTATACTAGCAAAGTATTAGAATTTCAAAGTATCCATAGGAATGCCACTTGATGTAAAAAAACTGACTAGCAATCCTAGGGTAGTTTTAACATTCCAACATACACGAAACATAATATTAACATCAAAAAATTACATTATTAGTTCAAAAATAAAGAATTCTTAAAGTTACGAAAAAATGGACACCATCCTAGTCTAGATTTAACTTTTTAACATCTAATTTATATAAAAACCTTCCATTATTAGTTCAACAATAAAGAATTTTGAAAAAAAAGACATAAATCTAGTCTATTTTATTTATCTATAATTAGTTTTCCACTTAAACATTATGAAGGGTGATCAGCAATAAGTAAAAAAATATCTTTAAGTTAAATTATAGTACTTATTTCAAGTAAACTAAAATACACTTCGTTATATGCTCCACACTCACCTAACCATCACGTGAACCTGTTACACTTACACATTGAAAACGTAACCGTTAGTGGTTACTCAAAAGTAAGTAACGGAAAATGAAACGAAACAAAACACAAATGAATGAGAAACATACGAATGTTTAAAACAATAGAAGAAAAGCTCAATTATAGCTCTATTACCATCAAATTTAATAAAATAATGAACAAATTGACGATATTGTGAATTATAAGTTTAAAAGTAATTTAATATTTCAGTTTCTGTTCTAAACAATAAGAATCAATGTCCATTCCATGTGTAAAATGTAGAGAGCCAAATTTAAGGCCAAATTTTTAAAAAGGCCAAATTAAATTTTTAAAGGCCAAACTGCTTCGAATAGAGCCAAATTTGAGATATTTGGCCTCCAAAAGGCCAATCTGGCAACCCTGGTTTATACCTACAGTGATTACTGTGTTTTGCTGGTAGTTAAACAGTGTAAACGTTTGTTAATTAAAGCTACATAGCCTCTTGCAGTTGATAGTTCGATGTTTTAATCATTACAAGCAGAACATTGATTTTGTTCCCTTAGCCATTGTTGTAAGCCTTTTCCAATTTAATCTAAGGAACCTCTAAGAGAATGTTGAAACTTTGAGTTTTAGGTTAATATTTTTCACCTTCAGAAAAGTATAAGGAGTAAAAAACAAGTTTCAGGTGGATTTGTACCCAGACATTTCTCCTTTATCCATCTTTCAGCAGTTAATGACTGTGTTATCTGCAGGGCAGTACCATCATGCATTACTCTTCTTCTATTAAACGTATTATGCATGTTCCTGCGTATCACAACCATGATTACCATATATAGAGCAGTGATGGTGAAGTTATGATCTAACCGACTCCAGATTGTCCAGACAAGTGTGCTCGCCTTATAGCCAATGCTCCTTTTTATGCGAGAAATATCGATATCCAGCGTGATCTAAGAATGGAATCAATGGAAACTGACATTAGGTGTCTGACTATCAATGAAGACAGAAAACTTTCCATACGCTCTAACCTGCTGGTAAAAGCACTTTTACCTCAAATTCCCAGAAACCAATCTTCATCCGACTAATCAGATCATCAAATTCACGATAGCTGACGACGATAGACTCTAAGACCATACGTCTAGAGATAAGATTCAGTTTCTTAAGCAAAATATTTCATATTCTCTGATTGAATTTCATTGTATAATACAGCAGTAAGTTTTATGTGCAAAGCATGGTTTAAAACACTTTCCAGTGTAATGTTAGTTATAATAAAAATAATCAACTTATATACGCAAGAGATCTTATTCAGGATTTTGACCTATAACAACGTGCGGTGGCTTAGTTTCGGGTAAATCCTTAATCTATTCGTAACGTTTTGAGAAGAAATTAAGCTCTTTTTAATTGCAAAACGCAATAGTTTTGGTGAATTATCTAATATACATTGGTTAAATGTTTTTATACAATATACATTGGTTAATGCTTTTATACGACGCCACTCAGCTTATTAATGAACTGAATACAAAAAATTCAAGGGCATGAACTAATTGTTTTAAGGATATTTGTAAATATTAAAATATTTATAACTAAACTTGACATCTTTAGTAAGGATTTGGAGATTAAAATCATGAAATATTTTCCTCATTTACAAATACATTTTAAAATAAAATAACTTTTGAAAACTTTGTTTACATTGAAGAAAATGCAATTAAAAAATATGTACTGATTATGCTAGAATCTAGCACTAGAAGTTTAAAAGAAAACATATTTTGTCTAAAAAGGTATTTTTTTGCCCAAAAAAGTGACCTTCCCACCATGCATTACCACCCCTAAACTATAGGGCACATCCGCAATATGTGACTCATCTTTGTGTAAAATATGAATTCTATCCAGTAAACCGTCTCGAGAACTCACAAACTTTGGAACCCTCAAAAGATGTAAAGTCCTCAAAATCTCCAGATCGAATTTTTTCCATGATCACTATACTTAATACGAGTATATAAAAACACTGTAAGTAGCCTACACTCAACTTTACTATAAGTTAACATAATATCAAACTTACTGATAACATAATAACAAACAACTAATGTTTTGTTTCATTTACTGTGTCTATATATATTTGTGATCAGTATTTATCATTTTTTTTACTTTTATTTGTTTATTTACCATTTATTCATTTTATTAGTTATAAGAAACATGAAATCATTGATCAATCTGACCTGTTCTTAAAATTATTAAACTGAGGATATGGATCTCATCCGGTTCAAACGCTTCTTAATGACCTTCATAAATGTGCATGGAGAAGTATTCCATACTTCTATAGTTTTAGGTATGATTTTACAATAATTTTTATCTTTTGCTAGGTAATCTGCTCGCATTTATATATAATGTGATGAAAGGTTTCCTTCTCCAATAGATATACTCGTAGGATCCACATTGTTTGTATGATGTCAACAACAATTTCTATTTATAGTAGTTAAGTAAACAGATTTCTAATCAATATTCTACAAATATTTTTAAAATCATCCTTGAAAGTATAGTATTCTTCATAAATATTAGTAGAGTTGGAATGATTTTTTTAAACTGAATTTGGACCAAACCATTGTTGCCAGCCTTTAACAGCTTCCTTCTTGATTCATTTGTCACTTCCACTCCTGTGAAATGTGAGGTGTGTTCAGTAAAAATGCTCGAGAATAAGGCTGTATGTTGCCAAATATTTTCTTAACTTATTACTAACTCACTCCTAAGTATTTCATTTGAGGTACTCACATGAAAATAAATTACTTACACCAATTTTATTATTAAATAAAAGGTTATAAGTCTTTTTTTATTGAAATCATAAAACATTCCACCCAGGTGATCTTTTGAGTTTACTTCAACGCCCCTGCATGGTATTTAATACCGTATAAGTCCAAACTATTAATATTTGATTCTATTAATATTTTTGATATTTCATCTTTCATAAAGGGTTTTTGTTTTGCAAAATAAAGAGAAAATGAATCATTTAGACATAAATGTCTTAATGCGAGATGTTTATTAGTCTTTCAATCCTAAATCTAGTATAGATAGTGATATATTTTCTTCTTGTACATACTTCTTTTGCATATAACACAATCCATGTATATACTCGTAATATCATTTTTTTTGCTACAGTAGTAATATAGTTTTGTAAAGCCTAAGGGAGGATTTTGTACTAAGATCCCATTTTAAAAAAAAATATCTTACAGCAGAACGTTGGTTTTGATTCCTTGCCAGTGTAACTGCTACTTTGCTTATTTAAATGAATATTTTACCTAAAGAACCTCCAGTAGCATGTTCCTAACTTTGATGGATTTAGCTTAATCTTTTTTTTACATTCCTGGAAGCTTGTTTTATGTGCATTTAGATACAGGCTATATTAATACCTAGATATAATAATTAAAAGGGTGTAATTAATACTCAAGTAACGCTTTAATTTATTGAGTATTACTTATAAATTAAGTATACTCAATAATACTTGATACATAATACATGTATCAAATTTTATTGTTTTATTATCAGCGGTTTATTGTCAAAAAATCCTTTTCTGGCAACATAAAATGTTCATAAGTTCCATAAATGTACTACGCCCCTTCTTGTTGATTTAATAAAAAAAAAAAAAAATATTTTCAGTTGTTTTAAAAATTGTAGATTGTAGCGTTTCCATAAAATTTTGGATCAGACTTATCTATACGACCTCACACACATACACACACACGCACAAACACACCCACGCGCACACACGCACACGCACACGCACACGTTATTAGTTATTAGCATACGTTATTACACGCACTCAATAGTAATTGGCTATTTAAAATGCAATGGAATATCATTAGAGGTTGGGAAGAATTCCACAGGAGACTTGAGTGACTGAGGTAAGAGGGGAGGGGTTCACTATATAAACAATTCTAGTGCAATTGACGACTAACACAATGATACTAGTCACCGCATTTCTTATTGTCGGAGCCACTGTCCTGTACTACACACTCCTGGCCAGAAAGCATGGCTTCCCTCCAGGTAAGTGATTTCATCATTTGCTGTAGCCAATTCACATCACAAGAAATCTTACTTATATTCTATCTAAAAGAAAAAAAATCCTCTGACTTATTAACTAAATTAAAAAGAATGGTTGATGTAGTCTAACCTTTTTTATATTTCCTAAAATATATCAAAATATATTAGTGTTTTTAGGGGTGGGAGGGAGTTCAAAGGAATGTGGGAGGACCTCTTTATATAATTAGAAAGATGTGTTTTCCTCTTGCTAAAACAGCCGGAGTGTTTAGTACAAGAGGACAGTCAGTACATGTTCTCTTGGTACAGTTCGGCTAATATACCTGCCAAGATTTCCTGCATTCCTTTGAACTCCCTCCCACCCCCTAAAAACACTCCCTGACACCCTCAGTCCTTGCTTAGTCTCACCTCCCAAACATCCATCCCAGCAGAGCAGGTAATTAAGAATCTCTTTTATGTATAAATTATACATGTCTCAGTATGTAGTTTTAAGTTATGTATCAATTTAAGCCATTTCAATATTATTCCCGTTATCACTCAATAGTGTCAGATGTATTAATTTTAATTAATTCTCCCCTATGTTCCCAAAGCTCTTAAATGCATGTATATTTTTTTTTCTAGATATAACCTGAAGAAGCACATCAAGTGTTTGAAACGCGTAGTTTGGTTTTCTAGTAATAAACTTTTTTATGTGGTGACTTAATACTTTTCCAAACATGTAGAAATATGTTGTGAACATACTTTATGTGATCTATTCTAAGGAAGTAGGGTGCACCACTCAGTTCTTTCGCACGGATGTCATGAGCTGATGCTACTCTTTTTTGATAGCTTTGAAAAGATAACTTCCTTTTTAAAAAATAAAAATGTTCGTTAAATTTTAAAAATGAATGCTTGTTAATGTTATAAACAACCAAATTATAAACTTCATTTTAATCACACTACACTTGCTTTCAAAGGATATTTAATTTAACTATTGATGAGGTTAATTAAGACACAAAATTCTATAAAAACCAGTAATTTTCATTGCGTGATTAACTAAGTGTAAAATAAACACATTAGACTGACAAGGTGTTTTACAAATCCCTTTAAGATATTATAATTAATATAAGAAACCCCAATTTTCGTTTATTCGTACAAATCCATTATAATAATTCTCTTATAAAGAAGGAGCAAAACAAAATAAAAGTAATGGTAATGATACTATTGATAAAGATTATTAAAGCTGCGATAAAGGATGATCTATAAGAATCAATCGTAAATATACGGTCCTGATGCAGGGTTACTGTGTTGGGGGAAAAAAAAAAAAAAGTAGAATAACTAGATGATAAATTACCTTAATTTTCAGTTGTAATTAAAGTATGAGAAGAGAGAGGAGAATTTTTAAGATATAGTCCACATCTCAGCTTTTAATTTAAAATAGGAATATGACTAAGATGCAAAATAATTTCTTTATTTTAAGCAAGATGACTTTTTAAATCTTAAATTAGTTATGTAAAAAATTAATAAAAATAAAAAATTATTGACTATAAATTGCAATCACTAATTTTACATTTAATATTGCTATTATATTGTAAAAATGAATAACACCATTAATTTTTATAAACAGATATAATCTTCGTTTACTGTGTTGTAGAGAATATTTTGAACGCCTGTCCATGCATCATTTGTCAAGATAGAGAAAAAGTGATTGGTAACCAATTGGCTCCAGTTCAAATGGCTAACGAGTTATATCGGTGTTTAGGCTTTTCCTTTTTATAAATAAATCACATATGTTAAAAGGTTAAACACACCAAGACTTCAAGTCGTCATTGGGCTTTCTGTGACATGTAGATTGATTGTAACAGTTTCGTAAGGTAACATCCATCAAACGCATCAAAACCTAGTAAAATAAATAGTTCATATGCCTTTGCTTCTATAGCTTTAAGAATTATTCATCTTACAGGTGATGTTAACTCATTCAAAGTACAGAAGGTGTAATTTTTCCAAGTAGTAGAGACATTTATTTAAGTTTTTAGAGCTAACCTGCATCATTCATAGGACCCATTTTTTTTTTACTGACTTTAAAGTAAATTTATTTTTCTTACAAAATTTCCATTTTTGATAACAGTGAAGAGAAAAAAAATTCTAAATTCATAGAATGTACTATGAAGGTTTACAGTTTCAGTTTTTCTCAATTATTATTTTAAGATTGCCCGTCTCCAACCCGAGTATTCTTTTATTTCATACTTCTTTTTTAATTTAAGTTTTCTCTATTTCCATTTACTCTCACTTCATTCTATTTTCTTGACTCTCATATATTGATTAATATGCTATTTATTTCTTCCTGTAAAAAATATTAGATATTTCATTGTTATTTTATTATAATCTATTTTTCATTTTAGAGTATTATAGTATTATTCAATTTAAAAATATTATATTTCATATTTGCTCCCAACTGTTTTTTTTTAAATGGTTCAGTAAGTCAGTGTTTTTTCTAATTCCCAGCTTACTCCCCGTGAGACCAGTTTCAGATACATGCCAGTATACCGGTTATCAGACCATGCAATTTCTTAGAAACTCCTATATGTTTTGTTAAACTGGTGCTGGAACAGGATTTGTTGGTGGATTGCGTTCTAGATATATCCCTTCTAGATTGAAAACTGTATAAATAATACTTATAATCAAATGATGTAATGCACAATCAATATTAATGAAAGACTACAACTCTGATAAACTGGCAGGACCGAAGTTTGCTGTTCCATTCGTTGGCCACAGAGCAATGGTGGGCAAACTGATTAGACGACTTGGGTCTCTGGACAAAGCAGTGGCAGAGCTGAACCGTCGCTTCCAGACGGACGTCTTGGGACTCATGCTGACAGGCAGCTACACAGTCATTGCTTCTAAAGAGCCGACCAAGGAGGTCTACGTCAACCCTTCTTTACAAGGACGGCCTCAAAACTTCTTTAATGCATTGAGATCCATGTGGACCAATAAGGGTGACTTTCCTTTCAACAACATTCCATCTTATTTGTCAATATTGTTCATCAATGTTTCACTGAATATATATTAATTTGTTTACTTAAAAAAAATAAGGCTAGTAAAAATAGCTACCTAAGAATTATCTTAAAAAGTTTTTTGAAAACGTTTATTAAAGAGGCAACTATTTAAAAGATTATTATTCGATAATCCAATTTCATCTCAGAGAATTACAAATAGCACCTAAAAAACAAAATTGTACTGAACAACTTATCAAAAGCACAACTTGATTATATCATCGTAAATGCCAAAAGAGATTTCTAAACTGTTTATAAAAAAGAAAGAAGAAAATTACTCGTTTAAGATAAAATTTCACATTAATGTAGGCGAATATGTTGCACAATTTAAATCACAGCAACCTGTAAAAAAGAATAATGTAAAGTTATTAATACTATAAGATGAGAATCATTTACATTATTGTCACCAACAATTTCCTCCACTTCGGACTTAAATACACTTTCCTGTAAGGTTGTTTCTGTTAAGTTACTTTATAGGTTGATATTTTTTTTAGGACTAACTATGACGGATGGTCCGAAGTGGCAACAACAGAGAGATTTTATAGTCAAGCATCTGTCACAGGTGGGCTTTGGGAAAGCACTTATGGACACACTTATACAGAACGAACGACAGGTTATAGTCCTTTAGTACTTATAATCTATATAAATAAAACAATGGTTTTGTCTGTACATTCCTTAGATCTGACTCATTTCAAGTTTTCTTTACGATTCATACATTAGAGAAACCGAATCCACCCTTAGAAAAATTTCCGTCTGTCGTTTGTCCGCAAAATTTTCTCACAAGTAACCTCAGCCACCATGAGATATAGGGAGCTGAAACATTGACACAAGATTTGTGTAGGTATAACTTAAAATAGAGGCTCTTGATGGATTGAAAATTCAGGGTAGAAGCGAAGTTATTTTAAGCTGTTTCTTGATAACTTCATAGACAGATTTCTTTTGAAAATATACAGGTATAGCAAGTAGGTATTGTTAGTTGAGTTTAATTTCATTTGCATATATGAATATATTGTGTATTTGAGCTTATTAACAAGTTGTTTCCCCAGAGTTCAAGATTTAGTATCTGATCAGAATTAATGGCGTTGAAAACGTGCAACCCTCAACTTTTACTATGAACAGGAATGAAAATCAACAAAACAAGTTCTTACGCTATATAAAATCCGAGGAAGGAAGTTACAAGTTAGTAAAGAGAGTGATCAGTGATAAGGAAGCAGTTCATTATACAACAGATTTTCTTGACTCCATGACTGCTCCTGAACTGTCTGCTCAAGAGTAAAACTTAATGTAGGAGCACCAATTATGCTGCGATTTAGTAGCAGTAAGAAATGTCATGTTACGGAACTTGAGTGCCCTAAAAATGTGCAACGGGACACTACTCTGAGTTCGTGCTCTGCACAGATACGCCATAGAGGCGGACATCATGACTGGGTTTATACTACTACCATTGATTCCGAGCCACTAGCCCTTTCCATTCAAACAATTGCAATGTCTCGTTATTGTCTGTTTGGCAATGACGGTAACTATGTCGGAAGGTGAAACTCGATATACCGCAGGAATTGAAGGACTCTTTGTTTCTCTTTGTTGCCATTGAAGGATGGCAACTCTTTGAACTGCCATTGTGGTATATACAAAGGCATTTGTTTAACACTGTACTAATAATGATATTTAGTACAATATTCTATAATTTCTAATGCTGTTTTGGAAACCATTTATAATCGAATTTTTTCTTCCGTCAAAGAACGGACACGTTGCTAGGTTATTATAACTAAAGTACAGTAATCTTGAAAAAATTTCATCTCAACATTTTCACGGATTTACATGATTACATCTTTTGAATCCCCAAAGTCCCTTCTCAACTTTTTTTTGGATGAGGTCTGTATGTCTATGTGAGTAGAAGTGTATCAAAAAGTTTGTGAACACGCTACAATCAACAATGTTTCATATATCAAAATAATATTCTAACCAAAAATGGGCCTCATCGTGTAGCATAATCACATCATGTTCCAAATATCCTCCTACTTAATAAAACTATAGATAAATTATAAAAAAAACTGGATTATTACATTTGGATTGCCTTTAATGAAAACAATTTTAATGGAATACCACTGAAATCATAAAAAACAAAGTCCGCATTCCTTTCATGTAACCCTATAACATAAATTTTATGAATCCCAGTTTCATTAGTAATCAAATAATTTAAAGCAATAAATATACTTACTCAAAACGATAATTAGTCATAGAGCACTTTTTGGGTATTCCTTTAAATATTTATTTTTTTTTTTTACTTATAATATGATTCTGATTTGATTTAAAATGACTTCTACTTCAAAAGTTTAATCTAAATATAAGGAATTTAAATATTTATTTAAATATAATTCTAAATTGAAATTTGATAAATAAATTACTTTCTTGGAGATAAAATTAATGATTCTAATATTTATTATTCAGAGAAAAATGTCACTGGTAACACTTTGGTTATCATAACTCAGTATGAATTAAATATATCGTTTATAGCAAATATATATTCATGTTTACTGTTATTTTTTGTTAATTGACAGGCTTTATTGAATGATATTGGAGATGGAGGTGATGAGGTAGATATCAGAAAGCATATGAACAAGAGAGTGATAAACGTTCTTTGGGAAATTGTAGCCGGTGAAGATATTTCAAAAAACAAGATCCTGGACGAACTCTTAGACCTGATGACCCGTCGGTCAAAAGCTTTCGACGTGGCTGGAGGCTCTCTCAACCAGATGCCTTGGTTGAGATTTATTGTTCCAGAAGCCGTTGGTTACAACCTCATTCTTAAAGCTAATAGTCAGATGAAAAAAATCATAGTGGTAAGCTTTTATGTTATAAAAAACTAATGTAGAGTCATTTGAGTCTTATTTTATATAAGACAAGAGGGCATACCAGTACTTGGAAGAAAATTATTTATCCCTCTAAAACAGAAAAACGCATTAAGTTATTACAATAGCTAAATCAAAAAACATAAATCATTTAAATTTGTTTCTCTTTTTAATCAAAATAAACCCTTGAACAATTACTAAACCATAAACACTTATCAAAGTTAAATAAAAACTGGTTTATCTCGAAAGATGATTAAAAGTTCCCAACATGTTAAGCTGCCTTCCTCTCTCTCTCATTAGTAGTTATTATTTTTTTATTCAGGGCGCCATTGAAGAACATAAAAGAACCTATAAGAAAGATGTAACAAGAGACTTTATCGACACATTTCTGCACAAAATGGAGGAGCTGGGTCCGAACAATGACTTTGATGGTAATTTCAACAATTAACAGTTTTCAATTAATGCAATTTTTCGTTTTTATAGCAACCTTAAAACATATATTAAGGGGCAATAACATTCTATTGAAAAACAATTCCTTTTTGAAAGTATAACTCGTAAATGAAAAGTGGATGAAACTTAAAAGCTACCTCACTTCGGATCCATGAAAGAAATGGAGTTAAAAAGAACATTTTGTATGTGCTGTATAAAATCAGCTAATGGCACCAGTAGCTGTTTACCGATCAATGTCATCCAATAAATATATACCTTACGTTTGCTTAAATTAGCTTTATTAAATGATTTCAATCTTTTGTTACGTAAAATTCCAACTACTTATTAAAGATAATTCCTTATTTAGCAACAAAGAGTATAACTGACCAGAAAGCCTAATTGACATTAGGGTTAAATATCAGTGATAGTCTATTTTTTATTTTTGTACAAATTTTATAAAATTTGATCCGTGTGTAGTTTTTTTCACTGGAAAATGTTAAGAGTAATATATTTCCTTATGAGTATAAATATATATAAATAAACTGAGGTAGTTATTCAAAAACAAAAGCTGTAGAACAAATGTTATCATAAATGGTACATGGTTCCAGCCACAACGGAAAAACTGAATTAATTAAATTTATCATTCTTCATAATACGCTTACTGTACTGTTCAGTGTACATATTGTCATTTGTTTTAAGCTTTATTTAGTTGGCTTAGATGAATATATGCGTTAGATTGAACCATAAAAATATAGTATCGGGAAATATTTATCATTTATTTATAACATGATAACTCTTATCAAAACAAGCACGACTTTCTCTTTGTGATGGATTCGTGTTTACAGATGACCAGTTGCTGATGGTCTGTGTTGACCTACTGATCGGAGGTCTTCAAACTACCACCTTCACCCTTGACTACTGTATAATCAGAATGGTGCACCATGTAGACGTTCAAACAGCTATTCAAGCGGAAATAGACTCAGTCGTACCAGTAGGGTCTGTCCCAGATCTGTCACACAGGACCAGGTATCAATGGCCACCTATATGTATTCCACATACCACACATATTTCAACAAAGACCACTTTAACTCTCAATGCTAATACTGTTTGGGGTTATGTCATTTATTTCCACATATATTGTAATTGATTCATTTATTTGGCACTGAATTTTTAGTTATCATCAATTATTCAGTAAAATGTTTAATTACTTCTTATACAATATATAAAATTGAAAGACCTTATATAAGATAAATCTTACATATTTTGCTTGTAAGAATAGCAATAATCTACGGTTCAAATGTTGTCACAATTGGAATTAAGTTGATAACTGATACCAAGGAACAACCAACAGTTTCGTTGCATAGTCCGGTGACATCCCATTAATCAGGCAGAATTCGACCCACATTACTTTTACTTTTAGTGAACAAACTTTTATCTATTTCCACAAATTGATTTTCATTTCCTATTGTACCTCGATTTTAGAGTTCCACAGCAAAAGCACACAGTTTCCATATATAATTATTCCAGTCAACATTTGTCTCGCAGTTCATTCATAACTGTTCTTCACACCACCCTAAAGAATTTATTTCCTTGGACAAACAGTATATAATACTACAAAAACAGTAAAACGCACTATTGTTTCCATAAGACTCTACTACGAACGAACCAAGTATCTGTAGAAATGACTAGTTCTATTCTACACTTCGTAATATCACATTGTCAAACCGGTTTTCTTTCTAGAATTCAATCGCATGTCATGTGCATTATGGCAGTGGTTCCCAACCTTTCTTGAGCCACAGAGCAGGCATATCCAGTTTGTTGTGTGATTATGTTTTAGAGGCTGTAACTGCAGAAAACCCGGCTTCACAGCGGTAAGATATCTGAAATGGCAGTAGGCTTTTCAGTGCTTTCGTGGCGATCTCAGGATACTCTGTCTTAACTCTGATTCAAAAAACTGACAAGGTTGTTGTCTGAAATACACTTTTCAGGCCACCGTCATTTGCTATCTCTAGCAGGTGGGCAAGGTGAAGACAGGACAGGTGGTCGTTCTCTAGCTGTGAGAATGAAGCCTTAGCCTGGGTTTCTTTTAAAATCCCCAATAATGTTGGAATCATGTCAGAGACATGTGTATTCACGAGCTCCCCCACAAGTCCAGTTTGGCTTTAAAAGCAGCTATTTCTTCTTCTGTCTTAAAGACAGTTGTAGTTTTTTCTTGAAAAGACAGATTGAATTCATTGAGCAGGATGAATATGTCAAACAAGCAGGCAAGTTTCTTACATCTCATATTATGTCATTAATTCAATTTTTAAACCTCTAGATATCTATTTTATTTCAGTCAATTCACTTAAAAAATGTCTAAGTGAATGAAAACAATGTAAAAAAATCCGACAAGTATTGGAGGTGATCCATTATTCCAGAATGAATATTCAGTTTTTATATTTTTTTTTACATTGCTAATTTGTTGTTCAATATTTTTACAAAGTTTCATTGTTCTTTAATGAGTGTTTATCGCCAAAAGAAACATTTTCTGTAAACATAAAACTTACCATAACGCTCCAAACTTAAGGTAACTTTGAAAAAACATAGTTCAACTCATCTCCAAGACAATGGTCTATTTACAGGTATAATTTCAGTTTGTTCAGTCAAACGTTAGGGCCTGTGTCCTCCTCAGAAGCTTTTGGATTGAATCATCATTCGTCAAAGTTTTTACATTTTATAGACAAAAAATAATTCCTCTTAATTACAAAATCTGAGCATTTTTCTCGGTTATTACTTTATCGATTTCATGATAATGCCGAAATTTCAAGATTCTAGAGTTAGTACTTTAGGGAAAAAAAATTGTTTAAAAAACACATTTTGGCAAAAAAAAACAACTTTTCTATCATGCATAATTGGTACCAAAATATAGTTCACATCTACAGTAGGAAGGCCATTTTTGTGTAAAAGATTAATTTGATTCATCAAAGATTCTACTGTTGGATACACACCCACACACATACGCATTAAAATAAAACAAAATATGAGTGGATTATCAATACGTTTGATATGACCAATGTTTACTTATAGTCATGTTGAATAAAGGCCACTTCACTTTTTTTAAGAAAGGTTCACTGAACAATTTTATTTTTCGGACCTGTTTGTTGGTTTGATATTTAAAAACCCAATATTGTTACATGTAATTATATGTTACAATTATTATAGTGAGTTGAAAGAAGCACCACTGAATACAACATGTAGAATTATTTTGGTATATGAGAGATTAATCGAAGAACTTGAGTATGAGAAGTAACTTAATGAAATGTGACCTAAAGTGATTACAGATAATCCCAAGAATGATGTGTTACTCTCTGTCTGTTTGTGTGTTTCGCAGTCTACCGTACACCCAGGCCGCCATCAACGAGTGCATCAGAATTAACTACATTCTTCCATTGGTGGGTCAACGTAGAGCAATGTACGACACAACTATAGGAAATTATAAAGTCCCCAAGGTATATTTTTTACAGTTCTATTGTTGTCAAGTATTACTGGATATTTCGTATGCAATCTTCACGCTATAAGGCATTCATGGTTAAATAAATTTTAGTAGCACCCATTAAACTTTCTTAAACGTAAAACCACTATCTGTAAAAGTTACTTACTATAATTAATGGCATTGTGCCTATAATTATACTACACTGCTACTATATACCAGTAGTATAATATTACTATAACTGGGGCTGGAATTAGTACCATTCTTGGGGATGGAATTAATAAATAATTAATAATAATAATTAATTAATGGAATTAAACTCACCACGCAAGCTGAGCAGGATGATGTCATGGTGTATAATATAATGTATCCTGTTAACATATAACATATCCTGTTAATATAATTGTATTGTCATTATTTGATACTATGTTAACGTAAATAATTGTTAATGATTTATTAGAAGTTACAAATAATTATAATGAAATGGACGTATGTCAGTGAAGCACGCTTGAGAGGTCAGGATGACATCATGCTCCTACATCTTGTGTTATTCTAATAACATTTAATATTATTTTAAAATTAATTCGTAAAAAGTTTTAACAATTGACTAATAATTTTAATTTAGAGATGATATTAGCACGTGTGACTTGAAAAAATGGTATAGACAATGTGACATTATGTGACAATGTGAATGCTATTGTGTTAGATTAATATAAATAATAATTTGTGGGTGATGTAATGTAATATAAACTTTAATATAATATTAATTTTAATGACATTTTATATTAATTCTAATTATTATAATATGCACATTAAATTAACTAAAATAATAAAACTGATGGTCCTTCATTAAGATAATGGCTTAGTAATAAAGTAATCCATTATCCTGATATTATTGGTGAAATATATAAATGAAGAATAATTTTTTTTCTGTGATATTATACCAAGCATACAGCATGAAAAATGAAGAAAATAAGTATTAGTCAAGGTTGAGTGCTGACAATATTTTGTGACATTACAGTTTTGTGACACGACAATGTGTTGGTATATTGACATTCACTTTGGGAGGTGGGACGTCAATCAGGAAGAAAGAGAAACGTTTAGACTTCTCAAGACTACGTCAAATATTTCAAATCTACTGTATCATGTTGTTTTTTATTTTTACCCAATTTTCTGATATTATTAAACTTTAAGAACAAACTTTTCGGACACAATACAAAGTAATACAGTAATTTGTAACCATTTATTTGTTTTATTACAACATATTAAGTTCATGAACTTATAATATGTAATTCCATTATATGGATATTCTACTTACTAGCAGTATATTCAACAGTACAAATTAGATACAAATAGTTATATGTAATAAACTCTCTATGTAAGATGGAGCCTAAGAAGTCCAGCTCGACCAGCCCAGGCCCCCAGGTATTAAACCCGAAACCAGCCAGAGCCCGATTCAACACCAGTCGAGCCAATTTCTGCCATCTGTCTTATCTAAATTATTTATTTTATAACTAATATTCCTTAGTTTAATATTCATACATCAATTTTGAATATATGCCACTGGTCAACACATTTGTTAGTGTCCAAGGCTTATAAGCTGATTTAAATTAATTTATAGGGTGCTGATTCCGAAAATCATACTATTCTATTCTCATCAGGTCACGTCATTGAGATGTTTGCTATTTGTACCTCTTATTAACTGAATATTAGGCATATTGCTTAATAGATTCTGACGTCATAATTACAATTGTAGTTTGTTATTGTAGTCAATGTTAAATGTTATAATATACAAACCTTTAAGCATTTACTTGCGTAATAATGTAGAGATACACAAAATTTATAGTAGACATTACCACAAATATTACTTCCAAGTACCATTGTCAGTTTTTAACATTGTTACTGTTCAAAAAAGTTGTTGAATGTTTTCAGCTAACTGAAAAAATTGTATCAAACCCGTTTTTTCCCAATTTGTAAATGTTTACCGACATTACAACAATCCGTAGATCTAATTGGTAGTGCTTTGTTTAGAAGTATAAATAGACTAAGGCAGAAATCCTTTAAATATCTCTGTTTCAGGACACTACAATTTTAATGAATCAGGCATCTCTCATGATGGACCCTGAGAAGTGGGAAGAACCAGAAAAATTCAAACCAGAAAGATTCCTCTCGAATGACAGGACTGAAAACAACATACAGTTCATTCCTTTCGGATATGGTAAACACCAAGAGCTCCCCTTCTTAGAATATATTTTATATTTTCAGGAAATGTTTTTAATACACTATATTCTTAAAAATCTTAAAATAATCATAATATAAATAATAATATTATTAAGTTTTAAACTTTTTATCAATTTATACAAAAGAGAGATAGTAAAAGGACAGGACAACATTGATTCATGTGTTTAGTAAATTTAGATGATATACATTTTAAATTCAACCATTTTAGTATTTTAAAATGTCTTTTTCATTTATTTTTAATAATTACACAATAACATTATTGATGAGTAAGTAGTTTAAACATTCATGTTTAAAACACTTGTCATATGCCAAATCATATTTCTTAGAATAGGCAAATGATAAAGTGCTGAAAGATATACTATATCTTCCGTCATTAAATCCCTGTGTTTCAACCTCTAAAAGGTAAAATTTTGATTTAATATAATTGAAACAGATGTAACTACCTTATTTACCTTTACTTCCTATTAAAAATAAATGGGACTATCTGTGACTACACATTGGTGGAATGTATATTGCTCAAGTTTTTCACTTTTAAGCATGAATTGACAGAAATGTAGATGAATTTATATTTTTTGTTTGAAAAGAACTTTTGAGCTAGTTCAATATGAAAAACTATATTTGGAACAATCGTCAAAAATTATATATGGCATGTTATAAAAGTGCATTTATCTCGTAAGTTTAGAAATCTTTTTTGAGAAGAGCAATGTTTTCAGGTAAGAGAAGATGTCCCGGAGAATCGTTGGCACGTAACTTTCTGTTCCTTGTGCTATCTGGATTACTTTGCCAGTACGATCTTCGACCTGCCAAAGGCTATCCTGCTCCCGATTTAAAGCCAGTCCCAGGAATGTTGGCAACACCTCCACCATACAGAATTTCTATGAAACCCAGAATACGCCAATGACCCGTTAGTCAGGGGAACAATCTTCAAGCTGAGAATTCAGAAGTACAGATAATAGAATCAGCTGTACTTCATTAAATTAAGTTAGTGATAAAAAAAATATCTTAAAAGTGAATCTCACATCAACATGATACACACATTTTGTATTAATCAGAACCTTTATCAAATAATAAAAGTTGTTCTTCCTAGAATAAGTTCCCTCGTTTAAATTAACACTTGTACACATTTTTGTTGAGATATCATCTGTCTTTGTTGTATTTACTTCAACTTTATTTACTGTTAAATGCAGTGAATTATGCTATATGCTTTATGTGTTGATTAATGATAGTGTCATATTCAAAACGAAAGCACAATGAATAAGGCAATAGAATCTGACACTGATGAAAAACTGGAAAAAATAACAAAAACAATTCTTTTCATTTTAACATGAAAAAATAGCAGCCTATTTGCACTGTTTATATTTAGCTTCTGTTTTAAATATTAAATATATGTACGATATATTCGTACATTATATTCATTATGTATTCCTTTTGATCTGTATAAAATTTATATAAAAGAGAAAAATGTAGGATGTAAAGATGATTTTTTGTTTAAAGCATTTAAATAATTTGCTATAATTCTTATTTTGTATATGGTTAATATTTCAGTAATTATATATCTTTGTTAGTAAAAAATATACATGTTTTCATATAAAACTGAATGTTTTACTTTACAAAGTACCAGCTATGATGAATAACTATACCTATAGATGGAGGGCTATAGATGATTAACACGATATTAGCCATAGTAAACTGGGTATCTATGCCTGCTCTATTCTAAGATTAGCTATTAACTTTAACTTGATAATATTTATTGTGTAGTAAAATACGATAGGAAGGATAAATTGTGTAATAAACTGGGTGTAGGATAGATGAATGGTTCATATAATTTCATAATCAAATCAGAAAGTTCATCTTTCAAGAAATAGCACAAAAAAAAAAATCTGGAGTGGCCTACACTCTACTTTACTATAAGTAACTTAATGTCATATTTCTTGAGTATATAAAACATAACGTCTCATTTAAGCATAACGTAAACATCTAAATGGGATATAATTATTAGCCTTTCATTCCTGAGGTAGTACTGATAGTGATTGAAGGACATATCATTTTATAAGCTTATTTTTGTACATCACAGATAATTTATTATTTGCAAATAATTGCATTAGTATAACAACAGCAGTAATAACATTTTTGAAAAACCAAAGTGAACATTTCTTGAAACGATATATTCTCCTACAAGAGAATGGCTTTCGTTCAAACAGCCAGTAGATTCCTTACATCGTTTACTTGACATCCTTCTACATTGAATATTAAAGTAAAATTTTAAAATTTAAAACAGGAAAATACCCTTTTTTTCTCTGAAAAACATCTTAAACTGCGAAGAAAATGTTGTTTTAAGGTGATTTGTTAATTAAAGATGTACGATAATTACAGTTATTAATCTCTAAACAAAAGATTCAGATTATGAATTATCATTTACATTTTTGGTATTTTATAGAATTATCATACTAAGAATTTTAATCTTTCAAATAATAATAATAATAAGCTTCTTAGTATTTAATAAGATCATTTTCCTTCCCCTTTGTCAAATAACATATATACGAATTTTTTCTGTGTGTTATTATTTTCCTGCACAATATTATTCTTCTTACATCTCATATAATTCAATAAACAATTTAAACTGTTCCTTTATAAAATCAATTTTATACAGTGGTTCGCTCAAAAAATTTCTAAGTCAATGTAAACAATGTAAAAAATACAAAAAATTCGACAAGTATAGCAGGTGATCTCTTAGTCTAGGGTAAACAAAGAGTTTTTATATCGTTATTGCTCTTTCCCGTAATTGAAACTTCATGATATTTTTTTTATGAATTGCTAATTTTTTGTTCCATTTTTGGTCAAATTTTCATTATTTTTTAACGAGCCGTTTAGCGTCAAAAAAACATTTTCTGAAAACACAAATCGTACTGTAACGCCCCTTTAGCGTAGGTAATTTTAGAAAAAAATATCTCAACTCATTCTCCACATAATGATCTATTTATAGGCATAGTTTCATTTTGTTCCATCAAACAGTATGGCTTGTATCGCTCTCACAAGGTTTGAGATTGAATTATAAGTCAAATTTTTACATTTTATTGAAAAAAAAATATTTCCTGTTGTTTTAATATTCTGAATATATTTTTCGTTTGTTGCATTTAAAACCTCAAAGATAATGTCAAAATTTCAAAACTCTAGGGTTATCAGTTTAGGAGAAATAAATGTTTTAAAAAAAACGGTTTTTGGCAAAAAAAGTGACTTTCGCATCATGCATAATTCTTCCCAAACAATAGGGATCTTCGTCTTTATTAGGCCCATTTTTGTGTAAAATATCAACTTGATCCATCAAAGATTCTGGACCGTAGCGTGGTAACAAGCAATGATAACA